>JAGPOW010003528.1:1816732-1898081 GCA_030014935.1 Caiman crocodilus | reverse complement strand
ACTTTAGGAAAGCTGATTTCAATGAACTCAGGCGTTTAGTCAAGGACGCACTGCAAAGTAAGAGTTTTGAAGAGATGGGAGCCCAGGAAGGGTGGCTGTACCTTCAGGAAATGATCCTTCCGGCACAGAAGGAGATGATCCCGACGTGGGGAAAAAGGGGGAAAGGGGCCAAGAGGTTTCCTTGACTGACCAGAGAAACCCAGAGCAGCCTACAGGCAAAAAGGGGGGCAATATAAAAAGTGGAAATGGCGAGAGATTACTAAAGAGGAGTATACCTCCTCTGTTCACACTTGTAGGGAGGCAGTTAGACAGGCCAAAGCTACCATGGAGTTGAGGATGGCATCCCAAGCTGAGGATAACAAGAAATTGCTTTTTAGATATATAGGGAGTAAAAGGAAAGCCTAGGGTGGAATAGGACCCCTACTAAATGGGCATAAGTAAATGGTGACAGACAGGGGGGACAAAACTGAACTCCTCAACAAGTTCTTTGCCTCAGTGCTCCTAAGCGAGGGGCAGGACAAGGCTCTCACTGGGGTTGTAGAGAGGCAGCAGCAAGGCACCAGACTACCAAGCACAGACCCTGAGATGGTGCAGAGTCATTTGGAGGAACTGGATGTGTTTAAGTCGGCAGGCCCAGATGAGCTCCATCCGAGGGTGCTGAAGGCACTGGCCGACGTCACTGCACAGCCACTGGCGGGAATATTTGAACACTTGTGGCGCATGGGCCAGGCCCTGGAGGGCTGGAAAAGGGCCAATTTTCAAGAAGGGGAGGAAGGAGGACCCGGACAACTACAGGCCAGTCAGTCTCACCTCCATCCTTGGCAAAGTCTTTGAAAAAATTATCAAGGCTCACATTCCATAGTATCTAGGGTCAGAAGGGGCCTAGAGCAGGCCATCTAGTCTGACCCCCCGCCAATGGCAGGAATGAGCACTGGGGTCACAGGACCCCAGCCAAGTACCTATCTAATCTACTCTTAAAGACGCCCAAGGTAGGAGCAAGAACAACTTCCCCAGGAAGCCAGTTTCACATCCTAGCCACCCTAACTGTGAAGTAGTGGAACCGGCTTCCTAGGGAAGTTGTTCTTCCTCCTACGTTGGGCGTCTTTAAGAGTAGATTAGATAGGTTGCAAATTAGACATTTGCGAGAGCCTGGCAGGAAAAATTATGCTGAGGAGAAACCAGCACGGGTTCATAGCAGGTAGATCATACTGACTAATCTAGTCTCTTTTTATGACCAGGTTACAAAACACTTGGATGAAGGAGTAGGGGTAGATGTCATTTACTTAGACTTCAGGAAGGCCTTCGATACTGTATCCCACCCCATACTGGTGAACAAGTTAAGAGGCTGGGACTTGGATGACTACACAGTCCAGTGAGTGGTGAATTGGGTAGAGGGTTGCACCCAGAGAGTCGTAGCAGATGGATTGGTATCGACCAGGAAGGGTGTGGGCAGTGGGGTCCCGCAGGGCTTGGACCTTGGACTGATACTCTTCAATGTCTTCATCTGCGACTTGGACGAGAGAGTGAAGTGTACTCTGTCCAAGTTTGCGGATGACACAAAACTGTGGGGAGAAGTGGACACGCCGGAGGGCAGGGAACAATTACAAGCAGACCTGGATAGATTGGACATATAGGAGGAAAACAACAGAATGCAATTCAACAAGGAGAAATGCAAAACGCTGCACCTAGGGAGGAAAAATGTCCAGCACACCTACTGCCTAAGGAATGACCTGCTTGGTGGAACGGAAGTGGAAAGGGATCTTGGAGTCCTAGTGGACTCCAAGATGCACATGAGTCGGCAGTGTGACGAAGAAGTCATCAGGAAAGCCAGTGGCACTTTATCGTGCATCAGCAGATGCATGATGGACAGAACCAAGGAGGTGATAATTTCCCTCTATCGGGCGCTGGTCAGACCGCAGTTGGAGTACTGCATGAAATTCTAGGCACCACACTTCAAGAGGGATGCGGATAACCTGGAGAGGGTCCAGAGAAGGGGCACTTGTATGGTTAAGAGCTTGCAGGCCAAGCCCTATGAGGAGAGACTAGAGAACCTGGACCTCTTCAGCCTCTGCAAGAGAAGGTTGAGGCGCGACCTTGTGGCTGCCTATAAGTTCATCACGGGGGCACAGAAGGAAATTGGTGACGTTTTATTCACCAAGGCGCCCCCAGGGGTTACAAGAAATAATGGCTGTAAAACTAGCAGAGAGCAAATTTAGACTAGACATTAGGAAGAACTTCTTCAGTTAGAGTGGCCAAAGTCTGGAACGGGCTCCCAAGGGAGGTGGTGCTCTCCCCTACCCTGGGGGTCTTCAAGAGAAGGTTATATAGGCATCTAGATGTGGTCATCTAAACCCAGCACTCTTTCCTGCCTATGCAGGGGGTCGGACTCAATTTATTGAGGTCCCTTCCGACCTAACATCTATGAATATGGTGGCTGAAGAGGAACAAAACCATCAGCTTTGCATTGGGAGCTGCTTCACATGCACTGTGCCATTGTGAAGAGATACAAATAAACTCAAGTTATTTAGACTGCAGTAGTCACCAAGAGCCCACATCACAAACTAAGTCCGTCCTGTGCTCTATGCTGTACAAGGTTAGGTTATACAGAGGGGCAGGGGGCCTTTTATTCTAACTAGAAGTCTCCCAGCTTTCTGTAACAACATAGAGATTGTCAGAGGCTCCTTTGGAGATGAGCTCCACTGAAGACAGACAGTTATGAGACCATTCCCACCCAAGAGGACAAATATGTGCAAGGCTGAACAGACGGTGAAAGAAACAAATACTCGGTGCCTGCCTACCCTGCAGCCTTCTCTAGACCAGACTCAGAGCTATTTTATCATGCAGGTCACAAACCATCCATGCCTGAGCCAACGGTGTGGCCTGCTGAGCAGTTACACCATCACCTTGAACACAAAGGGAGGGAGCTTACCACTAACTGACACAGCCACTTCATCTGCCCACTCTGATCTGCCAGATGCGGAAGCCAAACTGCTATAATGATGTTTCCCTCCAGTTCATTCAGGGATAAAGTTCTTGGGGTTTTGCTTCACTTCCAGCAGAACAAGCACAGACAGATGAAGGAGGAGTGAGGATGAACCAGCTAATCCAGCAGGTGACCCTGGCAACCCTCTAAAAGCTGTAGAGCTGTGCATCAATCCACTCCGAGTGTTAGAAAAGCTGCTATTATATTTCTCTGCATATAAAGCACTTTTTAAAAAAAGCATCTGCTGGAAACTGGAGTGTATATTATACATCGGAAAATACTGCGACCCATTTCTGCTGCTTACTGGGCAAAGGCAAAAGTAAAGTCTGCACACAATCCATAGAGAGCAGAACAATGAGCAGGCTTCACTCCGTCGCTGTTGCTACTCAGTTATTTACTACAGGGAAAGAACTTGTTTTCTTAATTCTCCCCTTCAAAAACAAGGGGTGTGCATGTGCAAGAGAATACAACAGTACAAATGATGATCATTAACATCAGAATCAGTCATGGACCAGGATGCAAGGTGGAAGGCACTGCACAGGCAGGCACAGATGTCCCACAAAGCATGCAGAGACCTAAGGGATGCACTGCCAAACACTTAAGGGAGGATGACTTTGACCTGGCTTACCGGTAGACTTGCTGGTTCACTCCAGTTCTTCCAATGGGGGGAGTCTCGCTTAAGACAGGAGAAGCAGGTGATGACTGCCCGGACCCCACCGAGCCAGGACGGAAGGAAGTGCTTTTTTTGGCCACTTGCTTCCTAGATTGAGCCAGCTGACTGTCAGAGCCTCTACACAAAGGAAGAAGAAGGGGGTATGATTTTGAGACTGTATGTGCCAATAGGGTTTAGCATCCAAAAGCACCTCCCCCCCTCCAAGATCTGGCTCATCACAGCAATACTCAAGCAAAGGTTTCTCTTTGGGGTAATATAAATCAGTGCAACTTACTAGGATGTAGAACCATGAATGCCAAAAAAGTCAGCTGTTTTAAAAGTACCATTTGATGTTTCTGATTTTAGGGGTGTGTGTGCATGTGCATGTGTTTGACAGTAATAATTTCAATAGTTCAGAAGGAAGGTAGACATGGAAAAAGGCCTGAGCTAGCAGAGGTGAAGCTCTTGAACTCTAGCAGTGGACGCTCAGTGCCATCCAAATGAGATTCCCAGTTGGGATGGTCTTCTTCCAGGGACAGCAAGCACCAAAAAGGAGAGGAATACAGATCTCCCCTCCATCCTGCCTGTGTGAGAGTCAGCTATACAACAAAACACACTGCCAGGTGGCACAATGACTATATGGGAAGAAAACTACTGCTTGGAGGATGTGACTCCTCGCTCTACAGAGAGTGAGTGGTGAAGGCTTCCAATCCATTTGTACCTGCCAACAGAAGGCACTGCTGGCTTTCACATAACCACACTCTCATTCTAGATGTGTGTTGTGGGGAAAGGAGATAGGGAATGCGGCCAGAGTGCATCTGCCTCAGAACAGAGGGAAGTTTTATGTTAACACATTTCCACCCATCTAAGAGAAAAGGCAACTTGTCCAGGAGCATATAGCTTTGGCATTATATAGCAGCCCAAGAACCTGAAGACACCCATAACCTGACAACAGCAGAGCTATGCATCAAGGAGTAAACCAGACACCACAGCAAACAAGGCAAATCCTTTAGCTTTAATGGCCTAGTGCATTGTGACTTTAAAATGCCTCGACTAACACAGTTTTGGAACCCAGCAGCGTCCCACTTCAACAGCAGCAACACTGATGTGGAAGGCTTTCAGTTAATATTACAACCAAGAATAAAACTCCAGCTGCGCCAGAAATGGGCTGGAAGAATAGTGAGTGCCAGACACCCAGGTGCCTGTATCTGATCCAAAAACAGATGCCTGAAAAAAATGATTTACAGTGCAAAACCCTAAGGTATCTTTGCAATTGTCACAGCAATGGTTAAACAGCAGAGCGTGGATTAGACGGCCCGAGTCTCTGGCCTGGTCACTAGAGTAATTTAACTTCCCAATTTATGGGGGCACCTTTGTTCTTCCTTCCTTTCCCCTCATCAGTTCAGGTTACTTTAGTGTTAGCAACAGACAAAGATCTTTATTCCCAGGGCTGCCTTCTCAGGCTGAAGACAGCTGAGAAAGCAGATGTGTTAGTCAAGTTACTTAAAAACAAAGAAAAGGAGCCAAGATTCTAGAGTTCAGCAGGAACATTTAGCCAGGGGCCAGTTAAACTCCCACCGTGTGGCCATTTGGGCAGTGATAGATGGACGGGGAAGCAGCAAAGCACGTGGCTCAGGCTTCCTGCGTGTTGCTATGCTTGGAAAGACTCTCGTGTGTAATGCTCAATTTGCTGAACAGGTACATCACAGTCTGGGCACTTCCTATTTCCCCTTTCCCCATACAGGCTGGCGCAGTCATAGCAGTAGACATGCTGGCAGGGGATCATGCGTCCATATATTCGGATGGGAAATCCACACTGGTGGCAGAAGTGAACTGGGATGGCATCTCTTTCTCCTAGAAAGTTTATCTTAAAGTCCCAAAACACTGGCTCGGGTGAGCTGGCGTTCTCATGCACATGGCTTCCATTGTAATGCTCTTTGCCTTCTTCATGCAGTCTGCCCTCAGGACCAGCACATGCCTCGGACACTATCCAGTCCATGCTTCTTGGGTGGTAAGGTGCATGTTTGGGTATGTCGGATGTTAGTTCTAGAGGGTTTGGTCCATAACCATCAAGACCAAACAATGATCCTGAGCTCTCAGTGGCTCCAAAGTCACTGGGGTCCATGAGCCGGTCAGTCCAAGGTGAAGAGAACAAGACAGCAGGGGGCCGATGCCTGAATCGTGACATGAGGGAGCAATTCAGATTTTCAGAAGAGAAGCAGCGCACTTTGTAACTTGGAAATACATCAAGTGTGAAGCATTAGGGCTGAACAAGAACCAGGACATTTGGCTCACTGGGTGCTGCGCAGTCAGTGTTCCCCACCCCTAGATGCTCATCCATCTACACTCCCCCCCCACAACGGGGTAAGAACCATCATGCCTCCAGGAAATGAGCCAAGCGCTTGAAGAAACCCACAATTAGAGGATTCCTCTATGTGGGAAGGGATGAAGCCAGTAACAGCCAAGAACCAGAGCTGAAACGCAGAGGAGACATCAGCACAGACAGAACAAGCAAGGAAAGAAAGAGGTACTTACTCAATCTCAGCAGGCTGTGGAGAAACAGGCTGAGAGCCCAACACTGTCGCTTGCATCTGTTCTATGGGCTTATACTGAGTGCCAGTTCCTGTCAGGTCTTGGGTGTATTGTACGACAGGCCCCTTACTCCGCACAGCACCTGGTTGGCAGAAAAAACAACAAAAAAAACAAAAACACACCAAGATGGGAGAGAATCTCTACAGTAACCAAAGTCTGTGGCATTAGCTGCAAAATGGGACTTGTATATCCTTCTGCAACAGGAATTCATGCGAAGTGGTGAACAGTGAGGCCATTAGCCACTGCATCCACCCTTTGGAAAGGCTCCAGACTTCCATTTGCACAGAGAACAGCTAGCCCACAGCTGTCTGGCAGCAGGCTGGAGATGCGAGGCCTCAAAGAAGTCAAGTCTCTGCTCCTGCCCTAACAGGCAGCTGATTCCCCGACTGTGTCTCTGGATTAGGTAACTTGGTCTTCACCTCCTGGACCTTGGCCCAACCTGTGTTTTAGACTCTGCCTCTGGATTTCTCTTTGGATCTGGTAACTTGGTCCTCAATGCCAGCCCCTTGATAGGGCCCTGTGGCCTGGCTTGTGCCCTCCACCTAGCTCAGCCTGCCCACAATCTAGTCCATTGCAACTAGCAACAACCCCACTGCCTAGGACGTTTGTCATTGCTGGCCATCTCCAAAAGATGCCAGCTATTTAATGCCATTTTAACTTCCATATGTTGCTTTTAAGGTGGCAGCTGGACCAAGCTGTGAATTATGGAGATGGTTGTAGATCTGTACAGCAGTGGCCTGAGAAAGTGTGGGATCAGGCCCTAGGGTAGAGCTCCAACTGACATACCGACATTGGGCCGTGTCCTCGCCTGCCCGCTCTGCTTCTTTTCTTGAGTGGAGGCTGTGGAGGTTTTCATGCTGAACATGGGTTCAAGGCGTGTGGAGCCGCGGTAAATCCACTCGCAGCGCTTGTCATCCTGCAGGAGAGAGAGGGGATGGTCATGTTCTCAACCTTAGCCTGGAGACAACACATGTGAAATGGGGGTCAAGGATTAGAAACAGCAATCCTATGGAGGTTTAGGATCAAGAAAGCACAGGGCTACCAGGGCCCTCGGGATGTCCCACCTAGTCCAACCCCCTGATCCAGGCATGATCAGCCCTGACCAAACCAGCCCAGTCAATACATCTACCTAACCTGCTCTTAAAAAAGTCATCATGAAGAACAGAGATTCTACCAGCCCTCAAGCAGGCTGCTCCAAAGCTGAACTCCCCACAGTGCAAGAAAGCTTTTCCTCATCTACAATCTCAATTTCCCCTACTGCAGCTTGAGGCCACTGCTCTTTGTCCTGTCCCCTACAGCCACAGAGAACAGTTAATCTCCAGATGTGGAGGATGACAAGTCTGGGAGAGGACAGATGGCCACAGATGTACCTGTGTGTGGAGGAAGTAAAGGCAGAGCCCAGGAAATACCCTGGGCCAAGGCCCCTGACTAGCCCCTGGAGAGCTGGCTTCTCTTGGCTTTACTGCTGACTAACAGTGGTACTTTGGGAAGGCAGCTCAGTCACCCTTGGCCTCCAGGCCATCTATCAAACCAGGAAAACTTCCTGCTATTTCAGAGTACATTCGCTAATAAACAAGATCATTAGGAAAGTACAACCCACTATGGAACTACATGGATTCAAAACGGAAGGGGATGGGATTGGAAGGCCGAGAAGGAAGCGAGCAGAGGGCACTTAAAAAATGGAAGTGACAAAGCCTCTGCCCAGCTTCACCAACCTGTTCTCTTGCTCGTGTCTGGATTCCAGATGCTGCCAGAGTTTGCAGCTGGTGTGAGACCAAGACCAACTCTGCCAGGTGCCATGTTCTGGTTCTTTCCCATCCAGCAATTCTGACTTGCTCTCAAGTGTTAAACCCCAATTTTAGAAGAGACCCAGGCACTTCTGAAATGTCTGACCTACTTCCCAGTGCAAACAGAAGTCTCATGTGACATCTTCAAGTGTGTTATTTGGGCAATATTAGAACATATTCTAGGCAAAAGCACAACAACTGCCAGATTGGCTCTAAGCTATGACCCCTCTAGCCCCCTGCCCTGGGTGACTGTGACTTGCACAGCTTTGCAAAGCAGGGAAGGTCATTCAGGCTGGCCAGCCTGTGGGCTCCGATGGGAGCTATGTCAGCGCCATACCAAGAAGAGGATTTTGACCAAGCTGCCATCCACTTCCTCCACTCTGGATTTCCACCATGTCCCTTCCCACTCTGTTTTAATCAGCTGGCCGCTCTTCAGCAGAACCATGGGGCGGTTGGGGTAGGCCGTGATGTACTCTTCAATGAAATCCCGGCAGGAAACGTCCTCAATGTCTTCCCAGGTCTTCTTCACTGTTGGGGAAAGGAAGAGAAAAGAGTTTTGGCAAAAGGCTTTCAGCTTCTTCCAGGGAAATTGTTCCAGATGGAATTTAACACAACCACCAAACAGGCACAGCAGTGCGACCATCTCATGTAACTGAAGGATTATTAAGAAAACATTTGGTTTGGCATATCCTTTGTCTTCAATCCACCCTCTCACGTGAGAGGAAAAACTGTTCCTCCCCATTTCACAGATGGGCACAGGGAAGCAGAAGGATGAAACAGCTTTTCCAAGGCCACATACAGTCATAATTAGGGACTAGATTTGAAGGTAGGAAGTTCTGACTCTTCTGTATTAAGGCCAGAAGGGAACATTATGATCATGTAAGATGACCTTCAAATGCCTCCACTGCTGGAGCTATACAACTAGCACTAAAGGAGCCTACAGGATGGTCCACAACTACATTTGAGCAAGGATAAAAAATTGTTGCAGCTGTATCTGAAATGTTTATAGCATCTGGAAGCTTTGACCCCTTGGAAGTCCTTGCAGCTGCATCCCCATGTACTATTCGTTACTTTCCCAGTCTTTCTGCAGCTTCTTAGGCATTGCTGAATTCCAGCACTAGGGTCCTGCCCCAGCAAAACCATAGGAACATTTAAGCTTAACTCACACGGCCTGCAGACCAGGTACAACTCTGGCTGGGTGACGTAGGAAGCATAGCCGTCATCAAAGAAGATAAGGAACCTGGAGCAGGGCAAAGGAGACATGTGTAAGGTAGTGCTATGCGAGATGGGGATAGTAATCCAGAAAATAGCTGGAGACACCTCATATACAGCCTCTGGTGTTACAGCAGTACTGGTTTTGAAGAGCACATGCATTTTTAGTTATCGTAGGGATGCTGATGAGTCCCAACCATAGTCTAGCACTTTTTGGCACTGTACAGATGAGCCCTCAATCAACTATCTCTAGCCAGGAGAGTTTACTAGTCACTGGGTAAATCAATTTCCCCATTAGGAATCTGAGAGACATCTTGCAAAGGCTCAGGACTGACCCTGGATATAAACCTCCCACTCAACCATACAATTTGCCAAGGAATTTGCTTTAGGGTGACGGACAGGGAAGCAAGAGTGGGTCGTTTGTTGCAGAGCTTTCTAGTTCTGGGGCATTTGTGGAATTTACCGTTGTTTTAAGCTGCTCTGAGCCTTTCAGGATAAAGGGAGATATAAATCAAAATCATGATAGTAATAACTCATGGACCAACGTGAATGAGGTGTAGGCAAACACCCAGCTGCACCCCTTATCTCTGTGAAACAGAGAGATCACAGCACATCTTTCAAGACTGAACAACGGCCCCTAAGCCAGACAAGCTGCAAAAGAGAGCAGATATTGCAGCACCCCATCCTCAGAGGGAAAAGCATGTATAGGGGAGGAGAACCTAGACAGACAGCCCTGTGCCGGCAGGAATTTCCTGCACAACATGGCTGGATGGAAAAGGGTCTTTTCTAGCCTTAGATCTCTCAGAAAGACAGTGCTCTGCATCATATGCTATGAGACCTGCTCAGTGCCCACACCTGTGCATTCACGTACTCAGTTTTAAGTTCAGCCTCTTACTCCAGTATTTTACAGGGAGCGATATGGGAAATGTTGCTGGGCATTAGAGCCCATATTTTTGGTAGTTTAGGACATCTCTTGGGTTGGCCTGTGTGGGGACTTTGATGTGTACAGACTAGCAAGAGGTATCAGCACGTTAATTCAGACTGTGATCAGCAGAATGCAACTCTTCTCCCTAGCCTGCTAAATGGGCTGTTAAAGAATTAACATCCCCGAGTAGCAGGAAGGTTAGAAGTCATTTGATGCCATTCTCACAGCACTTTGGCTATTTGAGAGAGATCCGTCCCTCAGCCAGAGACTGACACTATGGATGAGAGATTTCTTTTTACCTCAATTTGTTCTTCACATTGGGAGTTTCAGCCACGATGCCAGCATACAACCAGACTTGATTTCCATCCTTATATTTGGCCACGACCCGGCTTCCAACATATAGCTTCTCGGGAAGGGGGTGATAGTCATAAGCAATGTGATTGCCAGAAAGCAAACTCTTCCCTTTGTTGTCAAACTTCACTTTATACTTCTTACCAGCACCTGAAAGATGTTTGTGAAAGGGCTAATTACAGACCAGCTATTGCTTTACATGAAGTCCCTGACCAAAAAGAACTTGTTTAAGGCTGCAATTCAGGTTAGTAAACTAATCCGAGTCTCTTTTAGAGACTAAGTGAGGCATTAATGGTTATATTGAGAGTGTATTACTTCTACAAGGAAGAGATCATCCATTTAGTGCAAGGTTGGAAATAAACCCAAGAAAATCTGGCAGCTGGCTACTTCATTCTGGCAGCCTGAGCCATTTCAAAACCAAACCGTGAGAATATTGAGATTAGCTGAACTGGAAGAATATTAAATTTCCAAAAAATTGATTGGAAGAATCTAATTTCTTTTGTTTCAGGGCACAAGACAGCTGCTTTGTTAACTCAATTACAGGTTTCCTCCAGCAATAAGTTATTCTGCAGTTTCTCGCTCCTTTCCTTGGACAGCCCCTGCAATACTGGATGCTGAAAGAAATGGAACTACTGTTCTGACCTGGAACACCATTCTTAACAGCACGGCTCAGCTCTCTCAAGCATATAAGACTCTAACAAGGGACAGGATTCCAAGTAGTAATGAATGCCAAGCTAGGGTATGTTGAGCAAAAAGTTCAGGTCCCCTGCTTGACTGCAAGACAGAGGTGGGCAAAATATGACCCATGGTGACTGGATTTGGCTTATGGCTCTATGCATGGAGCCAAGCCCTGCCAGCTCATGCCAGGGTAGTCCATGCCAAGCTCCCACTAATGTCCACACCCTGTTCCCAGGCAGCATGCACAGCTTCTGATGAGGCTGTTCCTGGTGAGGCTGCAGCCAGCCAGGTACTTTTCTTCTCCCCTGCACTTCCAATGGCAGCTTCTGCTCCTGATTTTGCCCCTGCCGCTCTGGGTAAGCAGTATCAGCTGGGTGGCTCTTACCTCAGAGCGCAGGGCTCTGGCTCCAGCTCCTGGCTGCCTTCTGGTGGAAGGCAACTAGGAGCTGGAGCCAGAGCCCCACACGCTGAGGCAGAAGCTGTCCAGCTGAAGTTGCCAGCCCACCAGCCTCCCAGGAGCAGCACACTACAGCATGGTAGGGGCAGGAGCTGCCACAGGAGGCAGGGGGAACAAATCAGAACCCAGCCAGTTAGTCGCATTGAGAACAGCCCCATCAGAAGCTGCTCTGCACAGGGGGATTGGTGCAGCATGGCACAGCAGGGGCAGGAGCTGCCATGGAAGCTGGGGGAGGAGAATGGCACCTAGCCAGGCTAGGCTGTGGTTGCCAGCAGGAATGCAGTGCAAACTGCTCCAGAGGGAGATTCATAGATGGTAGTTGGAAGTGACCCTGAAGGATCATTGTATCTGACCCCCTGCCCCAGGCAGGAAAAAGGACAGAGGTCAGATGACCCCAGCCAGGTGTTTATCTAGCCTCCTCTTGAAGACCTCCAAGTTAGGTGATAGCACCACCTCTCTTGGTAGGCCATTCCAGATTCTGGCCACTCTTACTGTGAAAAAGTTCATCCTAATATCTAACCTGAATCTACTCTCCACTAGTTTGTACCCATTGTACTAGTTACTCCTGGGGTGCCCAGGTAAATAGTGCATCTCTAACTCTCTGTTGTCGTCCCTTGATAAACTTAAAGGTGGCTACAAGGTCTCCCACCTCAGACATGATAGGTGCAATTGGCTTTGTTGATGGCTTGGTTACACTACCAGCTCATTTCATCTTGGAGTCAACTGTGACTAACAAGATTGCTTTCAGTCACTGAGCTGCTGAGGCAGTCATCCCCCAACCTTTAGGTGTGCAGGGGATTCCTCCTCCCTAGGTGGAGTACCTTGCATTTGTCTTTGTCGAATTACATCCTGTTTCGTTCTGCCCATTGCTCCAACCTGTCCAGATCTGCCTGTATCCACTCCCTGCCCCCTGGTTTGTTAACTTTGCCCCATAACTTGGTGTCATCTGCGAACTTGGACAGGGTGCTCTC
The DNA here is from genome assembly GCA_030014935.1 of Caiman crocodilus. Taxonomy (NCBI): domain Eukaryota; kingdom Metazoa; phylum Chordata; order Crocodylia; family Alligatoridae; genus Caiman; species Caiman crocodilus. Next base: position 1,885,473 of record JAGPOW010003528.1, on the reverse strand, counting down.
CACACCCTCATCAAAATTGATGAAGATATTAAATAGCACCAGTCCAAGGACTGAACCCTGTGGGCCACCACTGCCTGCCTCTTTCCAGGTTGAAAACAACCCATCCACCACTCTCTGGGTGCGGTCCCTAAGCCAGTTTGCCACCCACCTGACCATGTAATCATCCACTCCACAGCCTGCTAGCTTCCGTATTAGAATATGATGCAAAACTGTACTGAAGGCCTTCTTAATGTCCAGATAGATGACATCTGCCTCAGCTCCAGTGTCAAGGCAGTGCGTGACCTGGTTGTAAAAGGCTATAAGGTTTGTCAGGCAGGATCTACCCATGACGAACCCGTATTAGTTTCCTTCCAGCCTCATTTCCCCTGCTGGGCCTTCAAAATGAGTTCTTCAGTGATTTTTTCCTGTGTTTTCCCAAGGATAGAGGTAAGACTGACTGGCCTAAAGTTACCCAGCTCATTCCTTCTCCCCTTTTTAAAAAATGGGCACCATGTTGGCCCTTTTCCAGTCCTCAGGGACCTGGCTGGAGCATCAAGAGTATTCAAACAGCCATGCCAGCGGCTGAGCTATGGCACTGGCCGATTTTTTCAGCGTGCATGGATAGAGGTCAACTGCGCCTGCTGACTTGTACCCATCCAGCCCCTCCAAGTGCTCTTTAACTAAGTCAGCACTAATCACTGGAGTGCTATCGTTTCCTAGACATCTATCTATATTCAAATTGGGGGAAATTGTCTTGGCCAGTACTTAGGAATACTGAAGCAAAGAACTCATTGAAGAGCTCCGCCTTTTTCCCCTGTGTTGGCCACCAACTGTCCTGATCTGTCCTGCAGGGGCCCTCCGTTACTTTATGCCTTCTTTTTGTTCACTATGCATCCGTAGAAGGACTTTACTGTCCTTGATTTTTGTAGCCAGCCTAAGCTCCAGTCCTGCCTTGGACTACCTAACTGATTCCCTGCAGCAACATGCCAAAGAGGTGTATTCCCCTTGGTGTCTGCCCCCTGCTTCCACTGCCTATAAATCTTTTTCTTTGCCCCCTGTCTTTTCTGGAGTTCCCTGTTCAGCCAAGGGGGCTTTTTTGTTCCCTTGCCTCCTTTCCTGCGTAATGGAAGAGTCTTCATTAGTGTCCCAAGGATCACTCCCTTGAGAAACCGCCAACCCCTCCTGGACCCCACAAAAGCTCAGTGCTCTCGAGTTCAGCTACCTCACTAACTAGCCTTCTAAGTTATTAAAATTGGCCCTTCTGAAGTCTAACCCTTTAGCCTCACTGGTAATTCTTCCCACCCTTTGCTGGATTGTGAATTTGACCAAATGATGGTCACTATCTCCCAGGTTACTGTGCACTCGCAGGTTACCCACGAGATCACCCCCTGCTGCTAAGATCAAGTCTAGCAAGGCGTTACCCCTGGGGGGACTGAACACCTCCTGGGTTAGGTGGAGATCCTGCATGCAGTTTAAGAACCTACATGAGCAGTTTGTTTTGACCATTTGTTTGGGCTCAGCCCCACAGAGCACTCCTGGGGCAGCACAGACCATACTGCCTGGGTGAGCTCTGCTGCATATGCCCCACTCCCTCCCCTCACCCATGGCAGGCTCCTGGGACCTAGCACTCAGGCAGCCCCCGCCCCCCTCCCAGACACACACACACACACACACACACAGGCCCCCCACCCCATCCCTTTAATCTCAGCCTTGCTCCCTGCCCCCTCTCCTGAACGAAGCTCTCCGCCTGCATGCAGCCCCATAGGGAGTTGTGGGTGGGTGGGTGCGGGACTGACTCAGCCTGCAACAGCTCATTAAGACTCCCCATGTGGCCTTCCAGCCCAAATAACTGCCCACCCTGCACTGAGATTTAGACTGGTGTAAGCAACAAAGCAAGCTCTTCTGCTCCAAAGCTAGGGAGAATGAATAAACACTGAATTTCAAGGGGTTTTTTACGAGAGAACATTTCATTCTCCAGAAGGGCTGGAGTTTTGATTCTATGGCAACAGACAGCAATACAGAATAGTGCATGGCAAGCTCAAGGGCTGTCCGGGCATGGAAGAGCAATGCTGGCACAGCTCACTGAACCCCTGCAAGTCAAATAAGATGGCATTTCAAATTTAGGTAACGTACCCCACAGCAAGCATGACAGCACACACTGAACCAGTTGGGTGCACAAAGCATTGCAAAGTTAAGGTATCATGGGTACTACCTTCCTGTTGAAGTCAAATACGCTGCCTGCACTGTAAGAGGCAGCCAGATTACTTACCCCCAGGGCGGCGGGACTCGCCCACTGACTGGATTGCAATCAGGGTTCCCTTGTGCCATGTCTTTGTCCTTTTCTTGCCCAGAATGCGCATGCCAACTGTAAGATCACCATCCTTGCTGAGATCGCCCCCAGAGTTTGCTTGCTGGGATGCATTTACTGAGCTCTGCTGAGAGGAAGCCCCATCTATCCAGAGGAGAAAACACCAGATGCCGTCAGGTAGAGAAGTGGGGGAAGTTTCTTTGTAACCAAGTGCCTGAGTTTGGAGGGGCGTAGGTTGTACTGGTGTTGGTCTAAGGTCATAGGAAGACAAGATTCTTTGGGTAGATCCAGTATCTTTAATTAGACCAACTCAAATTGTTGGAAAAAAATATTTTTAGAAAGCTTTCGGGCACGAATGTCCTTCGAAGCCTGACAAAGGGTGTTTGAGCCCGACAGCTTGCCAAGATGAATTTTTCCAACTATTTGAGTTTGACTAGAAGAAGCTGAGTAACTGACAGTTCCTTAGTACTCAGACAAGGTTCTTTGGGTAAATCTGATATCTTTAATTAGACAGTCTCACCTGCAGTATCTCATACTCCAGGTCAGTGCTGCAGTGTGTTGGGGGGCAAGACCTGCCAGGCATGGATGAAATATAAGCCTTTCCTCTTTAAAGGTATCCAGATGCTGCTGCTAATAACTAGGGTGATCCTATGGGACAATGTGGTACCTGGGATACTGCCTGCCCCTCCCTCCACTGCTACAGGAAGTCAATGACCTGTTAATGAGCCATTGTTCTTTACTTCACAGCTGTTAATCACCTGTGAAGTAACAATTAGTGTTAATATGTCTTCCTATTTCACAGCTCCTGTGGTGCCCCCTTCCCCTATCCCAGACACTAGTTTTAATTTTCACCTGGGACCAGCCTCTGAAATCTTGGACACATGGTAACCCTACTAATAACATTAGCTGGGGAGGAACATAGTAAAAAGATGCAACCTCACACTTCAGTATTAAACTACCCCAAGAGTTCTTTCAAGCAATGAAGTAGCAAAGACAAGCCAGGGATGGCCTTTCTCTACCATTCCAAAGAACTGCTACAGTTTCCTCCAACGGTGCTAGAACCAACAACCCTATAATTTTCTCCATCATTTTCCCCTCTGTGGACATTAGGACAGGCCTCTGGAGAAAAGGCCAGTTGTGAGGGCAGCTCTCAGCCACATGTACTAACCTCTCTGCGTTTCTTGGGTGGTTTTTTTTTTGGTAATGGCATCCATGAATTTCTGAACATCCTGGGCAGATTTCCTCATCGCGGCCATGGCTTCTCGAAGCTACAGGGAAAGAAAGATAGGGGTAAGAGAGCACTGAAGATATTCTTCTATATTATAAAACTGGTTTTGGAACAATTGCAAGTTACAAATCCAACTTGTCCTGCATGTTTCTCAAGGAACATGACAACCCCTAAACAATTTAAAAACCAAGCTTCCAAATGCAAACAAAACTGGCTTTTACTATATGCCAGCACAATAGGGTTACAGGTTGTACGGATGGGATAGAGTGGAGAAAAAGTGGGGGTGTTGCTTTCTCTGTTAAGGAACAATATACATCCTCTATAATCAATATCTGTGAATGCTGAACCCACATTTTAAATGCATGTTATACACTTACAGAAGCTCCTGAGGAGCTCTGCCCTTGCTGCCGCTGGGCTCCTACCACCAGAGCCATGCCCCCCCAGGGGGGCACTGCATTCATAAACAGTGCCTTATTCGCGGATTTTGTCATTTGCGAGGAATACAAGATCGTATCCCCCATGAATGGCAGGGGTCGCGTGTACTGTGGGTCAGGATACAAGGGGGTCAGGAGGGAAAGGGACTTGGTAGTGGGGGTCTACTATCAACCGCCACACCAGGAGGATGAGCTAGACCTGGAATTTTCCAGACAGCTCTCAGAGGCCGTACGGTCGAGAGATGTAGTTGCCATGGGCGACCTAAATTATGCTGACATATGCTGGGAGGAGCAGTCAGCCAAATCTAACCACTCATGTAGGTTCTTAACCTGCATACAGGACCTTCACCTAATGCAAGAGGTATATGATCCCACTAGGGGAAACGCCTTGCTAGACTTGGGGATGACTTGATGGGGAATCAGCAGGTACAAGGTAACCTAGGGGATAGTGACCATCGATTGGCTGAATTCACTATCCGGTGAAGGATGGGTAAACTAAAAAGCAGGGCTGAAGTGCTAGACTTCAGAAAGGCTAACTTCAGTGTGCTCAGGAGATTAGCGAGGTGTTAAAGTTCAAGAGCATAGACAAAATGGGGGTCCAGGAAGGGTGGTCATTCCTCAAAGGAGTGGTCCTACGGGATAGGAGACAGTCCTATTGCATGTAAGAAGAGGCAAAGGGGCCAAGAAGCCCTCTTGGCTGAGCAGGTAAGTCTAGGAAAGCCTAAAGGCAAAGAAAAAGAGGCATACAGGCTATGGAAACAGGGGGTAACTACCAGGGAGGAGTATACATACCTCCCTGGCTCTCACTTGCAGGGAATCAGTTAGGAAGGCCAAAGCAGGATTAGAATATAGGCTGGCGACAAAAATTAAGGACAACAAAAAGTCCTTCAGGTATATAGGCAGCAAAAGAAAGGGGCAGGGTTGCACAGGACCCCTACAGGACAAACTAGGGCAGTTGGTGACAGTGAGGGGAACAAAGCTGAGCTCTTCAATGCGTTCTTTGTATCTGTATTGCTAGATATGGACCAAGACAAATCTCCCAACTGGATCATAGACAGACACAGGAGGGACACCAGCCCACCAGCCGTTAGTGCAGACTTAGTGAAGGGACACTTGGATGGGTAGGATGTGTTCAAATCAGCAGGCCCAGATGAACTTCATCCAAGGGTGCTGAAGGAATTGCCAGTGTCATAGCCAAACTACTGGCACGACTGTTCGAGCACTCATGGTGCTCTGGTCATGTCCCAGAGGACTGGAAAGGGCCAATGTAGTCCCTATTTTCAAGAAGAGGAGGAGAGGAACCAGGAAGGTATAGGCCAGTTAGTCTCACCTCTATCTTTGGGAAAACATCATTAAAGATTACGTTTGCGGGAGCCCAGCAGGGGAAATAATGCTGAAAGAAAATCGGCATGGATTCGTTGCAGGTAGATCCTGCCCAACTAACTTTGTTTCTTTTTGTGACCAGGTCACAAAATGCTTAGACGCAGGAGTTGAGGTAAGAAGGCCTGTGATATAGTATCTTATTCTGTCCTTATAAATAAACTGACAGGCTGTGATATAGATGATTACATAGTCAGGTGGGTGGCAAATTGGCTTAGGGGTCACACGCAGAGGGTGGTGGTAGATGGGTTGGTATCAACCTGGAAAGACGTGGGCAGTGGAGTTCTGCAAGGCTCAGTCCTTGGACCAGTGCTATTCAATGTCTTCATCAGTGTCTTGGACGAGGGCATGGAGAGCACCCTGTGCAAGTTCACAGATGATACCAAATTATGGGGCAAAGTTAACACACCAGATGGCAGGGAATGGATCCAGGCAAATCTGGACAGGTTGGAAAAATGGGCAAAATGAAATAGGATGCAGTTCAACAAAGACAAGTGCAAAGTGCTGTACCTGGGCAAAAAGAATCACCAACACAGCAGCGAAAAAGGATCTTGGAGTCAGTTGACCACAAGATGAACATGAGTCTTCAATGTGAGGAAGTGATCAACAAGGCTAACTGTACTTTATCATGCATTAGCGGATACATGATGAATAGGTCCAGGGAGATGATGCTTCCCCTCAATGCAACACTAGTCAGGCCACAGTTGGAGTACGGTGTCCAGTTTTGGGCGCCACACTTCAAGAGGGATGCAGAGAATCCTGAAAGGTTCAGAAAAGGCCACTCATATGGTCAGAGGCCTGCAGGAAAGGCCACACAAGGAGAGACTGAGGGACCTAGAGCTCTTCAGCCCTCGCAAAAGAAGGCTAAGAGGCGATCTTGTGGCTGCCTATAAATCCATCAGGGGAGGGCAGCAGGGAATAGGAGATACTCTGTTTACTTAGGGCACTCCCTAGAGAAACTAGGAACAATGGCCACAAGTTGTCAGAGAGCAGATTTAGGTTGGACATTAGAAAGACTTCTTCACAGTAACGGTTACCAGAATCTGGAATGGGTTTCCAAGGGAGGTGGTGCTCTCCCCTACCTTGGGGGTCTTCAAAAGGAGACTGGACGAGCACCTGGCTGCAGTCATTTGATCCTAGAGCTCTTTCCTGCCCAAGGCAGGGTGGCAGACTCGATGACTTACTGAGGTCCCTTCCAACCATAACATCTACGAGTAGCACTCCAAAAGGTACTGCCGTACAAATAAACAATATTACAACATAAATCTTTTCCAACTTACCAGAGTCTGATCCTTCGGGTTTTTACTTGTATCACCTGGGTTTAAAAAACAAAGCAAAGCAGAAAGCCATTTAAAATGTGGACAGATGCCCCCTGTGCGGAATCTAAACCATATCAGAATACCTCCTGCAAAGACATCAAACCAAATGGAAGGCCGTAAAGAATGGCAATTTCTAAGTTTTTCTTTTGCTTTACTCAGAAAAGCATGGAATTAAACCAGACATTTGTGATCCCTGGAGCAGGTTGCTGGAGTCACGTCCATGGAAATACAATCACTTCTGAAGCGTGAGACGCTGTTTTGGGAAGACAAACCCGGGACAACCAAGAGGGAGGCAAGACACCTGATCACATTCTGACCCTACAAGCTTTGGAGTATTTGGGACCGGGACAAGCTGCATCTTTCCATGAACAATTATGCAGTCATGTTAATGCATGCTACTTAACATGCAGAAGGATTGGAGGCTGAGTGAATCCTTCTGGGGTTAAAAACTGGCTTTCCAAGGAGTTCTAGTATATTGAGCAGAGGTGATAGCTACTCAGCTACCTCCTTGCCATAGGAAGCCCTTATAAACAGAAGCTTTAACACAAAGGTGAAGCCAAATGCTTGCACTCCTTACTGACTTCAAAGAGAATTTGAGCCCTCAGGATAGCAGGTCATAGTCCAGATTCTGCCTTGATTTTTAAAAAGTTTTTTTTGGTGATGTAAGGCTTTATCCCATTTTGCCCTCTCCTCTCCCCAAAAACAGGCCACACCTTTGGGATAACTCATCATCCCCCTGGCCACTGGATCCTGGAGGCAGCTTAGTAAGACCAGGAGCAGCAGGAGGCTGGGTAAGAAGGATTCATGCAAGAGTTTTCCATTCTGTTCAGGCTGCACTGACTTTGCAAGCACCACCCTATTTACTTGCCCCAAGGGAGCCTTCCTTCTGAGCCTCCTGGGGGTGAGGAACAGTGGTGCCAGTATATATCAGACTGTTCCTTCACATCTCCCTCCCCACAAACCCCACCGCTATAGGGAACACAGAACTGTATTTCCAACCTGAATCCACGCTCATGACATCATCATCATCCTCGTCTGGAATTTCAATCACTTCCGTGGGCTTGGAAGCCGAGTCCTCATCTTCAGAGCTGCTCTCACGATACTGAAGCCCCAGCTTGGAGTAGAGATCTTTTACCAGCACCTCACATTTATTGATGGCTCTGCAGTACAGTGGAAAAAAAGGAGGAAGCAGAGACAGATCCATGGTGAGTGCAGCTGTTATCTCTACAGTAATCACAAAAAGAAGAGACATTTTTGCATAGCAGCATCTGGGGCTACTCGGCAGCTGGTGCTCCCTTAAATCATTCAGCAGAAACAGGACATAGCCTCAATCATAACTGGAGAGTCAAAGCCACAGCAAAAAGATCTTAGCCATCCATCTCTGAGTTACACATTTTGACAGCTGAATACCGCACCACGTGGTTCTTGAAACCCTCCTGGAAAAGTCTGGCTGCAGGAATACTGCCAAAAAAGTCAGCGGCAGAGCAGGAAATAGGAACTGAGGGTGCCTATATACGAGCAGTGAGGCTGCTCTGACATGCTGTAATTGTAGCTCATCAGAGTAGACTGGATTGAGTCTGCCAGAGCATGGCAGGTAATTACTGCACTCCAGCAGCCTCCAGCATCTCGTGTATCAGTGTCCCCCCACTTAAAAATGGTGGCAGGGGCTCATTCCACAAGCTTTAGATAAAGTGCCCTGCCACCATTTTTAAGCACAGGGACACTGATGTGTAAGATGCTCTGGGCGCTTTAATTAAAGCGACTCTTGTAGCCGCTCCACTTAAAGCACCTCCCCCTGAGCATGTGTATAAATGACCTTTGAGTCCAGACACCCTAGTCCTTGCTCTGCCCATTTCGCCAGACACCAGCACAAAGCTGTCACTGCCCACCTTGAGGCGTCATTAAAGAGCTGGTCCACGTGAGCTACTTCTGCCTCTTTCTGCTTAACGTTCTTTTCCAGCTCTTCCAGCTGCTTCTTTCGCTGCTTCACACACTCGAGTTTCTCCAGCTCCTCGTCAATGAACTGCTGGAGATCTTCCATGGAGATGCCCAGCTCCTCCATCACTTCCTGCTGCAGCTCTCCGATCTCCTGGGAATCCATTTCTGCTGAGAGTGAAGCCAGGAGGAGATAAGAGGTTCGTGAGCTTTCCAAACCATGTTGTACATGCCCCGATCTGCAGCTTTAGTATTTTTTCTCTCTCTTGTATTGAGTACACCACATGGCCTCCTCAACTCACTCGTAGGGAAGAGATAAGTGCTTCACTTAAAGCTATGAGCCTGGTTACCTGGACACCTTATTTAGGTGAAAACTGCCTGCCCTGGCAATGCTTGACGCTGCGTGAAGGCGAACTGCTGCTCAAAGCAACTTGACAGAACAAACCATGAAGTCTGCTTTATGTTTACAGCATCCTTTTGTCTACGAGAGACAGTGGATGCTGCAGCCTATGACGCAGATGGCTTGCAATGTCTCACGTGACTGAATAGTTTGATCTGAGATCTGCATGATCTGTGGCCAAGAAATCAAAACGTAGCTAATGCCGTTACACAGCACAATGCTTCTCTCCAGCCTAGGAGTTATGGAGGCTGTTTTGGAAACAGTGCCCGAGCGCATCACACAGGTGACAGCTCAGACAGCAGCACCTGGCACCCCAGAGTGGGCTGGAGTCCTATGGAGAAACACTGCGTTTCAGTGCAGACAGCACCTGGTAGCGCCAGCGCAGCGGCCACGGAGACGCCTACCACGGCAGGTGGGCAGACAAACGAGAGCTGAGGGCACGGCAAAAGTCGATCCCAGCTTGGGCAGCGTCTCCCCTCCCTCTCCTCTGCCACCTCCATTCTGCCCTCTGCACCCTCAGCAGCCTCCTGGCTAAGCCCCCCCGCTCCCATTGCCCCCTTCAGCCCCTGACTTCAAGCCCCGCCCCCTAACCCTAGGCCCCGCCCCCTATTGTCCCCGACTGTCCCATATAGGCCCCTGGCTAAAGACCCCGCCCGCAGCCCCATTTTCGCTAACTGCTCCTACAGGCCCCTGGCCCCAAGCCCCGCCCACGCCTTAGGCCCCGCCCCAAGCCCCGCCTCCTAGTTCCTCCGGTTGCCCTACAGTCCCCGGCCCCGTCCGTAGCCTACTGCAGCGGATACCCCCGGCCCTCGCCGGCCCCGCCGCAGCCCCCGGCCGCGCTCACCGCTCCCTGCAGCGCGGCTCGCGAGGGCCGGGCTCCTTTCCAGAGCGCTGCGCTGAGGGGCCCGACACCACTTCCGGCGACGGTGGCCCGAGCGGACCAAACCTCCCCTCGGGAGGCGGGAGCGAAAGCAGGGGACAGCACTACACAAGCACTCTAGGGCGGAAATACCTCCGCGGCTCCAGCGCGCATGCGCTGAGGTCAGCTAGTTAAAGGTATAGCAGCTATGTTTGGTGTTGGTCGGTCTGTTTGGAGGGGGGAGGCTTCTTAAAGGGGCAGTGTAGGGGCGGAGGCATTGGGGCCCAAGGTGATAGAGTGAGTCAGTGACAGAGCCAGGAATGGGCTCCAGGACTAGCTCCTGGCTGGCCAGCTCGGGCACCTCCCCTGAAGTCCCTGGGGACCATTCACTGGAGAGGCCTGAATGCCAGACCCCAGGGTAGGTTCCCGGCAGGGGCTGCAATCCTGCCCTTGCTGTAGAGCCTGGTCTGCTCTGGAGTAACAACCTACTGCTGCTGGTACTGCAGGGTCTCTTCCATGGGCTTGAGCGGTCTGGACTCTATCGCCCAGATGCCCTGGGTTGCGAGCCTCCATAGCCCCCGTGTCATGGGCATGGGGCAGGACCTGAGCCCCGTGTGCGGAGAAAGAAGAGATCCTTGTGTGGAGGATGCTGGTCACCTCCTGCAGAGCTGCCCATTGCAATGGGTGCAGCAGTGCAGAGCGGAAGGCACCGGGTCCCTGCATCCTGCCTGGACCCCAGCTTCTCCCATCTCATCAGGCTGCTGTGGCAGGGGATGCTCACCTCCCCAAGGTGGCACAAAGCTGGCATCACGACATCCTCCCCTGCAGGCTTTGTCCTCAAAGCTGGCACAACTGCAGGCAGAGTTGAAAGCAGGGGCTCATCACTCTACTGTAGCAATGGGGATGACCAGTATGGCAGGAGCCTGAAGAGCTCACTTCACGGAGCCTGACTGCCAGCTACCGACCAGTGTAGGCTGCCGATCAGTTGATCTGCTCCTCCTCCCAGGTGGAGGTGGGGATGGCACGGTAGGGGTCCACCACTAGCCTGGCGCACCGCACCATCATGGCCATCAAGAAGAGGCACATGAGCACAACAAAGCCGATGGCGAAGCCCTTGTCTACGTCGACGTACGGCTGCACGGTGGCGCTCTCCATGGGGCCCTGGAGGTGCTCTCACACCTGGAGCAGCCCCTGGGGCCTGGTTGCTGCCTGCAGGGCACAATAGGGGATGGGGAATTAGCGCTGCTGAGTGGGGCACAGCTGTACCGGGGAAGCATCAGGTCTCTGCCATGGCCTGATCATGGAAATAGGCCTGATCTATTTCCATGGTTCATCATGGAAATAGGAGCACTGTGGCAGCGCTAAGTGGCAGTGCCTGCTGTCTCCATTGCCTATTATCTCCAGCCCCAGGTGAGATGCATGTCCTGGTACTTACTCCTAGGATGATGAGCTCAGCCCCTTGCAGAAGCAGCTCCCAGGGGGCTGGGGGATCCCTGCCTGCTGTGCCAGCCACGTGCCCAGTCTCTTGGCAAGGGGTTATCCCTACCCACTATGCCTCTGACTTAGTTGGTCCAGTGATTCTCAGCCAGGGTGCTGTGGCACTTTAGGGGAGCCTTGAGATCTTTTCAAGGATGCCGTGGAGTGCTACATAATGTTCGCACTGTTGCGTACAAATGAGATTCACAGGATAAACCCAGAGATTTCACATAAGAATCCAGAGCATCAAAAATGTCTTGCCCTCGTGGGCTTTTTGGGTTCTTTGCAAGAGAAGACTTGCTTTAGTATTTTTCCTTAGTTAAAAAATTAGTGAAAACAAAGCTGGTGTTTTTTGAGCAGGGTTTCAAACCTGTCAAGGGGTGCTTTGTGTCTAAAAAGGTTGAGAACCACTGAATTAGCTTACAAGGTGCAAATCTACTCTGTCTTTTAGCACTTATCTCTGGGCATAGGTGCTCAAGAACAGGTGAAGTTCCCTGATGGATTACCAGGGGGCAAGGAATGTGGCTGAGATAATGGGAGATGGATGATGGGAACAGCATCACGAGTTCAAAGTGGCAGAGTGGGAAGCTTCTCACTAATCTGCAACCTGCTAGGCTATGGCCCTGTGCCCTCTCCTGCTCCAGCTGTCTGCCCCCACACACTTAGTCAAGGAGAGAATTGGAGTAAATTAGAGCAGCCTTCAAGATGCTCCTTCACTCAGCTGCTTGTGGTCCCAGGGCCAGAAGTGAGCAGTGAGCCTGGTAATACTGCAGTGCATCCAGGGTTGAGTCTGGGGAAGCCCAGGCAGGGGATGGACTTTGGTTTTCTTTTGGATGTTGTTGCTAAATCTCCTTGATCCTTAATTATAACTAGGGCTTCTTTGGCAATCCTTAGCAGATTAGATTGGATTGAATTGGACAATATGTTATCAAGCATTTGTTTATTAAATGCTGGCACGTTCCAGGTAGAGATGAGATAAATTGTTTAACAGTGAGAGTGCTTGACCCCTGAGACCAACAGCTGGGGAGGGAGGCTCTGATCAAGACTGGAGCCTTGATGGAAGACCGGGTTAAGTCACCAAAGGTGTTGCTATCTCTGCCGGAGTTCCAGGATGTAACGCCAAAGCTCAGAAGAGATGATCTATTGCAGGGGTTTGAAACTCACCCCATGCGCTGGGCTGGATCTGACTGGCAGGTTGGCAGTGCTGGGTAATAGAATCTTAGAACTGAAGGACCGGAATAGACCTGCAAGATCATCAAGTCCGGTCCCCCATCATAGGCAGGAAATGATTGGGCTCAGACAAGCTCAGCAAGGTGCTTGTCCAGTCGCATTTTGAATACCTCCAAGATGAGGTATAGCAGACTCTGCACTTGGTTTGCCTTTCCCCCAGCTTCTCAGCCGCTCCAGCTATGAGCTGGAGCCCACGGGCCATACATTTGACACCCCTGATCTAATGGATACTTTTGACCTTAACAAAAAAGGAACAGGACTAGGAACAACAGCCTCAAGCTGTAGCAGGGGAAATTGAGGTTGGAAATGAGGAACTTTCTGATTCTGAAGGTGGTGAAGCATTGGAACAGGCTGCCTAGAGAGGTAGTGGAGTCTCCATCCTTGGAAGCTGACAACAGGTTGGACAGACATTTGGTTGGGGTTGTTTAGTCAGGGATGCTCCTGCCTTGAGTAAGGGGCTGGACTAGATGTGGCCCTGTGAGGTCCCTTCCAGCCTGACTTTCTTAGGATCACTCGCAACCCCTTTTCTGTGATATCAGTTCAAGGTGCTTGGCTAGGGCATGTGGACAGGATTAGGTTCATGCAGGTGCCAATAAGCTTCATTATCTGCTGAAATCGAGATAACAAGCTTGTATTTCTATATTACAAGGCAATGCACAAATATGGTGTGAAGGATCTGAGGCACTGTTGCAGGCTCACAAGTGCAAGAGGTCCATAAAGGCTAGGAACGGGCATTGCATCTGTCCCTGAACATGTTTTGCCCATGTTTGTCTTGGGATTGGCACGTATACACATCACCTTTTCCACTGGGGTTTAGTGAGCAGTTAAACATACTGCTGCTTTTCTGCCATTGATTCAATTATATAATCCCAGGCCATCTGTTCAGACACATTTTTGCGATGTCTTGGGAGCAGAGCAGCAGATCAAGCGAGGGGAAGAGGATCCAAGTGACAGGTGTATGACTTACCTTATGGCAGGTCTGCCATTCATTTGGCCCCACTGGAGTAACTGAATCACAGAGACAGCAGCTTTCATGAACACAATCTCACTTCATCAGATGCTGTATGAGATCTTGCTCATGAAAGCTGATGCCTCTGATTCAGTTAGTCTGTAAGGTGCATCTCTGCCCTGCCTTCTGGTACGTAGCTGCTACTTCAGACCCATGAGTCTACCTACCTCTCTTCCCATAACAGGCTAAATTTTCTCAGTGAATAACAGAGCCTTTTACTAAACAAATTGAACATTACCACCAAAATCTAGGCCTAGCCTACACTGGAAAGGACAGGCCTGTATAGCAAACCATTCTGGTCCAGCTGTGGGTTATTGCTGTAAAAGAATACTGCTCGTACCCATTTGTGGGAGGAAATAAGCCATGCTACCAATGGGATTTTTTTGAATGCTCTATGACTGCATTTTCTCTTGACCTTTGCCTAGGTGAATGCAGTGTCTTTCTTTCTATACTCCTGACAGAGCCTGGCAGGCAAAGCTGTTGGGTGTAGATCAGTGGTTCGCTACCTTTTTAGACTCTACCACCTTGCCTTGAGGAAAGCCAGCTTTTTGCTCTCACTCATTTTTGATGCCAGAAAAATGCTAGAGCAATTCTTGTGCTGCAGAGAACTCCAAGAGCCCACAGCAGGGCAGAGCATTTGTGACACTAATGGATTCCTATTTGAAATCTCTGGGTGTGCGTTGTGTGCAAGTGTTTGCACGCCTACTAGGGCTAATATTGCGTGACACCCTTAAAAGGATCTCTCGGTACCCCCAGAGTACAGTTGAGAATCACTGGTGTCGATGCACAGAGCAGGCTTCAATGCTTTGGACTATTGATGAAATCTTTTGATTTGAAGCTTTGGGTATTCTTTTGTGACTTTGTTATTGATCTGTCATTCTTTTCGCGATGGTTGCATTTTGGGCCCCTATATTCTGTGTGAATGAGTGGAAAATGGCCCTTCTTTTAGCCTTACTACTTTTCCTTATTTTTGAAATTCTGTTCTAAACACAAAAGTATCAGCTTGTTTGCTAACAATTCCCCTACAGACACCATGGAGTATCTTGAGGTCCTTTCAAGGGCGCTGCAGGGTGCCCCTCAATATTAGCACTGGTCACTGTGCAAAGGTGATTTGTGAGATTAACTCAGAGATTTCAAGGAGGAATCCATAGCGTCACAAATGTTCTGCCCTGCTGTGAGCTTTCTGGGCTCTTTGCAACAGCAGAACTGCCTTGATATTTTTTTGTAGTCAAAAAACAAGTGAAAACTAAGAGCTGATGTTTTCCAAGGGGGATCTCAAGTCTATCAAGGGCTGCCTTGAATCTAAAAAGGTTGAGATATACTGCCTTATGGTATTGGAAACATAACCATGACTGTTTCTGGCTATGTGGGAAACCAGAAAATTAAACTTGATTAGACAGAGAAAGTGAAACTACTTAAGCTGGAATAAAATATAAAGAACTACAATAAATAACATTCGAAAGTAAATAGGATTTGAATATATCTTCACAGTCTGAGGTGTCACTGGCAACAGAGAGTGAGCTGTATGTGTATATACATACAAGCATTTAGCTATATCAGTCTATTTTTTCCTATGCGATTTTCTGTGTGTTTAGGATTCGGCCCATTTGACACACAGTACGTGCGTGTGTGTCTTTACTTACTTACGTGTGTGTGTCTACATACATACACTCACACTTGTATATGTGCATGTAGATGCATACGTACATAAAACTTGCACGTTACATCACATATGTTATGTATCAAATAGGTCTAATTCTAGACGCAAGACAGCACGTGAAGAAACAGAACCCACAGCAAGTCTAAGTACATCGAGATTATACCAGTGTAATGTAAGCCGGGCTTCCCTCCGCCTGCCTACCTGTTGGGCTTTCAGTGACCCTGCATGTTCTTTTCCTACCTTGAGGCGTCTCCCAGTAGGTCCCATCCTCTGCTCTGGGGCACAAAGCTGCTGTTAACCCCGGCTGCTAGGAGCGGGGCAGCAGGTCCGTGGCGTCCCTGGGCACTGGCCGTGCTTGTTGTCCCAGGCACTTCATGAATACTTCAGGAACACACTGGCGTTGGGTTTCAAGTGCTTCCAGTAATGAGAGCAAAATGATCTTGCACATTCAGTTCTAGCCAGGGGCTCTGAGAAAATATTTCCACAAGTGTCTTTCCACAGCCGTCAGGAGGTGAGCTGGCTGGGCCAGCTGCCTCTCAAACTTGGATCACCCTACTTTGGTGTCATTCACCAGCTTGGACAGCAGGAGGTGCTGATGTGTTGTTTCCTTTCCCTTGCCAAGGGCCTGATCCTGCAGAGATGAATGATCTCACTCAATTACTGGGCCCTAAGACTGACTGGACTGTTGTATAGTGCTGCATGGCCTCAACTCCCACCCATCCAAATGAGAGGTGAAAGTGCTCAGTATTTGGCGGGAATAAGCCTTTACTTGGGCACAGTCGGAATTATTGCACCATTTTCTTGCTTGAATCAAGGAAGACATATACTTCTAAGTATTAAGGGTGAAGAACATCTTTGCACGGAGGAATAGTCCAGAGCCTGGTTCACTGGGTTACCTGTATTGCTATGGTGGCATCTTTTTCTTTTAGTTTTGCTTCGAAAATGCTGGCAGCAACCAAGAAAAAAAGGACAGCAATTGCCATGGTAAGTAGCAAGGTGACCATGGCAGCAACTTTCCATCCTCATGCTTCAGGGCATCCTTTGGTCACCAGTGGTGGGGTCAGGAAGGAACATCCCTCCTTCCTCACTCCTTAGTGGTAGGATATAGTTTCTTGACAGGAGCCATAGGAAAGAGGAGTATAGCATTGTCTTTAGAACAAGCCTCCCATTTTCAAGGGAAAAAAGGATTTAGGGCTGGTTCTAGTCACCAATTAAGTGCCTGAGTGTAATCCTAGTCTGCCCCATTCATGGCCCCGGAAACCAGGTCATGTGGAAGGTGTGTGGGTGCTTCTCACTGCTGCTTGTGATTTAGTCTCAAGGCAACAGCATGGTACAGAAGTAGATGCATCCGTGTTTTTTTAGGGACTTGAACAGGGTGGAATAGAATTGCATCCAAGAGCTGGAATAGGATTGGACCCAGAGCCTCAGCTTTGTTTTGGGAGGGAGACTGGATTTAGGATCCTCGGCCTCTTCCATGGGGGATTTGGCCTAGTACTACCAGGCTTTATCAAGCCTAGGCCTCTGGGGCAGCAAAGTGCTTGGGGGAATCCAGGTCCACATGATCATGCAAATACTGCCAGATAAATAGATTAGCTTCTGTATAGCTGGATCAACAAGAGCAAAGGTCACTGTGTCAAGAGGGACAGGTGCTCCTGGAAGACCACAGGAAATGAGGAGTTGCTTTGCTGGAGACATTGGGAGCATGTGGGATGCCAGAGGCAGGGGAGCTCAGCACACTGGTAATTGCGTGGGTGGGAATACAGAGGGCTCTCCCTGCTAGCCCCCTCTGGGTTCAATTCAAAGCCACACCAAAAGCCACTCAGAAGACAAAGCTTTCTTGCCCCAGATGCTGTACCTACCCCTCAGGGGAGATGCTTCTGGCATCAAAGAGCTGACAGTAGCCGGGAAGGGAAACTGAGGTGGGGCTCTTGTGGAAATAACATAAATACCAGCTTGATGTTAGGTAAATAACATGGAAATAGACTTTTGCCTATTGCTTTTAATCTTGCGCATTTTCTTGAGTTTTGCATTGCCTTAAGAAACTCCATTTTGTATTGCTGTATAGCAGGACATAAGTGCTGGTCCTTTTACTCTTTTGTATGCTGTATGGGTGAGAGTGTGTTTGTGGAAAAGGAAAACATCAGCTGGCGACTGGCTGAAGAATGCAGCCAGATAAAAGACAGAACAAGAAGAATCTGTCCCAGAACAGCAAGAGAACAACGGCAATCGACCTTCAAGAAAGAACACAGTGATAACCCAGCAAAAGCCCAGAGGACTGGGTGAAGTGACAAGGTATAAAAGATGGGTTGAGAAGCATCAGTTTTGGATGTTGTTGTGCATGTCATCCCGGAGCATCGGTTCATCTGCAAGATGGGCCAGCAGACTCCTGGCTCCCACTCGTGATCAACTTTGATGACCACTGAGTTGATGTGAGCACCAATAAGACTGGTAATGCATACCAGTGCAGAACAGAAATTGGGGTATGAATGTTATGTGTGGGTATGTGTGTATTAAGCGCTTAATAAATAAACATGGCACCTTGCCTTATTCTCCCTCATAAGGTCTCATTTGTGATTTGAGCAATTTGTAATTTGTGTAATTGAGACACGCACGCACGCACCTGCTAGTAAGAACAGGCAGGGCAAGAACTCACCAGCATGTTACAAAGAAGAGGCATTGGTGGATGTGCAGGGACTTGAGCAGACTAGCCTTTAGGTGCCTAAATCCTTTTACCTGGGGGTTGATAGTACATCTGTGCCTCAGCATCTGGCAGGATGGCAGCTGGAGCTGTTTGAACCACTCCTCCCAAACAGAACCAGCTCCTAAAGGAGAGCTTGTGGCCACACACCCACGGGAGCCACCCTCACTTCCACCCCGGTCCTGTTCCCATGACGTATTTCCGAGGATGATTTGCAGTGTGTTTATCACCAAGGCAACCAGTGGTTTATTTACCAAATTAAAACCATGCGGGGGAGGGCACTCCTCTAAACCCAGGCAGGTCGTGGCAGCGGCTGCCACCAGCCACATTTGAGAGAACACCAGAGTAACAGAGGAGAGTCAGTGCGCCAGGTGCTCAAGCAGGCACCGACCCTGGGAACACCCACTGGGGACAGTTTCCCTGTTTCCAGCTGCCTGCGGGCACGGCCTGGGCGCAGCACAGAGGGTGCCGCGGTGGTCAGGGAGCCTGAGGCTGCTGGGGGCAGCAGTGCCCCAGCCCCAGGGAGGATTTGGTCTCAGGTGAAGGGGAAAGGCATGAGCCCAACTGCATGTATGTTGCATGCATGTGTGTGTTCATGTGTCATGTATGCATGTGCATGTATTTGGATGTGTGCACAAGTCTGCATATGTGTGTGCATGTGTTTGCGTGTTTGCTTGTGTGCATGTGCTTCTCTAGCTGCACGTTTGCATGTGCATGCGTTTGTGCGTTCACATGTGTGTTCACATGTGCAAGCGTTTGCATGGATCTGTGTACACACGTGTATAAGGAGAATTCAGCCCTTGGGAGAAGGCCCAGAGACTCCCGGTGGAAGCAACACAGGCCCCTTCCTTGGGGATTAAAGGTCAGTCCCGGATTGGGGGAACCACGTGACCCGCCCCCATTGGGGAAACACTAATTCCCCAGACTTTAAATCTTGGAGAGGAGCAGACCCACTGGCGCCTGCCCATTTAAGCCTCTCCAGTCCCTCCCCGCCGGCACCGCAGCCCACAACAAACCCGCCCTTTAAATGTGCCCCAACCGAGCACCACGCCCCCTCGTGCAGGCCGAATGGGAGGGGGAGTGGGGGGGGGCTGTCGCGGGTCCGGGCGGGGCGGAGGAGTGCGGGGCGGGGGGGGTCATGGCCGCCGCCGCCGCCAACCCTGGTGAGTGCAGCCGCGGGAGGGAGGCCTGGGGCGCAGCCTTGGGGACATGTTGGTGGTTGGGGATAGGTTTAGGGAGGCAAGTTTGAGGGAGGGGCAGGTGTAGGGGGTGGGAGAGGGACAGGTGGGGGGTGAGGGGCGCTGGTGGGGGCGGTGGGCAAGTTTGGAAGGGTGGGGACTGTGGGGGAGGGGCAAGCTAGGGGACAGGTTTGGGGTGAGGGGCTGTGGTGGGGGAGGGGCAGGTTTAGTGGGGTCTGTGGGGCAGGTTTGGGGCGGTGGGGAGGTCCTTGGGGCTGGGCTGGTGGGCAGCGGCCTGGTGGGGAAGTGCTGGCTGGGAGGTAATGATGGAGGTGAGGGCGGGGAGGAGAAGGTGAAGGGGCTGGGGGGGGCACTGGCTGGCTGTGCCCTTGCCAGCGCCCTCTTCCCCTCCCCAGTCTCCCCTAGAAAGATCCCTGCTGTCGGGGAAGTGGCTTTGTCTGCCACTTGGGGTGGCTCCACGGCGGGTCCCAGCCTGCTCCTGCTCAGGGTAGCTGAGCGTGTTTTGCTCTGAAGTAGCCAGAAGAAAACCCCGATGGGATTTACAGCAGAGCAGCTGCCAGATGCCCAGTGTGTCTCTTCAGGCAGAGCTGACGGCGGTCCCCAGACCCACCTGCTCAGAGCGGCCCCCCTGTGCAGGCCCCCGCCCCCTGCCGAGATCACTGGGTTTGGTGCATAGTCGACACCTTCTGCTTCTGACTTTGTCCCACCTCTTTGCTTTGTGGCTGGCTTTTAGCCTCCGCATCTCATCCAACCCCAGCCTGTGCCGGGGACTGACTTCCAGTATGGTGACTGAGATCACAATTTGAGCGGCTGTGTGTTTCTGGCTTGTGGTTTTTGTGTGCTTCTGGCTTGTGGCTTGAGGCTCCTGGGTTGGGTGTATTGTTCAGGTTTATCTAAGACAGTTGAGTAGAAGGTTTTGTGTTGTTGGGTTGTTTTTTTTAAGGGCACTATTTCACGATAACTTGGTGATAGCAACCCTCTGTGCCTTGAAACCTTCAGTGGAGGCGTGTTGGGTCATTGGGGAATTGGGAAAGGATGCAGCGCTGACGTCTGGAAGTGCGTGGCTGCGGTTTCCTGTAACTTCAATTCTCCCCCCAACCCAACTTAGCAATCGCTATACTCAAACTGCCCTTTCCCTCCAGTGGAACTATATCTGCCATTGATTAGTGTCGTCTTGCAAATTCTGGCACAAAAAGTCAAACTTTTTATTCCTGTGAGTGAAAATCAATGAGATGCTTCCAAGCAACCAACACTGAACTGTGCGTAAGCATTTCATAGCTGTTAGGGACTGGAACGGACCTTGCAGATCATCGGATCCAGCCCCTGGTTTGTGGGATTAGGGTCTTAATTAGGATACCAGTTTGTTCTGGCATTCCCAGCCTCTTGCTGGATTTTTGTTCTGTTTCTTTTGCAGTGTAATGAATAGAAGGGGTGCGGGATAACAAGAATGAGAACAGCTTTTGTTTGAGCTAGAAAATGCCTGTGGTAAACCAGGCTTGTGCCGGAACATTTCAGGGAACTAAAAAAAGGCAAAGAGCATCAGGTATCTGTAACCAGTCACCCACTACACAGCATGTGTGTGGCTTTAGTGTAGTCTGACTTTTAACAGTACTGGTTTCGTGTGTGGAGAGTAGGTTTTTCCATGACAACCTGATTAGTGTGAGCTTGATTCTCTAAGCAGGAATGGCTGCTTACTCTCTGGGTCATCATTTGTCACATACACAAAGGATGCTTGTAGTATGATTTGTTATTGCTATGAGAGGCAAGGATTTCTTAGGGTGGTGTCTTTTGTTGGGCCCACGGTGTAGCTGGGTAGCATTAGATGAGCTTTCGAATGCAAAGTGTTCTCCACCAGGTCTGACCAGAACAGCCAAGCGCAGCAGAATAAAGGACAAACTTGTGACAAAAAACCCACCAACTTTTCTCCAAACCCCATCAATATTACAGAACAAGCTGCAGAGTTTCTACAAGCATGAAGCTAAGCCCAGAAATTCATCCTGAATGTCCTTGTGCCAAACAGGAGCTAAACAAATTGGAGTTGAAGCTTCCTGCCTTGGTGTCATTCTCTCCTGGGTTCTTGACCCAGCCCAGTGGCCCCTACAACTCTCTGATTCCTGTTGAACAGCTCAGGTCGGTCACCTGGATATTACCAAGGATATTCAGTGCTGGTGTTCATGTTAGCCTTGGTAGTGAGCGCTTATAATTCGGATGGAGAAGCTGTGGTGACCTGTGGCTGTGTGGGCTATAAGGAAGGCATCTCTATGTAATTTAAAAATAAAGATAATGAAAATTTCTCTTTTATAAAGCAATATTGTTTTATAACCCATAGCCACCTCCTGGTTCATGTATAACTGTCTCATGGTTTGAGGTTTCTTTGCCTTTATTGCAGTGGGGGGGGGAAGAGCTCTTAAGAAGAATATCTTGTGAAGTATATTAAAGTTCACTGTGATCACACTGGACTTCTGATTAGAGTAGGGATATAATGTCCTGTGAACAAAAGGAAACACTAAGAGCAAGATAACTGAATTGCAGATGGAAGTCTACAGTAAGATCTGCTTTGTTGAAATCAGTTAACAAGCTTAATATTTACGTGGATTAAAGGGGCTCTGTTAAGGTTGGCAGGACAAATATTTGACCTACCAGACTTGCATGAGAGGGAATGGAGACTCAAACAAGTTTGCTTTTTAATGTTGGTGATTAAATGAAAGATGCAGTATGTGTGCGCATGCACACATGCATTTATATACATTATTTTATATAGAACAATACATAATAACATTGTACATCTAGTAATATAGTATGAATGCACTATTACATAATATATTAAAATATGTTGGAGGTGTGCGTATATTTACACGTGTGGGATGTATGGTATGTAACAGGGGGCTTCCTTGGGGGTGGGCCATGGAGATTGGCCACCTGTTCTTGGGCCAACAGCCCGCCTTCTTGCCTGTCATGTCTTGGTCTTAATTGGTTCATTTATAGATGTCATGTAAGCAGGAGGCTACCCATTTAGTGCCCCAATGCCAGGGGGCGCGCTCTGTGGCTCCTACCCTCCCCAATACCGCAGCCCAAGCCTTGCAGATGGCATCTAGGTGTTTATCTCCTCACCAGCCCCCACGCTGGGCCCCAGAATCTTCCAAACAGGACCCCTCTACAATCCCTCCAATCAGGCGGCCTCTCCACCTTCATCCAGGCTGCCTAGCCCCCCAAAGCCATCTTTCCCTCTCGGGCGTGGTCCCCCCGGGACCTTCGGCTACTAGCCCTAGCCCATCTCCAGGCCAGTCAGGACCCCAGGCCTCCGGCTCTTGGGCATCCCTCGCGGTGGGCCCCCGGCCCTTGCCCCAGCTTGGGCCAGTCAAGGGTACTCTTTTGTCAGGTTGGGTCTCTCCCTCTCCCCCCACCCTCTGGGCCCTTTCAAAGAAACAGGGTTACCCACCCAGCAGTGGGGGCAAGGGGTTAAGGCGCCCTGACCCACCTTTCATCGGGGTGGTAACTGGCCTGGCATTTCCTGGGGGCTCCCGCACCACTGAGCACCCCACCAGGCCACCCACTCCCAGCAGGGTACAGTTTCAGGTCATGCCCAGGACCAGGAGTCTCCTTGCCATCCCCAACAGCTCCCCCTTACCTCTGGATCATTCTCTCAGCAGCCCTCCCACCAGGCAATGTTGTTGCCTGGCCTCCAGCAGCCAAACTGCCTGTTTATATAGGCAGCCCTTGGCTCCAAAATGGCTGCCCTCATCAGGTACCTGGTGGCTGCCAGCTCCAGGCCCTTAAAGGGGCAGGCACCCCCAGTGCCCTGCTGCGATCTTCACAAGTGGCGGGTGCGCCCAGTGCCCTGACACATGGTGTGTGTGTGTGTGTGTGTATATATATATATGCATGTAAATGTGTGTGTGTCTATATATCTATACATATATTTTAGCGTAGGTATGCCTATAATAGTGTATACTATAGCTATGTTTTTTTGCTGCAGTTTTTATTCTTTCTTCCCACAAGCCTTGTGATAGGGTTATGTAGGCTGTGGATACGTGATATATTTATACCAGGATAATTCTGGTTGCCTCTGCAGTCTGATGTGAATTACTGTGGGTTTCTGAGATGTGTGACTCCTTGCAGTGGGTGCTGTTGAAAGTCCTTGCCACTAGGTGTCAGAGGAGCATGTAATAGCCTGTTCTAGCAAAGAGTTACCCCAGGATGGAAGTGAATAGACAATACCTGTTGTGGTGTAACTTAACAGAGTGAGTTTTCTTAGGATAATGCTCTCACATTTGAAAGCGATTGCTCTAGCACCGGGTTTTTGTTGCTTGTCTACTCCTTGTTTGCACTGGTAGAAAGGCAGACTTTCCCCGTGTAAACGTGTGTGTCCAAATCAGTTGGGATGGAAACCAGTTTTGTATGGGAAGGCTGTAATAAACCATTTTCTTCTTAAATACCCAAGATGCTTAAGTTGATACGGCAATGATTTGTGGGTTATCAGTTCTTAACTGCTTACATTCATCAGAACGTACCCCCCCCATACCTGACTGACCTGGAGGTCAGCTCAATAGGAGTTTCGTGAAATGAAGCACCGATGCAATTCCATGAAGCTTATTTTATTCAGGTTGATATAGGCATGCGTGCTGTCTGAAGCAACAGAAGCTTGCGTGTGAGGTAAAACGCAAGGAGGCGATGAAATAATTCTTCATCCACTAATTAGGTTTGCCTTCTTTCTCATTGCATGGCATTAAGGTATTTTGTAGTCAGTCCATTGCTGATGGGAAGTTCAAAGTCTTTCTATTTTTGTTGTTCCTGATGCTTAGTTTTTTTTCTTTTGTGATCTCACTTCTGGGATGTGAATTGGTTTTAAATGCATGTTGAGAATAAGCAGGAAGTGCTTCCAGAAGGCTGGAAAGAATTGGGGCAAGGGCTTAAATTATTATTCTTGTTATGTGACCTTTTAATGCTGCCTTTTAATTCATAGGGGGATTTAAACATTTTTGCGGGGGGAGAAACTTTTTTTGAAGAAATGCGAGTACCATATTTTCTTAAACTCGTGCACCTTTTGTTCCCAAGACCAGCTCTTGGAACTCAGCGTGCGCATGTTGTGTGAGAAATAGAGTGGGAGCAGGTTCTGCCACTTTTGGGATAAAAGTAAAATCTGCAGCCATCTGCAAGGAGCAGGCTCCATTCTCTCGCTATTTACTGCAAGACAAGGTTTTTTTTTCTCCCCCTTCACTTCAAAAACAAGGTATATATTATATTCTGGGGCATGTAGTACGCTAGAAAATACGGTATTGCCTGTCACTACTCAAAACTTGGCAATTTAACAAATAAGTTTGTCTTAAGAAAACCATGGTTCTTACTGCTGCAGTCCATCTGTTTGCCAATAAATAGTTAAAGGTGTTTAAATAAAATGGTTGTTGCTGTTTCAGTGGCCTGACTCAGACCTGCATGAGCAGACATTTGGCAATATCTGGACATGTTTGTGCAATGTTGATCTGCAGTTTTTGCACTTATAACCATTTAGGAGAAATGGGTTGGCAAAATGAGCACTGAAAAAGATGAGCGTGACCAGCTTTTGGTGGGCTTTCCTCCCCTTTTTTAGAGGACAGTAAATCACTTCCCCTTGTGGTCGGAGTTGATGCTATCCAGCAATGTCCTCTCCAAAGCTTCCAGAAACCCCCCGCCCTCCTTCCCTTCTGAGGTTCTAGCTGCCTCTATGACCGTAATATTTAATAGGTGCAAGAACAATTCTTCATCACTTCCCTTTTAACTTCAGGGTCATATTTCTGTTTGGTTTCAATAATGCTGGGAAGACCCTACACCAGTGGTTCTCAGCCTCCATAGACTCCAGGCCCTCCTTGGAAAATGCCAGCTCTGCTTTCATTTAATTTTTGGTTGTGGACAAATAATAAAGCAATTCCTCTGCTGCAAAGAACTTGGAAAGCCTACGACTGAGCAGAATGCTTGGAATACTGTCCATCCCTACTGGAAATCTATGGGCTTAACTTGTGAATTGTTTAGGTGGTTACACACCTATTAAGATTAATATTGTGCCTCTCATGGCACCCCTTGGTGCTAGAGCACCCAGGTTGAGAATCACTGCCCTAGAAACATAGCATTCAAAGTGGAGGGTAATGGTGATGGAAATACGTCAGCAATAAGACTGTTTAAAACCATGGGGCCCAGCTCAGGAACTAGGGTAAATGGATTTCCCCCAGCCCTTTTGCCATCATCCTGTTACCACTTAAATCTAGAAGACTTGCCCTTCTCTAGTACTTTCTACTAAGAATCTCAAGCCAGCTCTGCAGGCTTTAGCTCCTTTGGCTTCCCAGTAGTGTTTCTGCTCATACAGATGGGGAAACTGAGGCATGGAGTGAATCAGTTGCCCCCAGGTATCTCTCTGAAAGCCCTGGTCTTCCACCTGTCAGGACTGGCAGGGGCCCCTAAGCCAAGGGAAGCATCTTAAAAACTTAAAACTCAGTTTTCCCCAAAAATCCCTCTTAAAAATGCCAAGTAATTTCCTTCCTCTACTTTTAACAAGAAATATATTTAATCAGTTGACATGCAGTGTCAGTTGTGAGGCCCCAGAAATGTAAATACTGTGGCTTATACAGAATCGCTAAGTCACACATACAAGTCTAGACAAACCCAAACCCAGCCTGGAAGACTTTCCTCGTGACCTCCCTTCAAACAAAAGACTTGGGTTTACTGAAGAAATGAAGCTGTGTTAACTCCGGATACCTCAGGATCTAAACTGGGGCAACTGGTTATAATAGGAAAAGGTTTGAGATCTTAAAGGCTGAGAATTAAGTTATCTCCATTCTGCAAACCCAAACTTTTACGCAGACAAAGGATTTGAGGTCACCTGTGGCAGAGATACACAAATGATCTGTCCTGGGTGACAGCCAGGATGTTCTGGATGCTAAACCTAGATGTTGTTAAAAGTCTGTACAGGCCTGAAAGGCAGCCTATAGAGGAATGCACCGGCCTTCTGTGCCTCTAGAAATCTTTTCCATATTAAATTCCCCTGAAGAATGTGCTTTTCATGGTGTCCCAATGTCTCTGAGGCTTTCCACTGCCATTATTTAAAGGCAAAGTACCCCGGTGTCTTCAGTCACCGTGTTGGAGCTGGCTGCATTGAAAATTCCCACGCTATTGGCAAGGCCGAGAATAACAGCTCCATTAATTGTCAGGCGCCAGGCTGAATGATTCTTCCACCGAGCTGGCGTCCTCGGGGAATACTCCAAACTGGCAGGGAGGATTGTTTTCGGCAGCATCATGCGCCAATGTCAGCTGTGGAGGGGGATGCAACGCAGACAGCAGCATGTGCTAGCAAAGGGTTTGGGAAAAAATGCCTTGCAAACAGGAATGCAGAAATGGAGGCAGCCATTAACATCTGTAATTCCTGCTTTTTAAACAAGGGAGATGAGCTCTTTACAAAATGACTTGGGAAAAACCCAGTGAACTTCTTGGTTTCTGTCACTCACCTCTTGCTTTGAAGCTAGATGTGGCATAACTGAGGTTGTTTTAGCAAGATGATTTATGGCAGCGTGCCATCCAAATGGGTGGTTTTTATCCTCTGTTCCATGACGAGCCGTCTTGGTTACTCTACATCTGGCTAGTTAGCTAATGGAATTACTGTAATGAACTGCAGCAGTATGAAGAAAGCTGCTGTAGAGCGTTGCATGCTGTGTCGTGCATATGCAATGGGAAAAGGGAAAGCATGCTACGTGGGAGTAACACGAGCTGCCGTATTCCTTCTTGGTTGCCCTTGCTGAGAGTAGGTGGTAAGGCCCTCTGTTTAACTTGTAAGAAAAGCTACTTGCTAAAGACAGTGGGAGGAGGGAAATGGAGCTGTGCAGTGACGTGGAAGA
Organism: Caiman crocodilus; assembly: GCA_030014935.1. Classification (NCBI taxonomy): domain Eukaryota; kingdom Metazoa; phylum Chordata; order Crocodylia; family Alligatoridae; genus Caiman; species Caiman crocodilus. The sequence goes on along the minus strand of JAGPOW010003528.1, from coordinate 1,858,500 downwards.
ACTGGACAGAGATCCTGGGGTGAAATCAGAGCTAGGTTGTCACCCTAGCCTGGAGGCCTAATCCAGTCCCTATGTAAGTGATTCTCAGCCAGGGCACTGGGAGATCCTGTTAACAGTGCCGTGGGGTGCAAACACTTGTATACCACTTGCAAGATAAATCCAGAGATTTCTAAAATTCAGAGCTGCCCTGGCATACCATTGGCTTGCTGAGTTCTTTGCAACAAAATTCTTCTACTATTTTTCTGTAGTCAAGAAATGAGTAAAAGCAGAGAACTGGCATTTTCCACAGGGGGGCCTAGAGTCTGAAAAGACCAACAAACTCTAGCAGACCAGACAGACTACATTACTTCTACTTGCCTATTCCTAAGGGTCCGATAAGGCAAAAGGCAGGAGAGAATGTAACTTAAGGTGCACTGCAAGGTTTGTAGCTGGGGACCTCTGAGAGTCTCTGGACAGTGTAGCTTTAATGGTTGCTGACTAATGGATTAGTGGTAGTTGAATGCCCTCCTTTCGTGGGGTGAGTGATCATTGCTCATTGCAGAAAACAGGAAGGATGAAGTCTGACGTTAACTTGCACTGTATTAAATGGTGCTCTGGTTAGTAGGTGGTTTGCATAGCTTCGTTGTAAGCCACCCTGGGCCTTGCTATAAACAGCATTGCAAAGCATATTCTGCACCAAATGGGAATATGGAGATGTCCCTTTTAAGGGCCAGGGAAGTTATCACTCTGTACCTCCCTGGGAAATCCTGCATCCAAACCTGTCCTAAGCTTGAGAGGATCTGAGCCCTTGGCTCTTATGGCTTCCACACTAATTGGGAGCTTTTAATGTTTAACAGGCTTGTGCCTAGGACTTGAAAGCATAGGCTTTAATGCTCCTGGCGCAAGAACATTTCTTTCTTTGAGGAAAGACATGTTTTACTCGTGTCGTAAATGAATATTCAATTGTGGTGCCTCCAGGGTATAGAAGTTCCTTTCTGTCCTGTTAAGGATCACAGTCTATAGAGACCACAACCATTTTTTTTCATCGCATTTGTCTGCTGTCTTCCAACTGGGGTTGCCTGCTGTGTTTTAGCCCAGAGGACCTGCTTTCAGTTTTGATAACATTCAGGAGATCTAGCTTATGCCTTGATTAGCACACTAATTGTTTCGAATTGGGGCTGGAATCATTTGCAATTTTCCCTTAAAGATTTTAAGTACTTCATTGCTTTGCTTTATTTATTTATTTTTTTTCAGCACAGTGTACAAAACGGGGAGCACTTTTTCATGTTAAATCTCCATCCAGCAACTACTGAGAAGTATGGGCAACAGGCTGGCTTTGTTCTTTGTAATTGTCACAATGGTTTAAATACAAAGTCTCATTGCTGTGAAGTTCCTGCTTTCTCAAACCTGCAAATGAGCCCAGGTTTTGGCATAACGTTTTTTTCCCCCTCCCCTTCGCCCCCCCCCCCCAAAAAAAATGCTTATTGAAGCCTTATACTCCAGGGATAGCTCAGTTACTATCTCTGTGGTATAAGCGGTGTCTTCGGTGTATCCCAAAATTAACACATTAAATTTCAATTGCAACTGAGCCATGAATGGGTTATTACAGAGTGGGTTGTGTGTTGGTGGGACAGAAACCAGCTCATTAAATTTAATGAGCTTCTCAACTCCACAAAATGTGGTTGTGCCATTAGCTTGGAATACTAACCAGCATCTTTAATCCTGGCTTTTTCCTTTATGCTTCTGCGCTCGTTGTGTTTTTTAGCATTTCTAATTCAGGCTGGAGGCTCGCAGCAGAAGTTTACAGCCATGGTTTCTCCCTCGTGGGAAGAATTTGCTTATTCCGTGCATTTCTCTAGGCTTGACTGACTTTGTTTCTGACATTGGGATAGTCAGTGGTAACTCCTGATGAGATGCTTGAAGTCAGTGAAGGCGTGCAGTTAATATGTTTGGGTTCAGATGGAGTCAGTGTTGCTTGGCTTTGTGCTCTATGGGAAGTTACGTTGGCTTCTTCCAAGCAGGAGGTGCTGTCTTGCTTGGTAACAGAGATACAGTCCCTTGGTCCCTGCTTATCAGGTTGTATCTGGCTAGTGTTGTTGAGTGGAAGCACCTTTGGTCACTGTGTTGGGTGACTTGTTCTAGAAAGAATTAGTTGATGATTGACAGGAGCTGTGGGCAGTTGTATCGGAGAGGGTCCAGGACTGAATGGACCGAATATGAGATGGAGCCTTTCCCAAGCATGTATATCATCTCTGCTAATTCTCGGATCCCTTCTTGCCTCTCCCTTCTGCATACCAGAGAGGCCCACTAGCTTCTGAGAGCCAGCCCCTAGTCGAGACCATGCCAAGCTCCTCCTCTGGGTAGAAGTAGCACTCTCTTTTAGCTGAAGCAGTGAAATGCCTGAATTCATGAATACAGCACATGCTTAGAGCTGGAAATGGGCTGTGTGGTGTGCTGGGGATAAGAGCTGTCCATTCAAACAGCAAACGTAACTACACAGTGACTGGGTATAACCAGGTCTATTGGAAGGGTAGTACATTGTCGATTCCGAAACTGGGCTGTAGCAGGGCTCAGTGTAACTGAATTTTCTTGCCTAGAAATGACATCGGACGTTCCCTCCTTGAGTGCAGCTGTTGCTTCTGGGAATCCTGGGTCGGGCACGCAGGCTGGAGGAACCATTGTTCAGCGACCAAGCAAGAGACGCCCAGGGTAAGTCCTAATAAACCCCTTTGCATCATGGTGTTCCAGACGGTGCCTATTGCTCCTCACCTGCCTTGGTGAAGAACAATCCATCCTGTAACGCAGAAGCTTGATTGCTGTTGACTTTGGGTGGCTTTGACTTCTGGTTGCAAGCTGGTAATGAGAGAGGTTAGGAGCTGTGGGATGAAGGAGCAGGACTGGGAATGTCAGCACAGCAGAGGACAAAAACTGCAGAGCCATTGAGGGGCAAGCTTCTGCAGCAGTGGTGTTGTCTGTGGATCGGATGGCAAGTCCCAGCTGTCTGTGGCGTGATAGCGTTGCTGTAGCTGTTCCCTTCATAGGGTGGCTTCTTGGCTGCTTTGGTTCTTCCATAGGAGGCTTTGCTAAAAGGTAAAAGTCGACCTTACATTGCATGCAGCAAGCAGTTGAAAAGAAAGCTCCTCTTCTTTGTAGATTAGCTGAAGGCTTTCCCACAGACTTGCCTCTGTGACTGGTTCCATGTCTATTATTTAGTGACACACATTGCTGAACTGGGTCAGTATGCCAGCTTCCCCTCTGACATGACACACACACACACGCAACATGCTAGGAATAAGAAGCTTTATCTAACACAACATCGCTGACTAAAAATTAAACTGAGAATGGGCACTTATTTCACTACTTTTTTTCTGAACTCCACAGAATTTTTAAAGCTGTAAAAACCAGCCCCTCCACTTGGAGGATATTGCTCATACCAGATCAAGGTGGCACATCCAGCAGTCATTGCATCACTTGCTATGCTGAGGAATTTCCCTTACGCTTGGAAACAAAGGCAGATAAATAGTAGGCATTGGGGCAAAGGCCAGCTGGGTTCCACATCAAGGCACACTCAGCTTCAGAGCAGCACAAAGAGAATCATAGAAAATTAGGATTGGAAGGGACCTCAGGAAGTCATCTAGTCCAACCCCCTGCTCACAGCAGGACCATTTCCAACTAGATCATCCCAGCCAAGGCTTTGTGTAGCCAGATCTTATCCTTATCTTATCCTTGGAGGATATTTTAGAGAGTCCGCAACCTCTCTGGTTAACCTGTCCCAGTGCTTCACAACTTGCTTTTAAAATCCCTGCTGCTTCTCAGCATTGGTTGACCCTCAATTCTTATTTCTCTAATTTAGATTTTGAGAGAGAGCTGTATTTCTCTCAGCAACATGAGACAGAACATAAGGGAATCTTAAGAGGGGAAAACTGCTTGCTTAACTGTTGCTTTTTGCTTGTGTTTTTCCAGGCTTGATTTTGATGATGACGGAGAGGGGAACAGTAAATTCCTCAGGTGAGTGGGATCTTTCTTCTGACAGACTCTGGTGAGAAGGCATGTCTAGCCATTCTTAACTGAGGGAGGCTTGCTCTAGACCAAGGTGTATTGGACTGGACGGGGAGAGGGGCAGGGTGAAGCTTCAGGTTAGGCTAGCCAAAGCCAGAAGACTCATAAATTATTTCTCTACATTGAGCAGTCCCTTCTCTGCTGGGCTGAGACATTAGAAGCCTTAGAGCAATATCTGCCATTTATATCCTTCATATAGTATAACAATTAAACCGAGGTATGCTATGCTAATGAAAGCTGCAGCAACACATACACCCATAGGTGAGTGGCAAATGTGTTCCTGGTCAGAATTACAAACTATAGTACGGTAGGTAAGGGACAGAGATGAGATGTCTGTGTTGCATTGTTCAGGATGGCAAGAAAGACACCCACTGCATACAGCTCAAACACAATCACAACAAAGACCTTTTCAATAGGTGATTTTAAACTGGAGAGCCCCTTACAACTTGGGACCCACAGTCTGAGTCTCACAGATCTGAACTGTGAGGTGTGAGTCAATGGAGATGGCTTTAGCTCTGCTTTGAAATCAAATTGTGCCCATTCAAACCCTAGGGTGGTATCTAGGTAAATTCCGTGCATGACAGACCTGAGACCATTCCATTAAACTGCAGCCCTGTGTTGCAGTGGTTCTGCATAGTTTAATGTGAACCCTGCGTGGGCCACATACCTGGTACTGCTTGGATTGCTTGTTGGCTGTTCAGTGCTACAGATGGAGCTGCAGAAGGATAGGAGTAGACAGATGTAGGTTAATACCAGAAAATGCCAAGCTACTCTACTATTCATATTCCTTTAGGAGTCCAGGTCTGTCCAAACAGTGCTTCAGATCTTCATGCTAACAAGCAAAGTTCCCATTGTTACTTTAGAAACATGTAGATGCTCTAGGCCAGCTGCCAGCAACAGCTTATGACATAGGAGCAGCCACAAACATCCCCATGGATGGTTCTTATGGAAGACTGGAAAGTCCTGACCATCTCATGACATAGATAATAGTCTAGTGCAGCGTTTCTCAACCTGTGGGGTTGTGACCTGAAAGTGGTCACAAACAAACTTTAAAAATGGATTCTTCTTAAAGGAGAAAAATATGGGAGATCATGACTTTTCCCTTGCAGGCTGGCAGAGTTCCAGCCTGCAATGGGCTGTTTGGAGCCCCACATGCAGCCCCAGTGCCCCATAAACTGGGAGGCTGGGGGCAAGGGGCAGTGAGTCGGGAGTGAGAGGCACAGGGTCGGGACTGGCCATCAATGTTTACAAATGGGTCCTGGTATAAAAAAGGTTGAAAATCACTGGTGTAGTGACATAAAGTGTTTCACTGAGTCAAATCTAGTGACATCCAAGGTATCAGTGTGAAATTGTCCTGTTGGAGCTAATCTGTATTTTGGTAGGCTGCTGAGAGCTGCTCAGACTGAGATGGCTATTAAGTTGCTGGTCTTTATTATTTAATGGAATGTAGATTCATGTGCAGAACCCAAATGTAGGTTTATGTGCATTTGGATGGATGAATGGCGATTGCAGGAATAATTGTCTTTAAAACATAATAATCATATTGCCTGAGTTATAAGTACCTGGGTTGGTCTTGGAATAACAGTATCCATATTCGTTATGTAGGAGAAATGCAGTTAGGTTTTAGGCGCTTAGCCATGGACAAGCTGTGACCTCACTCTCTCAAGGTTCCACAGGGATTTCATGCAAATCTTGTTCTTTTTTTTTTTTTTTCTTTTCCCCAGCAACTGACTTTCTTGCAGACTTTGATAAACCTTATTACTTCACCTTGAAGAAGAATAAACATAAATACTTTTAAACCAGTTATTTTCCTCTTCCCCCCTTCCTAGATGTGATGAAGACCAGATCCCAAATGACAAAGAGAGATTTGCCAGGTAAGAATTGACAGTACTGTGTCTCTTAATTTACAGTCAGACTGCTTATACATAGGGAGTCTCCCCATACTTGCATACCCTAGAAGGTATCTCTCTTCTGACTTAATGCTCAGATTTTGGGTGTCGTTTTTTTCCCTTGAATGTAAAGTAAGCCTGCATTTTGCACTGGGAGTGCTAGAAATTTTTGCTCACTTGATCTGGAGCAGTTCAACACTTTAAAGGTAGTGAGATCATTCAGTGTCACTCTTTGGTAGTGCTTATCTCAGCTTCCAGCTAGGATTCTTCCATACCTTACAGGATTGCAAATGTGTGGCACATTTGGCAGGCATGCTAGCCTGTGGCTTCCCAGGGGGATGTTATCAGTACATAGTATGTCTTCTATGGGCTGCCTGTTTGTGTATTCAGTAACGGGCTTTTTTGGCTAAAGTGGAGGCCCCAGTGAAGATAAGATGAGACAGTCATGGAAGGCAATCATCCTCAACTACAAGGGATTGTCAAAAAATTTTTTTTGTAAAAGCTTTGTGGAGAAATGCAGATTTCTTGGAGATGGGAGTGTGCAGTAGGATTATTGTAGAATACTGCTTAATCTCCCACAGTCTGCTGTTGCTGGTGCCTGTAGGGTTCTTTTCTGCAGGGTGCCAAGTGTCCCCACCTACACTGAAGTCTGTGAGAGCTGGCGTTACACAGCATCTTGTAGAAATGATACTCTTAGCATGGTTACAGTTAGGCATTGACACTGCTTTCCCTAGCTCCCTTGGGCATTGATAAGGGCCTAGCCAGCATGCCAGGAAGCTCGTTGGCTTCTGATCTGAAATGTTTCATGGTTTGTGTGCGTCACGCTCATGTTGCTGAATCTTCAAGTTCTCTCTGTTTGTTCTAGATGCTGTTATTTTCAGTCTGTGTCACCAGTCTGAGGGCGCATTTTGTCTTCTGCTTTTTCGTGCTAAGGGCTTAGCAAAAGTAAGCCACCCTGGAGCACCGGCAGTTGCACACACATTGCCTTGTTTTGGGCAACTAAATATTTCATATCTGGACTTGGTCTGGCCTTTGGATTTTGTCTCAATGGCCTAAAGGCGGGGTGGATGGTCTGGGCTGCCTCCCCTCCTCCATACTTCTGTCTAGGCATGTGTGTTGAAGGTCCTAGTGACACCCCCACATACACACACCAATTCAGACTACTGCTATTTTAATCAGAAATGGTTCTGATTTGAGTTGGATGTTTAGAATACAACCTCAAGGCTTGGGCTCATCTCGGCATGCAGCGTTGCTTCTGTTCTACAGTGCTGTAGAGTCTCTGAATGCTAGCATTGCTCTGGGAACAGCAAGGGAGTTTACTTGGATGAAAACTTTCACCCACTACCATCACTGGCTTAGGGCAATACATTGTGTGGTCAAGCGTGTAGGGTGGGGTGGGGCTAACAAGGCAGCATCTCATGCCTGTTTCTAGATTTTTTTTTCTTTCTCTGCATACCACTGAAGCATCACCTGGAGCCCAATGCCCAGTTTTAGGCTCCACAAGTCAAACAAGGTGTGGGCAGATGGAAGGAATCTGATGCAGTGCAACCAAAGGGATTAGAAGCCTGGAAAATGTAACTGATAAGGAAAGGTTGAAAGAACAAGGATTATTTAGTCTGGAGAAGAGAAGACTGGGTGTGGGGTTGATAACAGTCTTCAAATGCCTGAAGAACAGTTACAGAGCCTGGAGATGGGCTTTTCTTTGTGGACAGGAATCGGGACTATGAGCAACAGCCTCAAGCTGCAGCAGAGGAAATTGAGGATGCAAATTAAAAAGAACTTTCTGGTTGCAAGCATCAGAACAGTCTGCTTGGAGAGGTAGAATCTCCCTCCTTGGATATGATTAAGAGCAGGTTGGATAGACTTTTGACTGGGGCTTGTTTAGGCAGGACTTCAGCTGTCTGTTCAAGGCAGGATTGACTAGACATGACATCTGGAAGATCCTGCCAGCACTGCTTTTTTGTAAAACTAGTATGGAGTGACCCTTCCACAGGGAGCTGCTGTAGCTCTGAACCAAAGGACAACGTGGGCCCCTTGAAGGGGACAAGACCCCAGTGATGGTGGTGGAGCTGGGCTTAGCAAAACTCCTACCAGATCATTTTGATACACAAAGTTTCCATGCTGACATCCTGTGCTGTGGCAGTTTCACAGCTGTGAAGAGCTTTTCAAGGTTTTCAACCTAATCCCTTGTTTCTATCCCTTTCAGCCACCAGAGCTTTAAGGTCTTGGAAGGCTCTGAATCCTGTGCGTGTATACATTGTCTTCCCTGGGGTTTCTAATCTCAGTCTGATTCTCTTTACTTCTCAGGGCAGTCTTGACCTCTGTGGCTTCAGCTTAGAACTGAAAGACCCTGACTTCTGTTGCACTTGATACCTACTGATGTCTCATGCGACACCTGTTATTTATAACATTCTGCATATCATGCCCCAGGAGTACTTGAACTGGATACACAAATTCAGTTGCTGACTCTTCAGGAGTTATGAGTTCATTAATACATCTAGTTATTCAGCGCTGCATGGGGGTTGGGGCAGAAATGCTTTTTCACCCTCTCTAGTTGACCAGCTTATGCCCTCAAGCCTGAGATCAGGTTCTCCTGGTTTTGACATGCAGAACTACATATGTTAGGCAGGAATCCATTATTAGCCAGGATCAAATAAAAAGATTATGGTATTTGACCTCTACTGTAATGGGAAAACAGGCCAACATAACACCCAAATCATTGATGTTTAACAGCAGTGGGTATACATGGTCACTCTGTTCACTAACAGGATTCTTCTGTGTAACACTTATAGTATATGTTCATTTTGGACTTTTACATGTACTCTCCCTTGTGCTTGCTGACCAAAGTAATGCACAGGGTGATGGGTTACTTGAAAAGCAGAATAGGTCCCCAAACACCTGGGTGTAACTATCAGCAAGGATATGCAGGAGAAATCTGCCATTGGAAACCTTTTGGGTAACAGTGGAAGGTAGGTGAGAAGAGGACTTAGCTTCTACAAAACTTGGGGAGAATGTGCCACATAAAGGATTTCATCCTATGGGTATCATTGCTGCATTCATGGAATTAAACCACACTTATTTTGCATTTGCTCACTCTGTTAACCCATTAATCTTTCTTTCAGGCCTCCATGTATCATCCCAAGATACACATGTGATTAGCTTTCACATAGCCCCATATTCCAACAAAGAACTTTCTTCCCTCCTCTCTGTCTTTACTAAAAGGAGTGCCTGGTAGTGAAACATTAGATGTTTGGCACAGTTCTTAAGATGTTTCACGCATATTGCAATCAGCTAGTGCTAGCAACATGTTTTGCTTTGTGAATCCTGGTTGTGTTTTGGATTAAAGAGCCTTTTTTATGGCTAGGAAGTGAGGATGATTGACATGGAGAAAACTCTGATCTACAATGGTAAAAGTGGCTTTTGAATTGTGCTAGCTAAGATGACCTGATCAAAGAACACAGATGAATGGAAAACATATCAGTTACCTTTTTTTAAAGCAAGTTTTCCCAACTCCATTTGTTTCTCAAAAAGTGCCTCCATTTTGCTATGAAAGATTTTTGTAGGCACTTTTTGAGATGACTTGCAGAATACCTTTGTATTACGCCCTCACATGAATCATGCAGATGTCCCAGACGTATACGTGCTCCATCTCATTACACAGCTTTGTGTATGTTTTAGAGTGCGCTTGTATTTCTGCCTGTGAATCTCTTGACATTTGTGGATAGTTGTTGGTCTTCTGTCTAGTTTGTCTGTCAGTGCTGGAAAATAGCATGTGTATTGATCCCCAAAAAAATCTCATCTAGGCAGGAAAGCATAGTCTGTGACTAGAGAAAAGATTCCCACCTCTGCTATTATCCTTTTGACCTGGGGCAAGGGCCCCCCCCCCCCCAAACAAACAACATTTAACTTCTGTGTCTCAGTTTAATCAGCTGTAAAATTAGTTTTATTTGCCTACCATTTTGCATTGGTAAAAGTTTTGAAGTGGTCTGAAAACATTTTGGAGACATCAATGTGTGTGATTCTGCAAAACTTTACCTCCTCTGTAACATTGCCCCTTTATAAAGCTGATGTCTGTTGGCTTGGTTTTCTAGTACATCTACCCTTTTTTATATATATATTTCTTTTTTAAAATTTTTTTTTTCCGTTGTAGCTTAGTTCACTGATTTTATTTTTAGGTCTGATGATGAACAGAGTTCAGCGGATAAGGAAAGACTTGCCAGGTAGGAGAAATGGAGATTTTAAGCATGACAAAGCAAGTGTTCCCTCTCCTCCATGTTCCTCCAGGCATCTCCCTTTTTTGTTTTCTGACCTGCCGCAGTAGAGGCTTTGAAACTAGACAGACTTTGGTGCAAACTGAATTCATCGGGCACCCAAGGGGAATGCCTTCAATGAAATTTTGTTTTACACTCAAGCTCAGACGGCAAGAAGACAAGCCATAGCGCAGCCAGTTCATCACTTGCTATAACTTTGCTAGACTGCCCTGTAGAAAGTAAAAGTGCTCCTGTGTCAGGCAGATATTAGATGCCAAATATCACCTACTTGTAAGTCCCTGTCATGGTTTTTGCCAGGGTGCCTTCACCCACTGCATGAATAGACCTAACAAATATATTGGCTGGTCTCTTTTCAAACAGTACAAGGACTGCATGATGCTGCATTGGTCCGTGGCAAAACTGAATGGGCGCTATGCCATTTTCTTGAGTTGTTCCTCTTAAGCAAGATCCTACTGGCTTGGGTATTGGTACCCTGTGATCTTTTTGGTTGACTTTTATTACCTATGGTCTGTTTGGGGTTTTGGGGGTTTTTTTCGTTTCCTTTTAAAAGGCAGGCACTTCTTCTGAAGGGCAGACTTGCATAGCTGAGATACCTGAGGAGATAAGGATGGGGTTTGGTGGGTTTAAAGGAAAATCAGTGAGTGTATCTGTAGTGGGAGAAGCGGGGGTTTTGTACAGAGTAGACAGTGGTGTTTTTGAAGAGCTTTCCTTCCTCTGACATTAAATGGTGACCCACCTCCCTTCATCTCTGTTTAATGCTGTCTTGCAAGATCCAGCTGATTGTCAAGAATAGCTTGCAAGAGAGCAGGTAAAGCCTTATTGCTCAATTCCCCATTTCCCCTGACACTATACCCTTATTTGTAACTTGGCAGAGCTGAAGGGGAGGTGAGTGGGGTGCTCCAAGCACTGTTCAGAAGGCTCTTTCCCTCTGCAGCATGAGATGAAGCCACCACCACAGAAGCCTAGAAGGTGACAGGCTTCCCACTAGTTTTCCTCTCCTTACCAATTCTCTCCCAGTATTATTTTCTACCCTTCTCCCTCTGGTCTATCAGCCATCCACTTTTCATTTTTTCCTTCACATGCTTCTTTGCATCTAATCCAGCCTTTCTTAAAGGACACTTGGCATTTAACCTGGTGACAGATCTACCTTCATCACTCAACTAATATCAATCCAAGTAATAACAGCTAAATTGCACTCAGGCCATAAATAGGATTCCAATGCATTTTGCTCCAGCCTGGCGGAGGTGTCAGTCAGGGCTGTGCCGTCCCCCCCTCCGAGAAGATGTTTTGTGAGCTGTGTTAAGCCTAGTACCAAGAAGAAATTGGGAACATTTATTCAAATGCATCTCTAGAACTCTTCCTCTGCTGTGGCAGAAATCTGTGTAGATACTTTGTACAGGCTGGTAAAAGCAAAGTGGGCAAAAACTCCCATGTGCCTCCTTTGTCTTCAGAACAGAATCCTGGAAGCTGCAGGGCCTCGTTTTCCTTTACATGAAGCCCTCGTGAGCAGAAGCTGCCATATCTTCTCGCACACGACATTCCCTGAAATATAATCTGTGCTTGTTTTTGAAAGGCAGAGTGAAAGAAAAAAAAGGTCTTTTCTTGTAGCAAGTAATAGGCCTGTTTGAAGTGGGAAGTAATTGCTTTGGATTCGGATTCAGCTGATTCAGAGGACAGCGATTCAATTTGGAGATTCGAATCACTGTCCCAATTTGATTTGACCAAATTGAATCTGAAAGATTTGGCGCCAATTTGGAGATTCAGCCATAGACTAAACATACAGCTGACACTGCTGCCTCCAGCTGATAAATCTGTTGGGGTTGGGGGAGGGAAGGATTTGGGCTGGGGCTGCAACAAGCTGCCCAGCAGGTTTGGGATGCAAGCACAGCAGTGCTCAGAGCAGGAGCTTTGCCCTGCTGCCGCTTACCCAGCCGGGGTGGGCACAGGATGTGGGCGCAGCTTGCTCCAGGTGGAAGGGGGCAAGCGGCAGCAGGGCATAGCCCCTGCTCTCAACACTGCTGCACCTGCCCCGCTCCATGCTGGCTGGGCAAGCAGCAGCAGGGCTTAGCCCCCGCTTCAAGCACTGGCACACCCACATCCCATACCCCCTTCCCTGGCTGGGTAGCTTGTGCCTCCCTCCCACAACCCCAACAGACTTGCCAGTTGGAGGCAGCTGTGTCAGCTGCCTGTTTAGTCTTTGGCCGAATCAATTCAGATGCTTCAAATCGATTTGGAGGTTTAAATTGGTCTCCTGATTTGCTTCAGATTCAGAGATTTGGTCCCCTAATTGGGCCAAATCTCCTCTGAATTGAATTGGCTCCTGAAGCTTGGCACAGCCCTAGTAAGTAACCAGGTAGCTTAGCCTGCTTGTTTTGCTCCATGTGGATTGCTCTTACCCTGTTTCTTGCGTATAATATGCACTCCAGTTTCTAGCAACTTTGGCGGGGAAGTGTTGTATGTGAGAAAATATGGTATTATCGTTTCAGTCTCTTCATGCTACCAAAATGACATAGCTGGCCTGTAGTTTACCAGCATAGAGACCCACCACAGTCACTGTGCAAGGCCTGCTGTGATGAGCCCAACTGCTGGCTGCAGTAGTGCCTTCATACTGCGGTTAGGAAGCTTCCTGTACTAAAGCAGCTTACTGTCTTCAAAAGCTTGAGGATAGATGTACTTTATAGCAAGAGCCTGTCATACAGGGCAGGGAGACTCTGACGTGAGCTCCTCTTCCTTGAACTTGTTCCTGTGTCCTCTCCTGCATGCCAAGTATGCCAGGCTATTACTGCCCTGCTACCTTCTGAAGACCCCAGCACTTTCTTTTCGGTTTTGCCCTCCACAGAGAACCCGGGGAGAGCCACTGTGGCCAAAGAACTGAGCCACTCTTTGCCTCTCTGATCTCTCTCCACTCTCCACCCCCAGGGAGAATCACAGTGAGATAGAGCGACGGCGGCGCAACAAAATGACAGCCTACATCACGGAGTTGTCGGACATGGTGCCCACCTGCAGTGCTCTGGCCCGCAAGCCAGACAAGCTGACCATCCTGCGTATGGCCGTATCACACATGAAGTCCCTGCGGGGCACCGGCAACACCTCCACCGACGGCACTTACAAGCCCTCCTTCCTTACGGATCAGGTCTCTGCTTGCTTGCATTGCTAGGAAGCCCAGAGGGGCTTTTGCTTGTTGCCCCTGTCCTATGTCAGGGTGCTGTTGAGCCTCCCTCAAAGGCATTGGGTATTGGCTAGAGCCCGGGATGGGGATGAACGCTGGAACATCCCAGTCCCCCTGCTGGGACCAAAGCTGGAGGGTCCTAGCAAGAGGCTCTTATCCTTCCATTCAGTGTCAGACCAATGCCATATTTGGGCTCAGGAAGGCATTATACCTTCTGGCCCAACTGGTATGGATTTGCTGGACCGTTGCCTTCCTCTGTAGTGGGTACAGCCTCTGTCTAGGATTTCTTGAGTATATGTTAACCTTTTATAGAAGCAGGGTGTTGGCTGCTGTGGCCCCCCTGCTTTCGCTGTGGTAGGTTCGGGTGTGATGTCATGTGCCAGGGTTGACAGTAGTTTTGCAAAGAGGTTAGGTGATGGATGTTTAGTATGGTTTGGACAAGGCTGATCCTGTGTCAGGCAGGAGGTTGAATGAAATGTGACCTCTGGAGGTTCCTTCCAGCCGCGCTTCTCTGATTTCTATATCCAGCTTGGCAAAAGGGTGGCTGAGGTCTGGGGTAGGTGTGGGGAAAAAGCCCAGGGCCTGGAGGTGGCTGACAGGCAATGAGTGCCATAGTTGCTGGATTAAGAACGTCTTTCTGTCCTGTGCATAGGAACTCAAACACTTGATTCTAGAGGCAGCCGATGGCTTTCTCTTCATAGTGTCCTGTGAGACGGGAAGGGTGGTCTACGTCTCGGACTCGGTGACTCCTGTCCTAAACCAGCCCCAGTCTGAGTGGTTTGGCAGCACCCTGTACAACCAGGTGCACCCAGACGACGTGGGCAAACTGCGGGAGCAGCTTTCGACATCTGAGAATGCGTTGACGGGTAAGCCAGCCTATGGCGCGAACCCCTGTGCCCGTCTGCCTGCCACATGCATGCCCTTGCCAGGCCAGGCCTGAATCAGTGGCCTTCTAGACAAAGCAGATCATAGGTAAATTGGGCTGGAAGGGACCTCACGAGGTCCCATGTAGCCCAGCCCCCTGCTCAAGGTGGGATCATCCCTGTCTAAACCATCCCAGCCCAGTGTCTATCCAACCTGCTCTTGAAAACGTCCAAGAGTTTTTAGATGGTGTCGAACAGACTGAGATAAGCCACGATCCCAGTGGGCTGATGTTCCCCCATCCTGATTAATGGTGTTAAATCTATTTCCAGAAGGGTTGCTCTATTTATGTGCTCTAGCAGTTGTGAATCCCTTTACCCTCCAATGCACCAATTGTTCCCCAACCCTGAAGGTCCTCCTTGATAGGAGAAGCCCAGCTAGGCAGATGTTACCTGTGTAACTGAATGCTGGAGGCACCTCTAAACTAAATATTTTAGTTAGTCTTGGCATTTGATTTCTTTTTACCTCCTCCCTCTTTGTGTTCACTCCTGATTGTGAGGACAATATGAGTACCATGCTGCCAGCTCTTGGAGTAGGGAACTAGCTTCTGGGAGATACTGTAGACAAGGCATGGCCCGTCTGCAGGATGTGTGCCTCAAACTTGCGTGTAACGCAAAACAAATTGGGAAGGGAGCAGAAAGCAGAGCATTAGCTCAAACGGAGTGTGTGGAGCGAAGTTACACATCAGTCAGGAGAATGGGATCAGAGCTGCGCTTGGGTAGGGGACGAGGCTAATTTGTGGCACAGTTGCCCCTGAGTACTCTAGTACCTTTCAGTACTAGTACCTATTCTCAAGCTAGTAATATGGAATTTGGCTCTTAGGAAAACAAAGGGTTGCCCAGCGTATGGGCTGAGGCATCACCGTGGCATAATGAAAGCCCCTAGAGTTGTCCTGTAAACCATCAGCACATTGCCTTTTCTCTGGGTAGGTCGTATCCTTGATTTGAAGACGGGGACAGTGAAGAAGGAAGGCCAGCAGTCCATGAGGATGTCTATGGGCTCCCGTCGGTCTTTCATCTGCCGAATGAGGTAGAACTGTGGCATGTCCAGTCCTCAGCCAAACGCCATTGCCTGCTTGTCTTGTTGGCATCAAAACGGTGAAGCCTTTGCTTTGCTCTTCCATGCTGAGTCAGCTGATTCCATGCAGGGCTCCACTCTCAAATGATCCCATAATTTTTTCAGCCCTGTGCTAATAGCTTTCAGGGATGTTGCCGCAGGTAACTTTATAATGCTGGTGCTGCCTTCTCCTGGGCTTGCTCTGAGTTGGGGCATGACTTTTCCCATTCTGTGCTCATAAAAGGGGCTGTTTATACTTTTAAGGCAGGGAGGGAGTATAAAAGCAGAATTTGCTGGTAGTGTTTTGTCTTCCTATTCAAGGCTTTGCAGGTTGTATCAATGGTGATTTAAAGCTTTCCCTCTCGACTGCAACAGGTGTGGCAGCAGCTCTGCGGATACTGTCTCTGTCAACAGGCTTAGTTTCATGAGGAACCGATGCAGGTAAATACATAGGGAGGGTCTGTTGCACTATGCTGGGAAACGGGATGGTTCCAGCATCATGTTGGAGGGCAGTGTGGGAAGGCGCTGTGGTGAAAGTGTGTATACAAGGGGATGTATACACACAGGCTATTTAAGACTCCTGCTATGTCAGAGGAAAGAGGCCAGGCCTTTTCAGTTTAGAAAAGATGTGCTTGGGGGATGGGAGAAGGGTTTATAAAATACTAAATGACAAAGTAAATGGGGATCCCTTGTCCCTTCTCTCTGTACAAGGGCTAGGGGTCATAAAATGAAACTACTAGGTTGTAAGTTTTTAACACAAGGAAGTTCCTTTTTACACTGTGTGTAATTAAAACATGGGACTCATTGCCCCCCAGATGTGGTGGAAGCTGCCAGTTTAGCCACATTCCCAGAGGGGTTGAACGCATTCTTGGAGGAAAGGGGCACCAGCAGCTATTGAGTATGGGAGTGCGGGATACAGCCTCTGAATCAGAGCTTCCTGGACCTGTAGATGCTGGAGGCTGTAAGTGAGAGAGGAACAAGGGAAAATACCCTGGTCAGACCCAGTTCACTCCCTTTCAGCATCTGCTCTGCTGCCCCTGGGCAACATCAAAGACTGGGCAAGATGGACCCATGGTCTGACCCAGGAAACGGCACTTTTGTACCCTTGTCTGTACCTTAACAAGACACCTTTCCACAGGTGCTCAGAATATGCCAATCCTCTTTTTTGCAGCATATAGTTTAAATGTCTAATAAACCTGAATCCAGGCTGAGATTCTGCTGCCCTTTGTTCTTGAAAGTCTCACAGGGGTCTTACCAAGTAGAAAATAAGCAAGCTCCAGTCTCTTGTGTCCTTTGAAATTGCAGCACTTGGAATCATTTATTGTGCACCCCCTGGACTTTTCAAATAAGTGTAGTTCAATGTGTTGTATGTGGAGCAGCATTCCCAGCTTGCAGGGCCTTTGGTTGTGCAACAGATTGGAAACAAGTTGGCCCATCAGACATAAAGACTAATCTCTCAGTAATTTTTTCTCTGCCCTAGAAACGGATTGGGTGCAGTGAAAGATGGTGAGCCTCATTATGTGGTGGTGCACTGCACGGGGTATATCAAAGCCTGGCCTCCAGCAGGTGAGAAATGACGGGATTTATCAGTTGTTCAGGTCAGCAGCACGTTAGCATCCTAAAGTCAGACTTTAGGATGAAAAGGAATCCGACTTCCTTAAGTGTTAGATCTGGATTCTTGCAGGGTGTGGGCATTATAGTAGGCATTCCAATACTTGTGCACATTTAATCGGAGTGTAACCAGATGTGGGTTGCATTATCCCATCCTGTGAACTCTGAATTAGAGGTTGAACTGGGGGAGAATGGGGTGCTTTTAGTTTGAGGTCCTAGGAGAAAGAACTTGGGAACAAATCAGCAAGGAGTTCAGTGCTTCTGCTCTCCCCTCTATGGAGTTAGCGGCCTCTCCTACAGACAGTGCCAGGATTTTTTCAAACATTCCTTTTCCTTTTGGTCCCAGGCATCTCGTTACCAGATGATGACCCAGATGCTGGCCAGGGAAGCAAATTTTGCCTTGTGGCCATTGGCAGATTACAGGTGGGTGCAAACTCTTGTGATTCAGCAGATCTTGCACAACATGGCAGTTGTGAGAATTAAAGCTGTGTTCTATGTGTCAGGGGTTCTTTTATTAGCAGCCAATTCTGCTTTTCCTGAAAGATCTCATGCCAGTGTATTCTCCATGTGTGATCCTCCTTGTTTCCTTTCAGCAGCAATGTCTTCTCTGGCTCAGGATAAAGCAAATACCATGTCTGCTGTCTGAAACCTTCCAAAGCTGTGGCTTGGAAAACGTATGGAGAACTGTTTCCTGCAAGCACCGGTCTCGCAGACCGGTGTTATATGGAGCTCTGACAGCTGTCAGAGGCCTTTTGGGAACTGTTGTGCCAGTAGATGTATCAAATGCCCTACTTGGTTTCATGATTCCTCTTCTGTGTCATTCTCACTACATAGGGGTGTCAGGAATGTGGCAGCCCTTTGGAAATGTGTGGAGGGTTGTTTAAATGCTAGTAAATAATGTCATTAGCCTTAGAATTAGTTACATGTTTGCCTGGGCTCAGATGAAGCAGTATCTCACCCCTCTGACATCCCTTGTCAAATTGAGGTTTCATTACCTGCAGCTTGTTCAGGTAGCACATGATATCAGATGCTGGGCACAGGGCAAGAACGTTATGGTTTTGGGGGGGGGGTTGTGTGTGTGTGTGTGTGTGTGTGTGTGTGTGTGTGTGTAAAAGCAGAGTCAGTTAACATGGGGTCTGTTTCTCCCCAGGTCACTAGCTCGCCCAACTGCACAGACATGAGCAATGTTTGTCAGCCAACAGAATTCATCTCCCGACACAACACTGAAGGCATCTTCACCTTCATTGATCACCGCTGCATGGCGACAGTTGGCTACCAACCACAGGTGAGACGCTTTCCAAGAGAGTGCAGGGTCAGCTGGCCTTCCCTCCACATACCTTGTGGCTTTACTTACCTAAATAAAACTGAGCTGAAACAAAACAGGGTAGAACCAGATATGGCATTTTCCATTGCCTGTTGCTTAGAAAAATAGGCAAAAACTTGCTTTGATCTGTACAGGGAAGTGGCTCTGGGTTATGTCTAGATCTAATCGAGAGAGCCTTTATCTCTGCATCTGAATTGAGTAGTCAAAGGGTGAATTTGTACTGCAGTGATTCTCAGCCAAGGGGCCACAAGATCATCTTACAATGTTATGTGATATTAGCATTGGGAGGTTTGCAAACAGCCACGTGGTTTACAAGATGAACTCATATATTTCCAATAGGTACCCAGAGGGTTACAACCCTTCTGCCCTGCTGAGTTCTTTGAACAGAAGAATTGCTGTAGCATTCTGCTGTAGTCCAAAAAAAAAAATTAAAACAACAAGTGAAAGGAAAGAGCTGGCATTTTCCAAGGGGGGACCATAAATCTACTAAGGCTGAAAACCTCTATTCCATTGTGCTGTTGCGGAAATAAGCTCTTATCTTTGGGCATAGTGTGGGGAAGAGAAGCGTCTTTAGCTGTACTAACCTGTCTAGAGTAGGTAGGAGCCCAGGGAATCATCTTGCCAAATAAGACTTATTTGAATTAATTTTCTCTACTCTTTTGAACTAGGAACTTCTGGGGAAGGACATCGTAGATTTCTGCCACCCAGAAGACCAGCAGCTCTTGCGGGACAGTTTCCAGCAGGTTTTTAGCTTTTGCTCTGCTCCTCTCCTCCTCTACTTGTGGGTTTGTGGCAAGCCTGCTGTGTGGATGGCTATTTCTGTTAGCCATCAGCCTTGCAGTGGTGGGAAGGTAGGGAAGGCAGCTCTGATTCTTATCAGCACAGGAAGTGAATAGAATTTAACTTTTATATCACTCCACTACTGAGTGGCATGTTGTCAAATATATGGCTGTTCTTCAGATTTATGGAGAGGCAAGCAAGTCCACTCCTTCCCTCTCAATCACCATGAGAAGTAGTACCTCCTTGTTCATTTGAGCATAGCTAATTGAGCAAGTGCTTTTGAGAATAGCTAAAATTTTAGTGCATCCCGTCATCGCAAAGACGTGTCACTGAGGGTATAAAGGAAGTGGTATGTCTGCTCCTATAGCATCCTAAGCCGCATTAGAGGAACAGATGAATGGAGTAGCTGGAATATATCTGGAAGGTGTAATGCAGTAGCATGGCCTAAAGTCACAGGGCACCCTGGCTAGCTGCTGGTGGGGTTGGATGCCTTCATGCTTATACTCAGGATTACTCCATATATCCATCATCTGGTGCTAGCAATAGCCTTGCTTTTTCTAGGTGGTGAAGTTAAAAGGCCAGGTGCTGTCAGTCATGTTCCGCTTCCGTTCTAAAAACCGCGAGTGGCTCTGGATGCGAACCAGCTCCTTCACCTTCCAGAACCCCTATTCAGATGAGATCGAGTACATCATCTGCACCAACACCAACGTGAAGTACGTACGCACAGCCCATGAGCACTTTTGAGTTATACCACAGGCATCATGTTGGATCCTGCGTCTCCCAGGCAGAGAACCTGATCTCTCGGGGTCCTTACCAGTCTTCTGCTCGGTTTAGACCCTAGAAAAGTCACTAATCGCACAGTTCACTCTGTTCCCTTGACCAGGTCTTTCCCAGATATTCTCAAACAGCTATTTTAAAATGCATCAGCTGGTGCTAGAGAGTAAATATTGCCATCTCCCTGCAACAGCTTGCCCCAGAACTTGGAGACATCTCCCCCATTGTGATGCTGCAATAAGATTGCTTGTTTGCCCCATCTTGCCTGTTCCCTTTTTGCTATTGCAACTGATTCTCCTTGGGAGAAGTCAAGGATGCTGTCTCTCCTTGGAAGTGGCTCATTAGAGGTGCCGCATTTGAGCTGTGGAAGGGAAATGCTGCTGAGCAAATGCATCTCATAGTTACATGGCTAATATTAGCTATGAAAGATGCTTGCCCATCCAGACCTTGAAGAGAGTCAAGGCTGGATGTCCAGTTCCCTTCTGGGTCTTTCACAGTTGCAAGATACAGGCAGCAACTTGCCCTACCCACTTGCTATCAGGAAATGCATGAGCAATATCGCCCTGATTCCTGCTGGGGCTTCCCTTTGTTTTCCTAGAGCAGTGGTTTTCAACCTTTTTTCATTTGCAGATCCCAGAAAATTTTTTAATGGAAGTGCGAACCCTTCAGAATTTATAAGTATAGGTATTCACATTCTTTTGATTGATCATAGTCATCTTTTAACAGACCCCCGGAGGGTCTGTATACAGTTCACAGGCTGGAGAAGCTACACTTTTACAGCCTGTGACCTGTACACAGCTAAATGGGTCTTATTTCTCTGAGACTGAGAACTATCTGTGGTGCAAAAGGAGTTACCTTTAAAAGACTTGGTGAGGGAACACGGGGCAGGGTTTCCTGCTATGTGGAGAGAAACTGGTTAATTTGAGGTACTGGCCATTATACTGTCTTCAGCTTATCAGAAGCAGAACCCAGAGGTGCTTACCAGGGATTTAATGTGAACATCTCTCTGCAGTTAGAAGCCCCTAGCACTTGTGATGCATCTGCTGAGTTGAATGGAGAGTCTCAAATTTTTTTTTTAGGTATTGGCGTTGGAGCTGCATGTGGTTTTGAGACCTGTATTAGACTGGCAAGGCTTCTAGCCTGCCCTGCTGAAGAACAGCTCTGATGGGTACTGTGCAGGGGCTGTCATCACCTTTGGCTCAGGTCTCTTATTGTGCTCAACATCTGACCCAAAGGACTTTGAAATAGGAAGGATCTTTCCATTGACTCTGGGCTCTACAATACATCCTGCTGTGGATGAAACCCAGCCAGCTTCTCTATGCAGTAACCAGCTCTGAACTCTGCTTGTATCCTTCTTTCCTCAAAGGAACTCGAGCCAGGAGTCACGGCCTGCCCTGTCCAACGCCATGCCAAGGCCGCAGCTGGGGCAGAGTGCCAGCCTTCCCCTGGAGATGGGTGCAGCACAGCTGGCATCAAGGTCAGAGGAGAATGCAATGCTTTTTGAGTCTTCTCTTATGTGGATTATCTCCTCTTCTCCTTGCCTCCTTGTTTGTATAAGCCCTGTCAGGTGTCCTTACACTCGCTTTCCCCAGAGCTGTAATCAGTCCTTCCTAGCTAATGCCTCATTAAGCACACAACCCTTGTGTCTGCTACTTTGGTAGTCTGCTGGTCTGTTTAAGTAGCAGGGCTAATTCTGCAACTGGCAATTAAATTTTAACTGAGCAGAAGCAGGGAGTATCTTCCCGGTTGTAGTTCAGGCAGCCACACAAGCTTGTAAGGGTGTTGGCTGGCAGGCAAGGAGAGCTGTAAACTGCTCTTGTCACTAGGAGCTGCCTTTTGGGGTCTGCCTGTGCCACTTGCAAGGCACTGGCAAGCAGCCTTTGGCTATTTTTGCATTGACCAGCACTGTCTCTGGGAACACGGGCCTGGGTCTTGCTATAGCAAGAGTGACCAAGATCCAGCCCCAGAGCCTTGTCATGCAGCCCACAGGGCTTTCTGTGGCTTCAGAAATTTAGTGGAAATTTTGTCTCAATTCCCAGAGCCCCAGCACCAAATTTCCAGACCTGTAGGGAACCCCAAGGGGTCATGTCCTCTGACCTGCAGGCTTGCCAGGCACTGCTATGCTACAGCATTCAGAGAGGCTTCTTTTGACATCCACTGGGTTCAGGCCCAGCACTGTGGTTACATTTAGCCAGGCACTGTTGTCTTCTCACAGTTGCTTCTATTTTAGACAGCAGCAGCCGCCACAGCAGCAGGCAGAGCTGGAAGCAGTTCCAGGGAGAGAGAACCTGTCTGGGTACGAGCACTCGCAGGTAACTTGGCAGGGAGCGGGAAGGCTTCCAGCAGTGTTTTTGATGTCCTGGATGGCGTGATCAATCCTAGCCCAAAAACTGGCCCTTGTGGGAGTGACATAGAAGGCTCCTGCATAGAAGGCAGTGCCTGGGTGTGGTACACGTGAGGGTCCAGGCTTCAAGCCCCTCAGTTCTTTCTTGTAGATCAGGGGTGCTTAACCCCCAGCCCATAGGCCAGATCCAGCCCATGGCTCCATGTTATCCAGCCCACAGAGCTCCCCATGGGTCCAGCATTTAGCAACTGGAGAGCATTGGTATCATCTCTTCCCCCTTTGCGCCACTGCTAAATTGTGCTGGATCAGGTAGCAGTCGGTGCTGGGCAGAGGCTGGGCAGAAGCAGCACCATGAGGATGCCATGGCCCAATCTCAGTGCACAGGGGGCTGGGAGGTGGCAGCATTGGGACCAAATCCCTGCACACAGAGGTGGTATCAAGCCCCTGGGGACCAATCCCATGAGGGACAGGGTGATTCCAGGACCTGATCTGGTCATGGACCAGCCCTGTGCCAGTTCTGTGGCCCTTTGGGCCTAAGAGTTGAGCTCTGCTGCCATAGATGATATGCTGTTAGCGGGCTTCCTTTGTGTCCTTGGGGAGGTATCCCTGCCTTTGCCCGCTAGTTACCCACGTTTGTGTCTCCAGGTCTCTGTTCAGCCAGTCACAGCGGCCGGCCCTGAACACAGCAAGCCCCTGGAGAAAGCAGAGACCCTGTTTCCTCAGGAGCGTGACCCGAGGTTCAGTGAAATGTACCCCAGCATCAGTACAGGTAGGGGGAGCTGCATATGGTGATGGGGTGAGGGTGGCTTTGATCTCAAATCATTATTGCCACTTGTCCTGTTCATAGGGACATTCTCTAGTGGGCATCTGCACACCTGTTTATCCACTCATAACCTTGTGTCCCAGACTGTTGCCCTGACCATGACCCCCCCAGTGTCTTCGTGTCTGCAGCTGGGATCCTGGTCACGCTTCTTTGGGTGGGGAGGGGTGGACAACAGCCATTTGCCCTGCACTCAGAACCAAGTGCCCCAGGTCTGGAACCTCCCGTGTAGTCCCCCACTTCTGCCTCTTCACAGCTGAGTGCTTGTATGTTTACCTGTACTCTGAGATCAGATCTTGGCAAACCTCCCACACTCAAAGGATATTATGCAAAGTTTGATTAGATAATTGAGAGGAAATCGAATTAAACAAGCTGTTACAAAACCGTCTGGTGCCTGGATAATAGTGTGGCTAAGTGACAGATGAGCTTGTTGTAGCAAGCCAGGGCAGATCAATCAGATTGGATGGGAAGAGCTCAGGGATTCTTGTTCCCTCCCATGGGCATCATTGTCTTCCAGGCCCTAAACTGAGTTTGCTTCTTTCTCAGATCAGAGCAAAGCCATTCCTGCCAACACTGTGCCTACCAATCAGACGCTTTTCCCTCAGGGAAATACTTTCACACCTACCCGGCCCACGGAGAACTTCAGGTGAAGCTAGAGCACTGGCTGGGGAGTGGGGTAGCTGTGAATTGTACCTCTGTTTGGACTTTGTCTGTGGACTCTCCAAAAAAAAGAAAGCACCAGCGGTGCTACTGGGGAGTATTAACTGATCTAAAGCAATTGGACTGTAATCACCATCCAGGAAGCATTAGGTCTGAACAGCTGGTGTGGGAAACGGGCCACTGAAGTGCACCAATTCTGACTCGGCTTGTCTCTGGGCAGCCCAACAGAGGAGAGCATCTGTGGCCTATATGTGCAGGTCTTGGAACATACCCATGTGGGAGGGTTATGTACACCATAAAACACTTGGGCTTCCAATACCAGCGGCACTTTTCATTTGCTTTACTTCAGCTTGCCCATCAGCTGTATCTAGGTACTAGCCCAAAAATTAATGCAGTGATGTGGGGTACAAGTTGGGGTGTAAACCATTGCTGCAGTTGAGCAGGGCTGATGACCCAAGAAACAAGGTTTTTTTTACTGACAATCTGCAAACTTTTTACTGACAGTCAAAATATTTTTTTACTGTGGTTGGTGTTTAACCTCTAACTTTGAACCAGCCCCTGTCGATGGTTTGACCAAAAGGTTATAGTTACATTATGTAAAATAAGCGTCAGTAGAAAAACGTTTGGCTGTCAGTAAAAAGTTTGTAGATGGTCAGTAAAGAAAATTAATCTTGGTAAATCTGTTTCTGTGATGCACTGTTTAATTACTGCTTAAACCCAAGTAACTCTTAACACTTGCTGTCTTCCACTCTAGGGGCAGTAGCATGGTACCACCCGTAAATATTATCCAGCAGCAATCTGCCTCCACCGGCCGAATCTTAGCCCAGATTTCTCGTCACTCCAACCCCACTCAGGTCAGCGGAACCAACTGGCCGGCTGGGACGCGGCCCTCATTCTCAGCACAGGTAATAGCTCTTAGATGTCTGCCATGGGCCTTCTGCTGGTGGCAGGGATTCATGCACATGCTATCACCATGTAAGTGGCTCTTTTGGGAAATCTTCTTAATCCAGTCATTCCTTTGAAATAACCAAGAGGGCGGGAGGAATTCCGTAGGGATCATGTGGCTGAGGCAGGTCCAGCAGCACCAATGAACCTGGCCTGAAATGAGATTGTCAAGCCCTGAACATTTGAAGCCCCAAAATCTGTGGGGGTGAGATGTGGGGCTGGGGCCTGTTCTCAGGGGAAACAGGGTGGTAATCCTCCATGCTGAATACTACTGTCCCACCTTAGTCTTGGTCTGCAGGTGAGTGAGTCCCAGACTTGAATGCTCCTGTCTCCTGTGTAACTTCTTGCTCTATCAGTCAGAATGAGGCCCTTTGTTGCATTTTCCCCTAAAGAGCTCTCATCCCCTGAGGGCCTTCTAGGTGCATCAAAGGGCAGACCAGCAATGGTGGGGCAGCTTGCCCTGCTTATACTCCATCTCCTTGGTTGATGAAGGATCTCTGTCTCCAGTGCTGGACCACATGATGATGAGGAGCAGAACATAACCGTGTTCCCTTCCGTGTCCCTGCAGCAAGTGGCGTCCCAGGCCGTGAAGACCCGTTCTCCCTCATTTGGGATGGGCACCTTCCAAGGCACCCCCTCCTCCTTCAGTCCCATGTCCACGTCGGGCTCCACAGCCTCACCTGGTGGCGCTGCATATCCCAACCTCGCCAGCCGTGGCACAGGCTTCAGTAAGTGCTAGTTCTTTTCTGTGAGGACCTGGGGAATAGGGTCCTGAACCAGGAGCCCTAAAGAGCCCAGGGTGGGTGGGGGTTGAAAGGCACCTCTGGAAACCCACAACACTTGCCATCATGATGACTTCTCCAGAAACCCATCCTGGGTAGTCTCATCTCCCACAACAAACCCTTACTATGTGGGGCTGTTAATTCTATGCTCTAATTGCCCTCACGGTTAAGTGGCTGACAATGGGAGGGCCCCCTAGTACTTCAGTTCTTTGCATACTACACTCACCTTTCCTATTCCAAAAGTTCAGTCCTCCAAAATTGATAAGGAAGTTAATGTTTACGGCTGGAACAGAAGCATGGAGGCACTGGTATAATGGCTTCTGCTTCTTTCTGGGCTGGCAAGCAA
Organism: Caiman crocodilus; assembly: GCA_030014935.1. Taxonomy (NCBI): domain Eukaryota; kingdom Metazoa; phylum Chordata; order Crocodylia; family Alligatoridae; genus Caiman; species Caiman crocodilus. The sequence goes on along the minus strand of JAGPOW010003528.1, from coordinate 1,832,770 downwards.
CTGGGGAAGAACCCAGTTTTTCAGCCCTCTTGCAGTCTCTGCCATGTAGCTTTTGGCTGAGTAGCCTAATATGGCAGCAGCTGAGTGGGTAATAATTCCAGAGCTTTTGCCCTGAAGTAACCAATGAGGTGGCTGAGGGTGAGGCAGTTGCTACCTGCAATTGGCTCTTGGCTGTGACTAGATTCTGCTTTCCAGAAATGAGGTGCATGTCTTACTGCGGGGGATTGTGGTATGCAGGAAATTACGGTACCAGTCTAGTTGGCTGGGACTGTAAAGTGGTAATATCCAGCTTCCAAATCTTGCCTTTGCTGACCCCTTGATGGCCCTTGGGACCAGCAGCCATCGCTCCCGGTGGTCATAGAATCTCACGCTTATAACTTATTCATCTGTTCCTTGTCAAACAGCCACTGAGACTGGGCAGACGCCAGCCTCATTTCAGACACGGACAGCAGAAGGAGTGGGCATGTGGCCTCAGTGGCAGGGACAGCACCACGGGCCGGCATCAGGAGAGCAACATGTGCAGCAACCACCCACCCAGTCGGAGGTCTTCCCGGTAAGAGGGCACCTGTGGCAAGTAGGGCCATGAGTTCAGGCGTGTGAGTGAGCTTGGGGTCCTGACAGATTTTGCATTTAAGGCATGATTCATTGGTTCATCACTTTTTAAGGAGTGACTTGGCCCCACATTCAATCAATGAATGGTAAAACTAGGAATAAGTCACAAAGCTGTTGTATGCAACATGCATAATAAGTTACGGCTGGTTCTTACCACGCATGAGATGCATGGCCAGTGCTCCCAGTTCCTTCCAGACACACCTGTGTGCTCCAGAGGCTGGGAGCACATGTCAGCTGATGGGGCACCCTGTGCTCCCCCGACTGAGAGCTCCAGGTAGCTGATCATGGCTCCTAGCTGCAGAAATGCAGGAAGCCAAGCTTGCTGATCCTGGACTCCCCAGGATACAACCGGGTGCATTGTGGCATGATGGGATCTGTGGTAGGATTTTGGTTTTTAAATAAAAAAACAGAATAGCTCTACTCAGCTCCATCTCCCCTCTGCCCTTTAGAGACTCTGCCCGCGCTCCGGCTTCCTGCCACCCACTCTGATGAGAGATGTGATCCATTAACTGTTAACCCTCCTTCCAGGCTGCTCTGTAAGCCTTATTGACTTGCACCCAACAGGGCATTTTGCTGCTGGATAGGGCTGTGCAAAATTTTGGCAACCATTTCATTTTGGAAGTGTTTCAGGCTATTTTGGAAACACCAAGTCTGGATCAAAACAGAAGGCTCAGAAACATCTCTGAAATGAAATGAGGCCTCCAAAATGTTTCAAAACATTTCGGAATTTCGCAGCTGACCTTGCAGGGAAACAGCTATATGTTGCTGCCCTGCCGCGTGACTTGGCTTCGCAGGGAGCAGAGATCTGTGCCTGGGGTCTCCTTGTTACTGCTATCCGCCCTGCACTTCCCTGTCAACCCAGGACTACACGGGTTGGGCAGCGGTGGTGAGGAGACCCCCAGCACGGATCTCTGGTCCCTGCAGAGCCAAGTCATGTGACAGAGTAGTGCTGGTCCCTGCCATGCTACCTGGCCAGGGCTGCACAGGGCGGGCAGCAGCAGGGAAGAGACCCCAGCATGGAACTTCCCTGCCCTGCAACCTAGCTTGATGGGGATCAGTTCTGCATGGGGGTCTCCTCACCTGCACAGAGGGCAGCGGCCCTCCCCCAGATGAGCCACCCATGTGCCGCGTCCTGCTTCCTGCTGGGGCCCTGCAGTCCCTGGCCCCAAGCACTGCCCAGCTGGGTAGAGCTTTGCAAAGCTTCCCTTGCAGCCTGTTCGAAACGGATTCAGCTGAAATGAAATGGGGCAGTGATCCAAAACGAATCGCTGTTTCCAAAACAGCGGAAACTGAATTGAAACAGCCGTTTCACACAGCCCTACTACTGGACTTTTTTTTGCTTGTCTGTAGCAACCTCTTCCTGCTAACAGTACAGGGGACACAGCTCTGTTAGCTGTGGGGTGCAGTTGGAAGCATCTGTAGCAGTCTCTTCTTGCTGTAGTGTTTTTACAGATGCCCTCTTCCACACAACTAAAGGAAGAGGTTCCTCACACCTGCCTGAGATTCCAAGATGCAGCTGCTGCCCAGATGCAAAACTAATGGTGTCTTTTGTCTTTCCAGGACATGCTGTCCATGCTGGGAGACCAGGGAAGCAACTACAACAATGAAGAATTCCCTGAGTTAAACATGTTCCCCTCCTTTGCGGAATAAAACTGTTGTAAGTAAGGACAGCAGCCACCATACAGTTCTCTCTCAAGTATTTCCGTGTAAAGGAAAAGCACCTACAGCTTTTTTCCAAGACTGCTAAACTTTGGAAACACTTCCTTCCTCCCGGCAGCCGGGAACGTGCCCCCGAGAGCCCCAAATGGATGACTTGCCGTGGAGGAGGCAGCCATGCCTCTGGGGTGTCGTGAGCACCGGTGGTACTGGTCACCAGAAGACTTCAGGACTGGAGTGCCCCCCTGTGGGGAAGTTCTGGTAACGCTCCCGGCTTGGGCAGCAGGGTGCCCTCAGCACAGAGCTTACACATCTTTTCTTCAGTCCTTTTTTTAAGCTGTGTATCGGAGCTGTTTTTAGACTTCAGCAGAAGGATTCCACTCCCTCTCCTCCCCTGCCCTGATTGACGCCAGGGGGGTAGGAATCCTCCTCATCTCCAGCCCGTCACGTGAAGTCTACACATTGTCCAATGAAGGAACTCCTTCTTTGCCATCTCTTCAGGAAGTCAGGAGCAAGCTGGTTCCCAGCTCTGTAGTTCATGGGAGTGGTGCTCCGTTAGACGTCCATGCACATGGCAGCATGGCTGCTTTTCAACCCAACCTCGTCCGTAATCTGTGCAATTTTTGTGAGTCTCTTAGCACAACATATAAACGTGTGTGGGACTTTCATTCATGTACACATGGGATAATGATGAGCCATAACGTAGCTTTTGGGGGTCAAGGGTAAGTGAGTCAGGCCACAGCTGAAGGTGTCAGCACTGTCCTAAACCAGTGTTTAAACAGGTCCTCTGGAAGTCCATCAAGGGGGAAAAAAATCCCCTTGCCTTTCCATGCAGGTTAAGCTGTCTGCATCTCCTTCCCTCCCTTCTCTTTGGTAAACCAAATCACAAACGTATGGATCAAGGATCCAGGTAAAAATAGCCAGGGGCTGGTGTTTGCATCCCCCGAGGTGTTTCATTCTTGCCTTCAGGGATCCCTTTAAAGAAATCCTTCCTGCCTTACCACAATCTCATCCTTGGCCTATGAGATGGAAACTAACAAAAGCAAGAGCATTTGTTGAAATAGTTTTAAGCCTTGTGTTTCCAGTTTGTTGGCATCTTCCCTGAGGGAGATAAAAACAAGAAGTGCCGGGCTCTTTCTCAGTGGCTCCTGTAGACTCTTGGGCAGGCACCCCCTGGGTCTGGACGCATCAGAGCCAGACGCTCAGGTTCTTCATGTGGGTCTCTGGGTATTTCCAGAGCACTGGTGGCTCTCCAGCATCAGGATTTAAGCTCTGCCTTCTCATGCTTTCACTCAGACGACGGTTCAGAAACTAACAGCACAGGACAGTGCTTTGCAAAGGTCCTGAGAAATTGAAGGTGGGGGCGGATCCTGGAGACAGAGATTGGAAACTAACAGGAGATTATGGCTATGAGGGTGGTCAAGCATTGGAATGGGCGCCTGGAGAGGTGGTGGAGTCTCCATCCTTGGGAGTTCTCGAGCAGGTTGGACAGATGCTTGGCTGGGATGGTTGAGTTAAGGTTAGTCCTGCCTTGAGCAAGGGCCTGGACTAGATGTGACCTTGTGAGGTCCCTTCCAGCCCCACTTTCCCATCATCCTCAGTGCTGTTTGCAAAAGATTGCTTCAGCATTGGGGAGCTTTGCAAAACATCTCTCCCCCGCTTCCCCCTGTCTCCTGCATCTGTTCCATGCTGGGTTGATTATCAGGGTTGCCAACAGCAATAATGACACATGGCTCTTCTCTCCAGCTGGCATCCAAATACCTTCTCCAAAGGTCTTGGGCCTGCTGGGCCAGTGCTTTCTCAGGCTGAGAGCAAGTCCCCTATGCATCAAGTGTGCTACAGATCTGGATCCCAGGCACATGTGAACCAGCTGGCAGGGAGCATGCAACTGAGCCCAGCAGCTGCATCTGTGTCTTCACTTTACCGAACAAAGACAAGGGAAACTAGCCTGGGAAGCACGGACTGGCAGACAGCGCTCTTCCTCTCCACAGCCATTAAAAATGGACCAGTGTTGCTCCCCCAGCTGTCATGTACTGTATGTGCATCTTGTAACGAGGGGCTAAAGTAGAACTTGGCCTCTCTGTGGTATATGGTGAGCATCAGGCTGAGGCTGTAGCTTCATCGCCCCTCCCAGGGCCAGGAAGCTTGCTTGGTACCAAGCGGGTTCTAGCAGCTCAGTGGAGCTATAAGGAAGAGCCCTGGGTCTTGCCCTGGGGAGCTGCTCTCTTAGCTCAGGCCCCAGAGTCCCCCAAACAGATAGCTCCTGCCAAAGAGCCCCATCACTGGCCATTAGCTGGTGGTGGTGGAATAGCTAGGTGCCCAGCAGCAGTCTCAGCACCCCCAGTGAAATTTCCTGGCTGGGCTCATCGAGCAGCATTAACACACCCAGGCCTCTTTACGCCTATGCATATTCAAAAGCCATGTTAGGAAGCACCAAGATGGTGTTTTGATCCTGCATTTCCTGCTGCCTGATGGATGCAGGATGAGGCCAGGAGGGTGCTGGCAGCTGGGGAGAGCGGAGCTCAGTCCTTGGTGCTGTTAGGACATGATAGGCCGTTCAAGACCTGCATATCGGGTCCTTAGGTTCACAGCCCTGGCTGGCAGGTCTCGGGAGGGCCCATCTGGTCCAGGTGCCTGCTTGGGCCAGGATCACCTTGTCTGAACCAGCCTGGACGAGGGTTTATCTTGTGTCTGGCAAGTGGAGTGCCAGCCAGCAGCAGTAAGAGCCCCGTTCAAACAGGAGGAGCGCAGGTGAGCCCCACGGGCACGTCTGCCTGGGCTAGGGAAAGGCTGAGTGGCCCCCTCGGTCTCCTGGTTTTGATAATCTTATTTTTTAAATGTGAGCAGGAATATTTTATTGTACAACTTGCTTAGGGGGGAGGGGGGAGCTTTAGCTACAGCTGTTTTGGAAGCCTCTTGCCCCGGCAGGGGCTGCGGGGTTGTATGTAGCAGAGATTTTACACCAAGATATTTTTTTTTTCCAAGTGGTGTGGCTGTCTTTGTCATTTGGGAGAGGGATGGTGGTTTTGCTCACCTCCTGCTGGCCCCAGCCCACAGGGCCCTGAGGCTGCTGTGACACCCTGAAGGGAGTGGATCATTAGGGGTAACACCCCCAGGCTAAGGAGAGCCCAGGCAGAGCGTGGTTCTCTGTCTGCTTCCTCTCCACCCTGTCACTCCCAACCCACAGGCCATGGTGGCACAGATGGGGCAGGCAGCTGGATACTGTGAGTCTGGTTCTTAGAGAGGGGCTTTCCTCCATCTGGTGGGGACCCCAAGAGCTTGGCCTGGGGGAGGCCTTGACATGTGGCTAGAGGGTCTCGCCCACACTGTAGCAGCCAGGATGTGCTGCCACGGGGGCCTTGCCTTGCCTTGGGCACCCCCAGAGCAGATGGACCATAGCAGTGGCAGGAGCAGCCACCACCACCTTATGGACAGGTGGGCAGGGGCTTGCCTGGCCCTGGCTGGCAGGTCTGCCAGGGTGCCCACTGGACTCCTCTTGTGCCTTGGCTTTGCCTGGCTGGGGCTTGTGGTTGTTCCCAAGTCTTTCCATATCCTGAGCAGCAAGCTTGGTTTCCACCCTGACCCTTCTCCCTGCACGGCTCCAAGCTGCCCTGTCCCAGCCCCAGATGATAACGCAGCCGGTCCCCAAGACAGCATATGTTACCGGTCCCTTTGCAGCGTGGGCTTGGGGTACTTGTCCCTGAGTGTTTGCAGTGGGAAGCCAAAGTGCTGGGACAGGTGGGGGACTCTTAAGAGGCTCCATGAACTGAGCTGCAGCCCAGCCTTGAAATGTGCTGAAGTCAGGGCCATAGAGGGACTGGAAGGGGGAGAAGGACGTGCGCAGCTGCTGAAGGGACCTTGTATTGCTGCAGTTCTGCCCGCTGGGGGCTCCTAGCAGCAAGCACCTCCAGGAGGCTCCCATTCCGACCCCTGCGTGAGATACTTGGCTCATTCTCTCCGGCTGTGTAGGTGTGGGGAGTGTCCTCCGGTTGTGTGGGTCCAGTTGTGGCCTGGGTCTGTATCAGAAGGGCTTGGCCCCTCGTTCCCCCTGTGAGATGTGGAGAGCAGGGCAAGAAACAGGCGCCCCCAGAGGGTGTTGGGCATGGGGATGGTGGCAGCCAGGGGTGGTGGGGGCAGGCCCGATAGCTGGGCCTCTTCCAGTTGGTGCTCCAGGGTGCTGTCCCAGCTGGGTCCCCTGAGCCCAAGCCTGAGGCTGTGCCAGTACCACCCCCATGCTCATCGCCTTGCTGCTCGTGACCCAGCTGGCAGCAAAGGTCCATTGGCCTTGGCCATGTCACTGGTGGTAGCCATTCCCCTTCCCCACCTGTAGCCTGGGGTAGCAGTGCTGAAGGAGCAGACACCCACACGGGCACCTGGATCCTGTCCTGGAGTAGACTTACCCCAGAGGAAGGAGCAGGCACACAAACTCCTGTGGGTCCAGGCGCTGTGACAGCAGGCTGAGAGCCCTGCCTGAAGCTCCCCTTGCCCCTGGGTCTGGCTCGGCTGGTAAACACTGCCTGGAGTCAGGGCCCCGTGACTTGCTCACGCGCTCCCCTGGCTCTGTCCCACAGGTCCTTCCCCTTGGCTCCAGCTCCAGCAGGGCTGAGTCCCAGCCTCGGGGCTGAGTCAGCCTGGCTCCTTACAGGCCACTGCACGTGCCTGCCCCAGGCTCAGAAACAAACAGCCCCGTCCTGCTTTGGGAGGGCAGGGGGGTCCTGGTGGAGATTAGGGGTGCCAGGTGCTGCACAGAGCTGGGGGCAGAAATCAGGTCCCCAGATGCCGGGGCAGGGCAGAGATTGGGTGCCTGTGGCACCAGGGAGCCTGGCCTGCCATGAGCCGGGGCCTGATTGCACCACCCTGGGAGTCAGGGCAAGGGCCTGGTCTTGAGCTGCATCCTGGTAGCAAGACCCGTTGCTGCCATGCCGCTCTCTCTGCCAGGGCTGTCTGTGCACATGTCGGGATAGCTGTCAGCCAGAGCAGGACCCTCGGGGCAGCACCATCATGATACTGGGTGGAGTGAGGTGGGGTGGGGGCATTAGGGGCCCAGCATCCCCTGGTGCCCTACGGGACAGTGGTCTGGAAAGGTGATACTTCCCCCACCCCCCAGGCTGCCGCGGCCTGTGGGTGCCCAGCTGCTGTTCCCGGCTCCGGGTGCATGTGTCAGCGGGAAGCCCCTGTCCCCAGACGAGGAGTCAGAGTATCCGTCCCAGTGACCCTTTGCGTGCTGGGCAGCAGGGCCCCAGACGGTGTCGACGGTGCCCACACTGGGTAGCCTTCGTTCTGCCCGTGCGCAGTGGCCCGTGGGTTGGGCCCAGTCTCTGCCCAGGAGCGTGGCATGGGCTTTTTCCCACCGATGAACCCTGGGAAGAGAAGGGGAAGCTGGGGGCTGGGATGCTGGGGCCAGGGCAGAGGTCTCCCCTAGCTCACCAGCCTTGGGGCTCAGGCTGCGGAAAAGAGCCCTGCCACGCTCTGGGAGCTTTGGGCCTGCGTCCTTGCTAGTCCCAACCAGTACGCCCCCGCCACCTATACCCCCAGGCTAGGGTGGGGGGCTCAGGCTATGGCAGACATTGACCCCCCTGCCCCGGGTTCTCCCCTGGCCCGGGACAGCCACCCAGGGCCAGGATCGGATCTGCTCCCTGCAGCAATGACTCAGGCTGCCATGGATCATGTGAGCCCCAGGGCTGGGGGCCAAGCCCCCTTACACTTCCCCCTCCAGCCACGTGTGAATGTGAGCCACCCCCCACGCGGGCGCCGGCCCAGATTTTCCAGCAACTGCCGACTTCCTCCATCCTAGAGACATAAAAGGCTGCGGCCGTGGCTGCTGCAGGATCCGTCTCTGCTCTGCATCGACCCAGGACTGCCAGACCCTGACAACAGGTGAGCACAGCCCGGACCCCCTGGTCCTAGCGGGGCGTCAGGCTGCCCCCAGCTCCTCTGCCCTGTGTGGGGGGCTTTGCCCACAGCTGCATCCTAGGGGAACAACATCGGGGTTCCTGTGGCCTTTTCCTGCCTGACAGGCCATGGGGGACCTTGACCCTTCCCCTGCACTGGTCGAGCGAGCGCGGGGGCAGCTGGGATCCCGCAGATCCTGGGACCCAGGCTTGTCAGAGCCTGACAGCAGCCCCTGGGGTCCTCTGGGCTTGAAGGGAGGGTTGGCACTTGCCTGGAGGAGCCTAGAAGGGCAGGGGGGAAACTGAGGCACAGACCAAAGGTGCACCTTGTCCAGGATGACCGTGAGCATCTTGCCGAGTGGAGAACTCGGGCGTCCGGCACCCTGGGGCCTGCCAAGACCAGCAGGGGTGGGGGAAGGATGGAGGGGCGCTGGCTTTGCCTCTCCCCGGTACCATGGGTGGGGGGAGGGGGCTGATTCCTGGGTTCTTCCTTGGTGCCTTGCTGCGTGACCCTGCCCACTCTGTGCCTCAGTTTCCCCAATTGTCAGCAGAGGCCCCAGCCAACACGGAGCACCCGCAACCGTGATTCCCAGCTGCCTGGGGTGCAGCTCAGGCCCTTCTCCAAAAATCCCAGCCCGCATGCACGCAGAGCCTAATGCAAACCAGCTGCTGCGCGCACGTGACACCGGCTCCCTCCCCCGCCGGCACAGGGCCAGGGCGGGGGGGCTGGCCCCGGAGGGGCAGGAGGGGGGGTCTGTCACCGCTGGCTCTTCGCCAGAGCTTCAGATTCGTGCCTGCCTCTTGGCCTGGCCTGCCTGAGGCCCCATGTAGGTACACTGGGAGCACTGGGTTGAGCAAGAAGCAAGAGTTGTGGCCCCTTCATCCCCCATCCCAGGCCCGGCAACCTTGTTGCATTAGTGACCTGTTCCCTCGGCCTCTGCCTGCAGCCCAGACCTCAGCAGGCAGCAGTAGGAGGCTCTTATCCACGCTCTACCCCAGCCTCTAGCAGGAGCTCGTGGCCCACCCAAGGGTCCTGCAGGCCCAAAGCCTGGCGGTGGCTAGAGGGTCTCATTGCTCCCCCTGCACCTGGCAGGATGTGGTGCGTCGGCCTCTTCGCTCTGCTGCTCCCGACTGCGGCCGCCCTGCTGCACCCGGACCCGGCGCTGGACGCCCAGTGGGAGCTATGGAAGAAAACCCACAGGAAGCAATACAACGGCAAGGTACCGTGGGGGGGCAGGGGGGACGGAGATGGGAGTGCGGGTCCCAGCTCGGGGCTCTGTGGTGCAGCCCCATGGAGAGCAGTGAGGCGGATGCCAGGACAGGCTGCGGGGCCAGGGGCTGGTTGGTTTGGAGGGGAAAAATCCCAGCTGGGGGTGGGGGGTCATAAGGGGCAGATGGGGCTAGGTATCAAGCCGGCATTGGTGCCAAGGGAGGTTAGGTGACCTCCGGTGCCATGCTGGGCTGGGTGAGCCAGGTGCTCGGTGCAGGGGGGATTTAGGATCCCTCCCAGCCCTGCCCCTCCTGTTGGGGACTGCGGTGGGGACGCCCGGGCCTGAGCCCTCCTTGCTACCCCTGCAGCCAGACGAGCTCTCGCGGCGCCTGGTGTGGGAGAAGAACCTGCACTACATCAGCACCCACAACCTGGAGGTCTCACTGGGGCTGCACACCTACGAGCTGGCCATGAACCACCTGGGCGACATGGTAGGTGCCCCCCCGACTCGCACCCTCCTGACCCCCCGGACTCGGGGCTGTTCGGGCTGACGTCTGTGCATGTGTCCGTCTGTCCTTCCCCCTCCCCAGACCAGCGAGGAGGTGGTGCAGAAGATGACGGGGCTCAAAGTACCGCTGTCCCGGCCCCGTAGCAACGACACGCTGTACGAGCCCGACTGGACGGAGCAGGTGCCGGACGCCGTGGACTGGAGGAAGAAGGGCTACGTGACACCCGTGAAGAACCAGGTATGAGGGCTGCGGGAGGGGGCGGTGTCCAGCCGGGATTGACACCCGTTCAAGTCCGGCTCGCAGAGATGGGGGTGGCCTTCCCCTTCCCTGGCCCCCGCCTCTAACCCCAGGCTCTGGACAGGGTCAGTGCGGGTCGTGCTGGGCCTTCAGCTCGGTGGGGGCCCTGGAGGGGCAGCTGAAGCGGCGGATGGGGAAGCTGCTGTCGCTGAGCCCCCAGAACCTGGTGGACTGCGTGACCAACAACGACGGCTGCGGTGGCGGCTACATGACCAACGCCTTCGAGTACGTGCACACGAACCGCGGCATCGACTCTGAGGACGCCTACCCCTACGTGGGACAGGTGGGTCCTGGGCTCCAGCCGTGGGGGACTGCGCCAGGCCCAGCCGTGCCCCCTGGCCCAGGGGAGACTCTGGGGCCCAGCAGCTTCAGGCCCCAGGCCCTGACCCCAAAACATCCTGGGCCCTGCAGGAATCCAGGCCAATCACAGCGCGTGGCATGGCTGGCGGGAGGGGGAGTGGCTAGTGCCAGCCAGTTGGGACACAGCTGGCTTCCTCCCAAACTTTCCAGTTCCTAGCAGGTGGTGGGAGGAGGCGAAGCTAGCATTGGCCAATCAGTAGGCAGCTGGTGGGAGGGGGGTGGAGCCTGCATTGGACAATTAGGATGCAGTTGATGGAGGGGGTGGAGCCAGCATTGGCCAATCAGCATGCAGCTGGCTCCTTCCCAAACTTTTCCCCAAACTTTTTTTCTCTTGGCTGCTAAAAATTGGGTTTTTTCCTATCGGGACCCCCCCAAAAAGCCATGAAACGCTTTGAAATTCCCCTCCTTACCAGTGCCACTGTCACCCCCACAGGACGAAAGCTGCATGTACAACCCGACCGGGAAGGCAGCCAAGTGCCGAGGCTATCGGGAGATCCCGGAGGGGAACGAGAAGGCACTGAAGCGAGCCGTGGCCCGGGTGGGGCCCGTGTCGGTGGGCATCGACGCCAGCCTGCCCTCCTTCCAGTTCTACAGCAGAGGTAGGGGCCGCGGGGGTGACGGGCCCAGCTCCTCCTACTCTGGGGTTGGGTTTGCTCAGTGGTAACAAGGGCCCCAGGGTCATCACTGCTGTCACCCTCCATGCCCGGCCCACGCTCCATCTGGCTCATGGGACCTACAGCATCATCACATCTCTAGGCACCTTCCCTGTCGCATCACTCCCACAATGGGGAAACCAAGGCATGGGAGGGAAGGGGGAACGTGGCTGTATCCTGCTCAACCTTGCTGCATCGAGCTGGCACAGACGTGTCTTAGCCACCTGGTGGGCACTTGCTGGGGCAGGTTGCCCCAGCTCTGCTCCTGCTCTGCTTCCTGCCCTTTGAGGCCCGGGGCGGTGCCAAGACCCTGGTCTGGGCAGGTTGGGGGCTGGACTGAGAGCTGCTGTGCACGAGGCTGAGTGAGTGACACCCCCACCTTCCTCCTCCTCCCCAGGTGTGTACTACGATGAAAGCTGCAATGCTGAGAACATCAACCATGCGGTGCTGGCCGTGGGCTACGGGACGCAGAAGGGCGCCAAGTACTGGATCGTCAAGAACAGGTCGGGTGGGCGGGGAGGCTGGAGGGGAGGCTAGGGTGAGCCAGGCGCCTGGCAAGGGCAGTTTATTACCTCATCATTGGCCTTTTGATCCCCGGGCACAAACTGGACCCCTGCCCCTGCCACGTTGGGGAAGCTGTGAGCTCACTCCTGCCTTCCCTGTCCCACAGCTGGAGTGAGGAGTGGGGTAACAAGGGCTACGTCCTGATGGCCCGAAACATGGACAACGCCTGCGGCATCGCCAACCTAGGCAGCTTCCCCAAGATGTGAAGCTTCCCCGTGCTCATGTCGCCGGCTTCTGCTCTGCTTCATCCCCATCCTCACCGTCCACTCTGCGCCTCCAGCAACATGAGAACGTGCCTCCCCTCTGGCCGGGGAGGCTGCTCTCTCTGCTCCCTGAGAGGTAGGGTGAAAGGACTAGCGTCTGCAGGGCCAGGAGGTGAGGGGCAGACTGAACATTTCTCCAGGAGCAGAGATTTGGGCCCCGGAGGGGTTCGACTCCCTGTCCCTTCTTTGGCCCTGGCCCATGGAGCCAGCACCTTTCATCCCATGCATGCAGCCATCAGCCATGCCCATTTCTGAGACCCGCGTGGAGCCGGAGGGCTGGACCCAGGTTCTGAGGCCTCCCCAGGGCCCGGCAGTAAGTGGGAAGAGGTTGCAGGGTGCCTGCACCCCGGAGAGCTTCTGTGGATGGCTTTCTGTTGCCCTGTCCTGCAGGACCTGGGGTGCAGCAGAGCTAGTCTCCTGTGGTCCCAGGAGACCTCTGTAGTCCTCCCTTCGCGATGTGGCGGGTTCGTGTGCGACTGACACGACCATATTGTGAATAAACACAGTGGGGAGAAGCTGGCATCTGCCTGTGGTTTGTCTCCGTGTCCCATCCTTGCTTGCCGAGCGGTGTCATCACAGATTTATCAGCCTTTAGTTTAGAAGGGACCTCAAGAGGCCAGCAAGTTCCTCCACTGGGGAAGGAGAGTCCAGACCACCCTAGCCAGCTGCCCCGGGGCTTGGCTAGCCCCTTGGTTGGAAGGTTTTCCCCACATCCAACCAAAATTGTTTCTACCAATTCAGCTCATTTCTTGGGCCCTTCTTCACAGCTGTGGAGGAAAACCTACCAGCATCCTCTGCACCAAACCATCTCGGTATGGGGGACAGAGATCTGGTGTCATCTCCCCCTCCCCAAACGCTGCCTTTCCAAATGAAACAAGCCCTGTCTTTATCAGCCCTGGCTCCTAAACCCCCTCCTCATGGCATTGTCCTCTGGAAGTGTGGCTGCAAGGTGCAGAATCTACCCTGACGTCAGACTAACGCGGCTACCACCTCTCCATTAACATCCAGTGCCTCCCAGCACTGGACCCAGTGCCCCTGGTGCACCAGTCCAGACCTTGTGGCAGGGTGTGGGGTTGGCTGGGACAAGGAGGTATTCTACCCAGCTTGGCCCCAACTGAAATGGTTTCCCCACCACCAAAAAAGTGTCCGATTTTCATGGAAAACATTGAATTTGGGACGTTGAAAAATACAGATTCCTGGAACCTGAAGGTCCACCCTGGCAGGCTGCGTCTGGGAGTCCCATCTCCTTTGCTGGTGGGACTTCGTTTCCCACAATGCACCACAGCCCGGAGACTATGGTGAATCATGGGACATATAAACCAAGCAGGGGGCAGTCCCATAGAGGCAAGGAAGGGCTGAGACATGCTGCCCTTCCAGTCTGAGCAGTCCTGAATAGATCTCCCCTCCAAAGTATCGGCATTACCTTGGCACTGTGGAAGTTGACAATTACATACCAGTTTTGTGTGCACCTAAATCCCCAGGTCCTGGAGTCATGTGCTCCCCAGTGGGGATGCAGCATAGGCCAAAGTGGGGGTGCTTCCTGCAGGCATGACTACCCCTGGATGCATAAGTCATGGGTGCAAGAGCCGTGTGTGGGCAAGGACATTTGGAGGTGCAATCAATTTGTCCTTGCATCTGGGCTGCAGGGTTGTGTCCACACATCTGACGTGGCAGCCGCAGCAATTCATCCCGCAGGACTGGAGACCATGTGCTGCTCATCCAACTTCTACTTGCGCCTAACCCGGCCCTAAGAGCTCTCGGGGCAGCACCAGGCATGAGGACCCCAGCTCCAGCCAGCAGCTTTTCAGTGACCTGGGGATGTGACTGGTGTGACCATGATGGTGCAATGCAGATTGGGGTGGGGATTAGAGAAGGGCATCCAGCTCCTTGCCCCGTGGCCCCCTGCTCACCTGGTTCTTGGACTCAGGGTGGTGGAAGGAGGAAGGGAAGGAGGTGGCCCTTCCCTTTCTTGGCATCCCCCACTCCTTCCCCCTGCCCCAGCTGAGCCCTGCCTGGTTCCTCTTTTGGGTGGTGGGAACAGCTGGGTCTGTGAGAGAAATGGGGATGAAGAATGAGGCTGAGGAAAGGGGAAGGGAGGAGAGACCGTGTCCAAAAGCAGAAGTAGGTGTGCCAGCTGCGACCCCAGAAGCCACTGGCGCTCTTCTTGCTGATGACTGCTTTCCTGGTACAGCTGAGCTCAGCTCAGCCTCTGGATGAAAACACGTTAACTATGTGGCTAGCACCCAGCCTGCAGGCCTCCCAAATGGCCCCTAGCCCTGAGAGGAGGCTTGCAAGCTTTTCTCTTCTAGGTAGTTCCTTCCCTTTCCCATTTTGCACCTTTACGGCCCAACGTTTGCAAGCTTCTTCTTGTGACTACAAGTACTGGGGCCAGATCCTTGGCTTAGCTGGGAGCTGAGGTCCTCAGGGGCTCACGTGACTCCAGGACCTGGGGATTTAGGAAGGACGTGCCTGTTACCCTGATGCCCGGCTGCTGGACTGAAGCTAAGTATTTAACTGGGTTCTGAAGGGGACTGGACACGTTCACACGGGGCTGGGAGGGGGTTCAACAGGTCCCCAGGTCAGTGACGCTGGAAGCTGTAGAGGGGAGAGGGGCAGGGGACAGATCAGTTGGGATAGGCCCTGCTTCAACAATCTCCCCCTCGCATCTGCTCGGCGCCCCAGCGAGAGCCAGGCCTGTTATGCACTGGCGGTGGGGCTGAGGCCTAGTAGGAATGATGATGGTTGGAGGGGGGCCAGACAGACCCTTGAGCCATCCCTTCCAGCCTGGGTGGTCCCCGTACCCCCAACACCAGCTGGGCCAAAGGTCCTGCCAGGCTGTGCCGTGGCTGCAGACACTTCACACTGAGATACTTGGTTCCTGTCTCAGGGCTGCTGAAGTTGGGCACAGCAAGAGCCACCATCTGCACTCAGAGAGGAGCGAGATGGAGCCTCTTGCCCAGGGGTTGGGGTCCCACTCCCTGCAAACTGGCCAAGGTGCAAGTCTTGGTTCTACCTCAGCAGATCTGCCCCTGCCCCTTGATCGCCGACAGGCCCGTGCCAAAGGGGTTGTCGTTCCAGGTTGGTCAATGCCAAGAACTCAACTAACGGCCCCAGCTGGCTTAGGAACAGGTTTGTGTGATGTGGCCATCTGCAAGAGCTGGGGTCTGGTCTCATCCACCTCCACCCTGGAGGCCCCTTCCAGTCGGGATGCCATGTCCAGAGCTCAAAGCGAGGGGCTTTGCTGCTTGCTCCAGAGAGCCAAGCTCCAAGCTGTCAGCACTGTGTCCTCTGCAGGTTGGCTGCTATGGAGGGGTGAGTTTTATTGAATTGACTTTTAATTTAAACACTGGCTCTCAGAGCAACTCCTGGACCAAGCCACCTTCCCACTGAGCTCATCATACCAGGCTCCTCTGCCCACCTAGAGAGAGCAGGTCTCAACTCCTCAACTCCCTGATGCACCACAGAAGCTCGTATGGGTTGTGTAGTAAAGCCTACAGCTCTGCGCCAGGACTGAATGCGTCAGGTCTTATTGAACCAGAGAGGCTGAGCAGGCCTAGTCTGAGCCAGTGCCTGGAGGGGAGACCACCTTGAAATCCCACGTACCCAGGGCCCAAGCCAGGGAGCTGAGGCTGGATAGGTATCTGGCTGGGGTCATCTGAGCCCAGCACTCTTTCCTGCCGAGGCACGGGCCGGACTTGATGATCTGCTGAGATCCCTTTTGACCCCAGTGTCTATGAATGCTTAGTTCAGCAGTTGCCAGCCAGGATGGGATGCTGCACCCTGGGTGCCGTGATTCCCCTGAAAGGGTGCCACGTGGGTGTTGCACTTTGTTAGATGTGTGAACACCTCCACGTGATTTAGGAGATAAACCCAGAGATTTTCAGTAGGAATCCAGAGCCTGGCACATTCTTCCCTCTGTGGCGGGCCAGTCGGGGGCGCTCCCGCGTTGAGCCGCCCACCTCCCTGCGCCCGACCACCTTCCCGGCTCCGAGTGCCTCCCTGGGGTGCCTCCGTCCGGCCGAC
>JAGPOW010003528.1:1792888-1816632 GCA_030014935.1 Caiman crocodilus | reverse complement strand
CCCCAATCTCAGCCATGGGGGGAGGCACTGACGGAGCACCCCAATCTCAGCCATGGGGGGAGGGACTGAGGGGGCACCCCAATCTCAGCCATGGGGGGAGGCACTGACGGAGCACCCCAATCTCAGCCATGGGGGGAGGGACTGAGGGGGCACCCCAATCTCAGCGGGGTAGGCACAGAGGAGGCAACTCAATCTCAGCCATGGGGGGACCCTGGCACTGAGAAGGCAACCCAATCTCAGCCTGGGGATCCAGGCACCCAGTGGGCACCCCAATCTCAGCCGGGAGGGACCACTGGTACTGAGGGGGCACCCCAAACCTAGCCTGGGGGGCCCTGGCACTGAGGGAACACCCCAATCTCAGCCTGGGGGTGCCAACACTGAGGGTGCACCCCAATCTCAGCCTGGGGGGGCTGGTATTGAGGGGGCATCCCAATCACAGCTGGGGGTGCCAACACTGAGGGTGCTCTCCAATCTCAACCGGGGGGGCCAGGCACTGGAGGGGCACCCCAGTTTCAGCTTGGGGGGGCCTGGCACTGGCCGGGTGACTGATCTCAGCTGGGGGCTCCCCCTGCACTGGGCCGGCACAGGGTTGACGTGAGGCCGGGGGGCGGTGCAGCCGGGCCCTGCCTTCGCCTCGCCTGAACTCCACGTTACATAACTGGCTCCCACTTGGCCACCGGCCCGGGCCCAGCGCCGGAGGCTGGCGGGGGCCGGCGCACACAGTGGCCGGCGCAGGGGAGAGCAGAATTGCGGAGGGGGGACCAGGCCACAAGGCCCGTCCCGCCCCCCAGAGCCCTCTGGCCTCCTCCACCAGGCCAGCGCCACCCTCCGAGACCCCCACAGCCACTCGAATGCAAAAGGGCCAAGGGAAAACCCTGCGTTAGCAGGAAAACAGTTGCTAGACAGAGAGAGAGACGATATTCTACTCTCTGTGGGGCCCAGGTCCCTGCACAGGCCTAGCTGGACTGGGCCACGGCACTGGGCCGCCCGTAACATGCCACAGCCATGGCCCAGGCCCCAAGCAAAGCCGTGCTGTGGGGCAAAACTAGCCCCTAACAGTCCAACCAGGCAGGGACCAGGGCAGAAACCCTAGAGAGACTGATAAGCACTCAAAAGACCTAAAAAAGTCAAATAAAATCAGCCATGGGTCCCTGGCCTGGCATTGTGATGCACCCACTTCTGGGGTGAGGCGTGGAGGCGGCCTGTCCCCCAAGATGCTGCTGTCTCTGGGGAGGGAGCCAGGAGTTTGGAGACAGGGACAGGGAGATGCGGACTCTTCTTGGGGAGAAGCTGGGGGCAGTTTGACAGGGACCCCCCACCCCTGCCAGAGATATGGGGACCCACAGGGGTCTCTCACTGAAATGCAGCTGCTTCCTGGGTGGGACAGGGGTGGCTGCATAACAGAGCCAGGGGACAGGTGCCCACCCTTTGATGATGCTCATGGGGTCCCCACACCCTCTCTGCCCAAGGCCTGCAGGCAGAGAGGGGACAGGGCAGGAGCAGCGAGCTGACGGCTTTGGGACAGGGACCGTCTGTCTTCATTGGCACCGCGCCCAGCATGGCGAAGCTGGCAACCAGCCCTTCAGAGACTTCCCCTGCGGCAGGTGGGTTCG
This sequence comes from Caiman crocodilus, assembly GCA_030014935.1. Classification (NCBI taxonomy): domain Eukaryota; kingdom Metazoa; phylum Chordata; order Crocodylia; family Alligatoridae; genus Caiman; species Caiman crocodilus. Next base: position 1,815,019 of record JAGPOW010003528.1, on the reverse strand, counting down.
GACCCTCCTCTCTCGGCTGGATACGAGTACTACTGCTCCTCGTGAATGAGCAAACGTGTTTGAGCAGACGAGGCCCTGGCATCCTGCTCCACCTCAACAGCAGCTGGGGCCTGCCAAGTGCTCATCCGAGTCCCGCACACATGCAGCCGAGACCCCATGAAGGGCATATCCAGGCCAAGACCCATTAGGCCAAGCCTAGCACCTACCCTCAGACAGGCCTGAGGGTCCTCACACAGCAGCTTGGGCACAGACACGTAACGAGGCCTGATCCTGTCCCAAACGGCAGAGCCGAGACCCAGAGAAAGGAGTGGTGACAGGCTTGGGCCCCACAGAGATGAGAGCTGGCCTCTAGCCCCCTAGGTGCAGAAACTGTGGCACTCATGGTGGTGAGCACCCCAGCCCAGCCCGGCATTACACAAAGCCCAATGCATGCATGCAGGTGCCCGGCAGCTGCCCCCATGCCCAGGGAGGAGCCCACCATGGCGAGGCAAGGTGGCAATTAGGAGCGCTCGGCCTGGCTGCAAGTCACGGGGCCATGGCAGGTATGGCAGGCATGGCCGGTGTGGTAACACAGCAAGCCACATTGATGGCAACGTCCAGCAACACATATTGAGTACAGAGGGCATTTTGCAGAGTTTGGGGCTATTCCTGTACTCTCATAAGCCTGAAACCATTCACTGAGGGGGCCCTGGCACTGAGGGGGCATCCCAATCCCAGCCTGGAGGGGCAGGCACTAAGAAAGCACCCCAATCTTAGCTTGGGAGGGACCCTGGCACTGAGGGGGCACCCCAATCCCAGCGGGGGGGGCAGGTACTGAGGGCACACCCTGATCCCAGCCTTGGGGAGCCCTGGCACTGAGGGGACACCCCAATCTTAGCTGGGGGGGCCGGCTGGCACTGAGGGGGCACGGTGCAGTGGGGATTGCTGTGAGGTGGAAGGCAGAGGTGCAGGTTCAAATCTTTAGGCAGGCGGGTCTGGGATACAACCCTGGCTTGCCTACTTTGTGGGGCACTTCTAGCCCACTGGGGTGTCTCTCCAGGAAAAAAGTGTTCCCCAGACTGGCAGGCTGCTCCAGAAACTCCTCTGTTCTGACAGGTTTTCCAATTAGAAACCTGGGAGAACAAGTTCCTGGAACGCTGGGAGAAACGGGTAGAAGCTGGCCAGGAACAAACATGGGTTGGAAGCCAGATGGAGAGAGCGCTTGGCTGGCCAGATATCGTGCTGCTAACAGTTGGGATCTGGGATCCATGGCTCAGGAGGTGCCTTCTGGACTCATGTCCCCTGGAAACTTCTGGCCTAGCTGCAACAAAGGGCCCAGGCCACCAAGTGCTGATTCAGGGCCTCCCAGAGCTCACAGTCTGCACATATAAGACAGCAGCCAAAGGGTCTTTATCCCTATCCATGGGGCAGAGGGGTGCAGGCTGGGAGGATGAAGTGACAGGTCCTGGGTCATTCAGGGAGTCAGTGGCAAAGCTGGGAATTACCACCCCACTCTTCCAGGGCTTTACTAGGGCCTTCCAGGCCTGGAGAGACATGGGGCTGCTGGGGACTATCAGCTCTGGAAGCTGCAATAAAACTTCACAGGGCAGGGCAGTGAGAGAACCCAGAGGGTTGGGGGCAGCCACAGAGCGTGGAGGAGAAGGGGGCTACAGGTCAGAGAGGAAGAAGCCCCTCACCACCCAGATTAGGGATGCAACATCCCAGGCTGTAGATGATGGGATTGGGGAGCTATGGCCATACTAAACTGGGAGAGCTGGGGGCTGCAGGACAGGACAGAGGCATCGAGGATGGGAACCCATGGCCAGGACCCAGGAGACTTGGGATCAGCTGCCAGCTCCACCAGCCCCTATGCCTCCCCTTCTGCAGGCTAATTCCTCTCTGCCCAGCAGGAGGGACTGAAGCAGGAAAGGTTTTGCCAGCTCTGCAAATCCCCTTATAAATAGCTCCCCTTTCTCTGGGCCTGCTGAGCTGGGGCAACTCAGGGCACGAAGGCAGCCAGGTACCCCTCCCCATATAGCCAGGGGCTGGACCAGGCCCCTCCAGCACCCCCCAGACTGCAACAGTGCCCAAAACAGACACCTGGGTTCTCATCCTAGCTTGGCGGGGGGAGGGTGGACAGGGTCTTTAGGGTCAGAAAGGGGGTGGGGGGTGCACATGGGGGAGAAAGAGACTGCAAATCTGGACTCCTGGGTTTGCCCCGTCACCTCTTTCTCGGCTTCCGGCTCCTGTCCAGCCCACCCCTGGCTCTGGGGCTCTTCCGGGGCCACTGCCCAGGGAGGCTTTTCCTGCCAGGATTGCCATGGCAGGCTTCCCAATGTTCCCAGACACACGGCAGTCTCTGTGCTCACTGAGTTGGGCACGCCCCTTTGCACAGGGCAACCCCATACCCACCCAGCTGGATCAGAGCCACCCTCCCCTGCTCCTGTGAGCTCACACATCCCACCCCAGAAGCAGCTGCATTTCAGGTGGAAGCTCCCAGGAAAAACTGCTAGCGAGGCTGAGAAGACCCTGTTCCCCGAATCGGGGAGCTAGGAACCCCCCTGGCTCTGCCCAGCCTGGATCTAAAACCATCCTGGCAAAGGGAAACGTTCCTCCAGGGCCACTGGGATGGAGCTGAGCCCCGAGCGGATTTCCAGATGGGAAGAAGCTGGGCAGAGGGAGGAGAATTCCCGCAATATTACACAGCCCTGCCGGTGACACAGCCAGAAAGAGAACCCAGGAGTCCGGGGCTGGAAATAGAAGCCAGGAGGCCTGAAACCTAGCCCGGTCCTTGTCCGACCCTCTAGACCTCACTTCCCTCCCCCTCCCGGGGGTAGAACCCAAGGGTCCTGACCCACCCCTGGACTCCACTCCCCTGCTTGGACAGGACATCAGCTCCAAGCCTGATGTCATGCAATGGAAATCGCGAGGGAGGCATTGGGCTGGCACAGCTGGATCCAGAGGGTGGGAAAGGATCTACTGGAAACCCTCTCCCCTGGAAGGGGGAGACAGCAGGTGGGGGGCAGTGCCCAGGCGCAGCTGGCTTCCCCACCGTGTTAATCCCTGGCTGGAAGCACCACAGCCAGGCCCCCCAGCAGCTCCCAGCTGCTGCCCCACCACCCCCAGCCTACAGGCCCTGCCTGCTAGCCTGGCCCCACATAACATCAGCCCCACAGCTCCCATTGCTCCTGCTTGCCAGCATCAGGCCTGGCACCCACCCCTGCCCACTGCCTGAATCCCATTCCAGCAAGGGCTCCCCAGATCAGGGTGGGGGGCAGCTGATACAGTGGAAACTATTCCCCCAACCCTCCCCTTCCTGTGCCCAGGAGCAGCCAAAACACCCCTCCCAGCCTGACATCTGACAGCTGGGCACCCAAGGCTGGACTGGACACCTCTGACTGGGACCCTGGAGCCTCTCCCCACCCACCTTGAGGGATGAGCTGAGGACATGCCACCAAGCTGAAGACATGCCACTGGCCGGCTCCAAACTTTACAGCCTGTTTCATGACTGCAGAATCCAGGCTAGGATTTAGATGGAGCTGGTTGCCCAGGGGACACCCCAGGGTGGACATGGAGCGCAGCACTGGGACCACGTACCCTGGGCAACCTTGGAGAGGGGGGCACCTAGCAAGCATGGGCCCAATCCTTCCAAGGGCACAGCTCAATGCAAGCACAGGGTGGGATCAGGCCCCGGGGGGGCACAATTCTCGCTGGATTTGCCACGAGGACCCTGTCACCATCAGGCTGACTGTGGATAGGGGGCAGCTTCCCCACCAAGGGGCATTTCCAGGAGGGATGGGGGCTGCAGCAGGCTGGCAGGGGGGTGTCAGTGCAGGAAACGAGGGGGCCAAGCCAGCCGACTGCCTCTCTGAGACCTCCAGGGAGGGGATTACCGGGGATTAGGCAGCAGCAGGCTGGCCGGCAGCACGAATGGAGCATTAGCATGTTAGCTTAACCCCCCAACCCCAGCTAAAAATAAAAGCAGCCTGCATGTATGCATGCCTGCATGTGTTGACATGCGTGTGCACATGTGTCTGTGTGCAGCTTGCAAGGGACATTACTGGGGATTTAACATGCATCATGAAAGGCCCACCCAAAATTGAAGCCCTCTCTCACACCAGAGGCTACACAGACGCCTGGCAGAGTATAGGGGAAACTGAGGCATGTTGGCTACAACTGCTTTTCCCAGCTCAGTGGGACGGGGCAAGGATGGTGACAGGGACCTTGCTGGAGGCAAGTGGGCGTGGGTGATGCTGAAGCAGGGTGGGGGCGCCACCTCCTCAGACCCGGCCTGGCATGACAAACACCCAGGCACTGCCTGAGCAAGTTGCTGCGCCCGTGGTACGCACCATGCTGTATTCCCAGGGCGGGCACATGGGCTGCGCAGCCGGCGACAGTGGCAATTAGCTCTTGTATAATCCACTGTCATTAGCACACCCATGATACCCACTGCCCCACGCCCTCGGCCAAGCATTACAGCCCCTTTGAGAGGCGGGGAAACCGAGGCACAGAGACATATCCCAGGGTTAACCGATACCTGAATGGGGAACGGCGACCCCTGGACCACACGCCCTGCTCCCAGGTCCTGGCCCCTGCCCGAGCCCCCTCCACTCAAGCCTGTGATGCAGGGTGGAAAGCAGGTACGGCGCTTGCCTGGTACTGCAGCACCGTGGGAAAACACCCACAATCCTTTGGCACCCGCAGATGCCTGACGGGGGAGAGGATGCTGGGATCACCCCGCAGCCCAGACCGGCTCTCAGTGCCCGAGACCGCCCCGACGGTCCACTAGGCCACGTGCAGGCCCGGCTGGAGGCTGCGCCCCGGACCCTCAGGCTTGGCTCCGACCCTCGAGGCGCGGGGGAGTCGTGCTGCCACCTGTCCCTGGAGAGACGGACTCCGCCGCCGCCGCCGCCGCCCCGCTCCTACCTCTGCCCGCTCCGTCCCGGCCCCGCGCGCCGCCGCCGGGCTCCATGGGCCGCTCGCACCGCCGGGAGCGGGAGGAGCCGGGCGGGCAGGCGAGAGGAGCCGCTGCCCGAGCGGGGCGGGGCCAAAGGGAGCCCCATGTGCGGCCACGCCCCCTGCACCCCGAGACTATCCCGCCCCTCCAGTCTAGCCACGCCCCCAAGAGCCGATCCGGAACGTGACCACGCCCCCGCCCCGTAGCCACGCCCCCTTGCCATCCCGGCCCCTGCACTCCCAGTGGACGTCCCTCAGCCCCCACAAGTGTGGCTCCGCCCCCCATATCTTAGCCCCGCCCCCTGCACCCCAAACTCTTTCTCCAGGTCCCGTGCCTCAGTTTCCCCGCTGGGTTTCCACACCTGGCACCCCCAAGCCTCCTGGGTCCCCCGTGCCTCAGTTTCCCTCAGGACAGCCTAGGCAGCGCAGGGGAGGCGTGTGGGGGCACTTGGGGCTGTCGCTCTCTAGCCCCCTCAGCCCGTGGCCCCACCGGCCCTGGCGGGCTCCCGGCGCGGAGCTCGATTAGCCTCGCCTCGCGCCCCGACGTTACACAACCTCCGCGCGGTGTCATGCAGGGGAAAAAAAACACCCTGGGGAGCCAGCCGGGAGCTGGTCCGTGGCCAGGCGCGGCCCGTGGCCAAGCCACACCGCCAGCCCCCCCGCCGCGCCGCGGCCGCGTGACGCCGCCACTGCTGCCCCCGGCCACGGCCCCGCAGGCCCCGCCCCCCGCGCGCCTCACGTGCGCCTCACGCGGCCGCCGCAGGATCGGGCCCGGCCGGCCGAGCCCGCCACGGAGCCCCGCGCACCTGTGTGCGGCCCCTGCCGCCACGCGCTCCCGGGGGTCACTCCGGATCTACCCCAGGATCCCTGAGTGGGATTACATATGGAGTGATATGTCGTTTACACACATCCCTTCCGTGGCCCCTGATTTATTATCACACATCTCTTCACCGAGTGATTCCTGATTTACCCCGTATAGCTCTAGTGTTTTGCTCCACATCCTTCCCTGGACCTACATGGAGTGACTCCTGATTTACCTCACAGCCCTCCGTGGCCCTACATGAACGACTCCTGATTTACCCATCTCTTCACTGAGCGATTCCTGATTTACCCCACGTCCCCGCTCAGCCCTCCACGGTGACACCTGTTCTGCCCCCTCCTGGTGTCCAGGGGGCTAATCCTGATTCTCACTGGGGCCTGAGGGCGCGGGGGTTGTATCAGCCCCTTTGGGGTCAATCTCCTCTTCCCCGAGGTAAAACCAGGGGGTGAAATGGCAGGGCCCCCGTGTCCCCCGCACCCCTCCTGGGTGACCTGCCCTCCCCCGGCTCCCGGGGACCGAGCAGTGCCAGCCCCACGGTAATTACTGTTTACACCATGCCGCAAGGAGCAACCATGGCCCCTGCCCTGATCCAGCCCCCGGGGCTGAGGGCCAAGCCCCAGACACCCGGTCCCATCCACACCGACATGAGTTGTCCCGGGTCTGGGTCCGGGTCCCAGCCCCAGCACCCGAGGTGCAGCCCTGACAGCGGGGGAACCGGTTTGGCGGGCGGCGCTTGAGTTGTCTGGGGAGGGGCCACGGGCGCACTGGGGCGGGCATGGGGCTGCAGCAGGGAAAAGCGGGGCATAAGGCAGTCCCCACATTGCTTCACCCAGAAGCCCCTGAGGACTGGGCAGCCCAACCCTTGTTACCCAGAAGCCTTCAGGGCATGGGCACCCCATCCCTTATTACCCAGAAGCCTTCAGGGCGTGGGCACCCCATCCCTTATTACCCAGAAGTCTTTGGGTCATGGGCACCCCATCCCTTATTACCCAGAAGCCTTCGGGGCATGGGCACCCCACCCCATTAAACAGAACCCCTTGCTCCCCAAAGGGGCTCCACAGCCCATTACCCAGAGGCCCCTGGGCCCAGCCTGGCCCCCCTGCTGGCACGGTCCATGTGCAGCCCCCCAAGCAGGGCCGGGTGCTGCCAGCCCCAGTGCTTGGCGCAGCTCCTGCCTGGGGCGGCCGTGATTATGTAAGGGGGTGACTCACCACCCCACTGACGGGGCGGGCCGTGGAGACCGCCATGCCCCACCGCCTCCTGGGACCCAGGCAGGGGCTCCTGCCCTTGCCTCCATGGTCAGACGTGCAGCCAGCTCTGGGGTGGGGCAGAACCTGAACCCAGGACCCTGGCCCCAGGGGGTCATGGCGCTCATCCCCTGGGGATGCCTAGATGCCAGGGCACTGGGGCCAACACAGGGCCTCATCTCATCTGCCCGCTGCCCACCAGAACAGGCTGCATCTGGGCGCCAGGGTGGAGATTTCACCCAGCCACCGTGACTCACCCCAGAAGTGGCTGCATCTCAGCCCTGCTCTGTGCTGCCCATGGGGGCAGCAGGGTCCAGCTCTCAGCTGTGCCGTGTTGCAGGGAGCTGCCTGCCACGTGGGCACGTGTGTGGGGCTGAGATTTCAGCGGCTGGCTGCAGACAGCAGAGGCAGCATGTGAACGTGCCAGGGCTGAGCCCAGGCGGGTGGGGGGGGGGCCGTGGGCTGGCAGGGAAGTCACACCCACGGAGCGCCTAAGAGGGGCCGGGAACCCGCAGCCTGATGTGAATCAGAGATTCCAGCCCCGGGGGCGGCGAGCAGAGACTTCTCCCTCTCCCCGCCCCACCTCCCCGGCGTGGAAACAGTGGCAGTCTGGAGGGACTGTGTTCACAGAGCTGCACACCAGCCCAACCCTGCCAGTGCCCCTCACTGCCAACCCACAGCCTGCTGTGACCCCCACCCTGGGCTCAGCACCCCCCAGATCTGCCAGTGCCCCTCACTCCCAACCCACAAACCGCCGCAACCCACCCCCAATGCCCCTCATGTCTGCCCTCCCACCCCCACACTGTGCTGAAGTAGCTGATGGGGACAGAGGGGGCATCACTAGAGGAGAGTACGGGTTAGGAGTGAGAGGCATCAGCAGGGCTGGGGGTACAGGGGAGCCTCAGCCTGGGCTGGTATGGGGGGTGGGGGGGCACAGGGGCCCGGCTCTCACACGAGCCCTGCTGAGAACTCTGCCCACGCACAGGTTACAGGAACCAGCAGGGACCCTTCTCACGCTCACCCGCCCCTCCTGGCACGCGACCCTGCCCCAGGAAACCACAGCCTGCCTCTCCCCTGCTGAGGGGTAGCGGGAGGTCACCAGGGCACAGGAGCAGCTGGGGAGGGGATGGGGGACGCAGGGCTTGGCTCCTGGCTGGGGGGCTGCACTGCTGTGCCTATAGGTGGCACACATGGCCCAGCTGTGCACAGCTGGATGCAACCCAGAGATCCCAACGCCACCCTTCCACCTGAGCCCAGTGCTTCCAGAGAGAGCTGCAAAGCTCACAAGCGCTACCACCCTGTATGTGTGACGGTGTGTGTGGCGGGGGGGGGGGGTGTACAAGCGTGTGCAGGAGAGGCAGGCAGGGAGTCAAGGTCTCCTACAGCCGAGGTCCCAGTCTCAGCCTGGGCCGTGAAGTGCTGGGAGCGGGGACCCTGACTCAGCCTGGTCCAGGCCGCGCCAGGGGGTTCCTCCTTTCCCTGGCAAATTCAGCCCTACGGGGAAAACTGAGGCACAGAGCAGGGAGGAGAAACCAGGAGTCCTGCTTCCATGGCAGGGCTCTTGGTCACTGGACCCCTCCTGCCTGCCCAAGGCAAAGCCCAGAGCCCCAACTCTGAAACACCTGCTAAACCCTGGCCTTGGCCCAGGCGTCCAGGCTCCCAGCTGCTCTAGCCATGCTGCTGTGGGGAAAGGGACCCAGGCATCTAGGTGGTGGGGAAGGAGGCAGCAGGGCCTAGGGGTGGCTGCAGGGCTGATCCATGTCCTGCCACTGCCCTCTGCTGGGCACTGAGATGGTCGCATCCTGCTCGCAGCCCGGCCTTGAGCTCTGCCTGCAAACCAGGCTAAGGTTGGAGGCATGGTAAAACCCTTTCCTGCTGGCATAGACATTGGGGTGGGGGCAGGGGAGCTCCCTAGGGTGCACAGGCAGGTCCCTGTTCAACCCAGCAGTCCCCGAGCCCCTGCATCTGCCCCCCAATGTTCTACCCCAGCACGAGAGTGGCAGCCAGGAAAATCAAGGCGCGGAGCAGGAGGTGATACAGGAGCCAGAAGGAGAAGCCTCCATTTGTCGACTGCTTATCTAGTTGCACTCCCCACTCCACTGAGCCAAGGGATGAAACCCAGGAGTGCGGGCACCTTGCCTGGGGTGTCACCTTCTTATGTCAGTCCAGCACCTCTGTCCTGAGATCACCCTCAAACTCATTAGACACCAGTTAGTCAAGCTATCAGCATCCCCCTTTTCAGAATGGCACTCAGACTCCCCCTCAGGCCAGGGGTTGAAGTGGGACTTGAAGTCAGGACTTCCTGGCTCCCAGCCCCCGTCTCTGTCCCACCCTGAGCCCCCCCATTTGGAAAGAGGGAGCAGAGAGCCCGCAGGCTATGGCCAGGGTGCAGAGATTGGGGCTTTGCTTTGGCTCCCTTCAGCTCACAGGAAACAACAGTGTGAGCTCCAACAGCCACGGGGCTGCTGTAAAAGGCACTGCGGGCCAGGCAGGGCCCCCCAGAGCAAGAGCAGCTCAGATCTAGAGGCTCTGGGCTACTTTGAGGCAGGTTGTCTGCTTCAGGAGAAGGGCACAGGTCTCTATGGATGCCCATGTCTCCCAGATCTGCTCAAACGAAGCCATGGCCTCTTCCTGAAAGGCCCAACACCTGGCTGACCGTGGAGACCTCGGGCATTGCTAAGAGCCTGAAGGTGCTTGGGAAATAGGGACCTTGTAGCCTGGGAAAATTCCACCGTGGGGGCTCCCCCCCGGTTTGGTATCCAACTGCCCAATTCATCCCATGGAAAAAAGGAAAAAGGGGGCTTGGGATGGAACAGATCAGGTGACCTTGGCTGGCTACTGCTTAGCCATGTAGCTAGAGCAGCACAGGGAACCCATTCATCTGCCCCTGTATATTTCTTGTTTCCTCTACACCCCTATGGAGCCCTCCAGCTCTGGCACCATGGTTTTAGCTTCAACCACAGAACCGGCCTGGCTGCTTTCAGGTTTTGCCGTCCTACAGGTCCCTGCTGCTTTGTCCATCTGGAGGACCCGGGGCCAAGTGTTTCACTGTAGCACCAAACTTTGATGGAGCCAATACCCATGGGACTAGCCCCACTGAGCATCAGGAGAGCAGCAACAAGCAAAATGCAAGGTGCCCGGGTGGTTGGACAAGACATGGCCACATAAACTCCTATTGCAGAAGTTTCCTTTCTCTGAGGCAGCCCCTGGATGAAACACCACGGCCACACAAAGCAAAACACAGCCGTCGCAGCTAGAGATGAACCAGGTGAGAGCTGGATGAATATCTGAACCGCCCAACACCTCCTGAAGAGGTTGACTGGCCAATATGAAGCTCAACAAGCCTCTGGGCATGGCCTCTGAGTCACAACTTTCTAGACCTTGAATGCTGGAGGCTGCAAGGGGGAGAGGGACAGGGAAAAAAACCTTGGTCAGACCCAGGTAACTCTTCCTTCCAGCCTCTGCTCTCTGACACTATGTAATACTGGAAACTGAGCCAGGTAATAGCAGCTCTTCTGTGAACAAGACAAAAAACTTTGTGATGCCACTTTACAAATCCATCGTGCATCCACACCTTAAAGGCGGCTCCCAGGTCTGGTCTCCCCATCTCAGAAAGGATCTAGAAGAGTTAGAGAAGGTCCCGAGAAGGGCAGCAAGGATGATTCATAGGAGGGTACCTCATGATGTGTTGCATAGCACCGAGCACCCAGTGGGGCAGGGGTAGCTCCGACATCCCTCTGGGTCCATGAGCGGGTCCAGTCTGGGCCATCCAGCATTGAGTGCGGAGGCCTATGGTACTGCCCACGTACAAGGGACTGCAGTGGGTCCGTGGCTATGGTGGCGGCCATGTGGCCCCTGCCTGGCTCAGGCTCTGCTGCAGCCCTTCCCTTGAATCTCACCCACCGCACCTTGCTCTTCATGAGGATTATAAAAGAGAGGCTGTCTGTGGGCCCTGTGCGAGCCTGAGCCAATCCCTGTTGGGCCTCTCCCAGGTCCCCTTGGTTAGTCCTGCGCCCCAAGCTGGCAGCCCTTTCAGCCTGTCTGTACTCCTGAGGGCACCTGTTGCCTTCAGGGCTCTGCATGGCTTCTTACCTTCCCTGCACTATGCCCCAAGCCTCACAGGTACTCTCCCTCTGTGATGCTGCCTAGTTATGTACTCAGCTCCCTTGGGCCTTTGGATCCCTACTTGTCCCTTAACACAGCCCTTTCCTAGACTCCCAGACCCCTGGTCCTGCATACCTACCCTTCTCCAGGCTCCTGAACCCCTGGTCCTGCATGCCACCCCTCCTCCAGGCTCCCGGACACCTGGTCCTATGCACCGCCCCTTCTGCAAGCTCAGGGATCTTCTGGAGCAGCTTAGCCCTTACCTGGGCACTAGGACCCTCTACAGTCTCAAAATAAAACAAAGGCCACTTGTCTGCAAAAACTCAGTCTTTTTCTGCCCAGGGGGCTTGCCTCTGATCCCAGGCCTGCAGAGTTGCTTTTATAAGCTACAGTCCCTTCAGGAGCCCTGCTTCCGAGAGCTCCTCACACCCTGGCTGCCAGGGAGAGGCTGCCTGACCAGCTCAGGCTCTGGGCTTATATAGCTCCAGGCTAAGCCCCTTTCCAGTCAAATGCATCTCTCCTTAGCCCCCCACTTGGCACCTGCAAGCAGCCTTGCAGGCTGCTAGCTCACTAAAGGAGTAGGCAAGACGCAGTGCCCATGTGCCAAAGTGCCTTGTTAAGGCTAGACGAAGCAATAGTAGGTGCCTGGTTTTGGATTCAGATTTGCACATGGTGACAGGACACATCAGCACTTTATTTCATATTATGTAGCTCCATCAGTGCATAACCTCACACCCCACGCATAAGGCAGACTGATGCCTCTTGCTTGCAGGGGCAGAGATGGCAGCCTGGGTGCTGCAGTGAAAGGGATGCAAGAGAACGACAGTCAGGGCAATACTGCAGGCAAAAGTATCCAGTGCAAGGCAGGACACGCTTGGCACAGCCCACGCAAAAAGCACTCCAGCACTATGGGTGAAACAGGTCTTGCCAACACATGGCCTGCTCTGGGTGCCTGGGCTAGGAGCAGATGATCTCCCACTGCAGATTAGCTGTAGCTGGCCTTTGGCAAAAGTCCGTTTTGTTTTCGCTCCTTTAGTAAAAGGACTGAGTCAGCTACAAAGCCAACAGTCGGTGTATAACTCTCCTCTGCCAGCTGTACCCTTAGCTCGCCTGGGGAAGGCCAGTGTTGCAGGGGTCCAGATCCCAGGAAGGGGAAACACAGTCCTCAGGCAGTTCAGCTCTGTATGGGCTCTTGGACCTTGCTTTGAGTGCTTGGCTGGCTTGGGGCTCTCTAGAGCTGGAGTTGGGGTCCTCTGCACAGCAGATACGACAGACTGTGGTGGGTTCTGCTGAGACGTCCAAGCTGGCAGAAGCCAGGCTGTCCCCAGGTGCAGACAGCTGTGTGCAGCCATCTGCTCATCCCCCAGAAAGCCACAGTGTCCGACAGAAACTGAAGCAGGGACCTTAGTGAGTGATGGTGAATCTCTCTCACATGCAAGGGAGGTTTTGCTACAAAGACATGGCCTCGAGGAGAGACAACAGATTAATTTGCAAAGCAGGCCCCCAGGCTTGAGGAGCTCCATCACCCTCTGCTACACAACTGGGGAAGCTGAGGCAAGTAGGTGTTACGTGACTTGCCCAAGATCACATCAATAGCAGCAGCGTGTAGAGGAGAGTCCCCAAGTCCTGAGTCTCCTGGTTCTGTAGTTTCCCCTCCACCCCATGACAACTTGCTCCCAAGGGATAGGAAAATGCAGGCAGCGTGGCAGGCCGAGTTCACCACAGGGGAACAGGGTGAAGAAGCCAAGTTTGTTTCCCTGGAGCCTGGTGCCAGCAACTGAGCTGTGATCTCAGCGCACACAGGCAGAATCAGGACCTCCACGCGCTGGACCTGGAAAGCTGATGCCTGGGGTGTCTGCTCAGAACCGGCACGGCACCCAGCTCCTTTATGAGCCAGACTCCATCTCCCACAGTGCATTGTGGCAGCCACAATGCACCACGGGAGATGCAGCATGGCAGGCACACCAGCATGAAGCTCCTGATGTGTCCCACAAAGCACTGCAACATGGTTCAGTATAGTACAATAGAGTCACGTTCATCTTTCCTCAGTGGTTCTGGCTGACTCCAAACATTTCTGGGGTAAGCAGGAGGGGGCAATGGGGGGGGGGGGCAGTGAAAGAGTTTGTCCGAAAACAATTTAAATGGGGAAGTTTTTGACCAGCTCCAAAACTCCATTCCCTGAAGCCACTGTTCCTGGCTTACTGCTACAGAGCCTGGTTTCTCCTCTGGCTCATGTAATGCTTGCAGATCAGCACCAGGGCTAAACATGGCTTATTTTAAAAGGAACCGGGACTGTCCCTCTTCCACGCTGAAGATGTCCAGACCTACAGGCCAAAATACTGGTTTGATTTCATTTTGGAAGAACGAGAGAAGGTGACCCAATGTCTAAAAGGTCCCATGGGAGAGGCGTAGTGCTCAGAGACAAGATCCCTAGCAAGATGCTACAGCAGTTGAGAACGGGCAGCGAAGGGGGCAACGGTGCTGGTTCTTGGACACCAGCATTTGAAGCTATGCAGAACTCATGGCTTCTTCAGGCCACGGATGTGCCCTCTGACAGGCAGGGACAGCTGTTGGGCTTCGGGACACAACGATTCCCGTCGGCACTGGATGTGTCACCACGTTCCACCGCGCAGAGAAACCGATTCTAAAAACAATTCTGTCCCAATCACGACTAGAATGAGATAGCACATCTGTAGGGGGTGGTTTCAAGTGAGTAGAGACTAGCAGGCTGATGATTGCACCAAACACACAGACTCCATGTAGGAACAACAGTCATGCAGCACAAGTCAAGAGTTTTGCTCCCTGCCGAACTGGCCGAGATCATGAGCTTCGAGGGCTCGGCAGAAGCACAGAACGTGCACTGGAGCTGTATAACACTCCACAACGCAGAAACCTGTGTGCGAAGGCTGGAATTTTGCCTTGCGTGTGAGGACAGGTGCCAGGAGACACAAGAACCCAGTCCCTAGCAGCAAGTACAGCTGTGTATCCCCTGCCATGCACAGCTGCTACTGATCATTCTTGCTCAATTGCTAATATCCTAATAAACCAGCATGTAATTGAACAGAACTAGCTCCAGTTCCTCTTCTCTGGACAAAAAGACCCAGAGTCACCTTGGGTGCAATGCCGTGCCTTACATGTCAGGCTGCAGGACCTTCCTGTTCCAAGGTTAACTGGATTTTTACCAGGAGAGCTGCACCCAGGAGGCCATGATGCAGTGGCTATGAGTCCACAGAGGTCGCTTCTGAGGGGTCAGGCCCCGTCACTCATGTCCAGGGAAAGCTGTGGAGCTGGGGACGACGGGGGGAGGGAAGGAGGGACTAAAGGGGCACAGCCACAGGCAGCTTCATCCAACAGGCTTGCTAGGAGTTCACCTCTGGGTCAGGGAAGCCAGCTGGATAAAGAGGGCTGAAAGACAGAAGGGGAAAGCAGGGTGGAAGCCTCTGCATGGAACACAGCCCTGGGAAGCTGAGAGGGGCTGGGGGGCACTTTTGCAGCAAAGACAAGTCCTGGGAGCTTCCTGCTGCTGCCACTGATTCAGACTTGGCTTAGGGAGGTGACAGGACAGCATATGGCGCCAAGCACCCAGCCCTAGTGGGACCCAGACCTAGGGGAATGATGAGACCTGGGGTCAGCAGGCTGTATGGATAGAGCAGGGTTTTCACCCTGTGCTGGCCGGTCCCAGACATCTGCAACTGTGATGGTAGCTGCCAGGACAGGGCAGTCAGAGAGATTTAGGTACCTTGAAATCTGCTGGAGTCAGGAAAGCTCAACACGTCTCAACATGTGGCCTGAAAGTGTTGGGACAAAGGACAGGGGATGGGGCTCTGGGAGCAGTGGGCACCAGGCCCAGCTAGGAGCCCACCCCAGGAGAAGACCAGGCACAGGGGAGCCTGGCTTGGAAGGCAATGATGGAGGAAGAACTGGGTCTCTGAGAAAAACTGGCCAGAGCTGGCAGCCGCCTCTGGGCATCTGGTTAGGCTCTCTCCAGACATCAGACACCTTGCGACTCAGTTTCCCTCTGTCTCCCCAGTCCTTACCTGTAGCCTCAGCATGGAGGGTCTGACCATCAGCGCTCCAGACCTGGCAGGACAGGAACACCTTCCGCCCCTCTATTCTGTCCACCTTGCTGTCCACCAGCACCACCGAGCCCAGGGGAATGGGGCTGCGGGGAGAGAATGGGCAGATGTTAATCAGGACCTGGCTCCTCCCTGCCCAGCACCAGCTGTTCAACACCTGCCTGTTCCATCCCAGAAGCAGTTGTATTTCACAGGCTGTGAATGCAAACCAGGGCTGTCTGGAGGGGTGGTGGGAACACGGCACTCAATTACACTGAGCTTGAGAACGGCCTAGACAATTCAGGTCACCGCATAGATCTAAGACACCTCACCTCCCCAGTCCCCTCCACCAGGGAACTTTCCAAGGAAATCCCCCAGCCATGACCTGCCCCTATTGCCCACCTGTTCTCCTAGGCAGCACCCCAGCTTCACAGCTGGGGTGCACAGACCAGTTTGCAGAACTCTTTTCCCGTACCTGACCTGCTACTCTGCTTTCTGCTCCCTGCACAGCATTCTCCCCACCTGATCCACCGCTTTGCTTTCTGCTCCCTGCCCTTTGCGCTCCTCACCTAATCTTCTGCCCTGCTTTCTGCTCCCTGCCCCACCTGCCATTGTGTTGCCTGCCTGCCCTGCAGTCTGCTCCATGCCACACACAGAGGTTGCCCATGCAACTAGCTACAGGATAGCCACCCCTGGCAGAAGAAATCAGTGGCAGGAGCAGGGACTGAACCCTGGTCATGCTCCAGACACCCCCCACTGCCTTGTAAAGGCTCCAATGTCCCCAGTGGAGGGGCACATTATTCCCAAAGACAGAACCATCCCAGGCTCTCCCTGGACAAAAGAGACAATCCAAGAGCAACAGCAATGTCTGTCTCAGTCAGCCGTAAGGGAGCCACCAGTCACTCACTTCTTGAAGTCAATGCTGAGGTTGGCTGTCATCACCCTCCCAGCAACAAAGATGGCGCAGCCTCCAACGGTGCTGTCAATCATGGCAGCCGTGGAGCCTCCATGAGTGAACCTGGAAGTGGGGTTGGCAGTTTGAACGGAGGGCAGACAACCAGCCCTAGAGGCAGGACAGTGGGCCATTCTGCTCAGCCCAGGAGCAGGGAGGAGAGATCCATACCCTGGATGCCCTTCCAGGTAGGGGCCTGGCTGGTACACGGTCACCATCCTCTTCTCCGAGGGGCTGAGGAACATCACGTACTCAAAGCCCAGACCTTCCTCATCCAGGTTGCGGAGGAAGAAGCGAGGGTCCTTCTGCACCTTCTCACCTTCCAGCTTCATCGAGTCTGGGTGGATGAAAGGAAATGGGTGCTCAGGGGTTAAAAGGGGTAGCATCAAGCTGAAGGGCGAGAGCCTGGCCCAGGGTGCAAGTGGTCCCTGTCCAAAGTTTCATCAGTCCAAGGTGACTATATCCTCTCACCCATGACACCTCCCAGAATACTTTTCAAAGTTACAACTGCATAGAGTAGAACAGAGCCTCACATTCAGCTTGCTCAACCTCCCTTTCCTGCTTAACTAAAGCTGAATCTTTAGCTACTGATGAAGACTAATCTGCATGGGTGGATCAATGATTGACAAGTGGGGGCAGTTTGGTTTTCGGCACCTTGTTACCAAGTCATTCACTGGCATTGGAAAAGCGGCTGCGCTTGAAGAGGGACAATGGACAGGGAGAGATAGCTGTAAGTTGTAGGAGGCATTTAGGCTGGAGATGAGGAGGAATGGACTTCTGGAAGTCCTTGCCCATTGATAGGAATGTTCTTTTTATTCCCCAGGGATGCACCACTTAGGACTCAGCTGCTAGAAGGGACTCTGGCACCCCAGCTCAAAAGCGGAAAAAAAAAAAATCAGACCTGAATAGCTTAGGGCTGGAATGAATTTCCCCGCATGTCCCCATCTACTGCACATGCCAAAGACGACAAGCACCTTGGTAGGCAAACTGTAAAAAATACAATTCTTTTCCCTGAGAATCACTGCCTAGTTGGCTTTTTCCATGAAGACACTGTACTGCAAGAAGGCAATTAGTTTCTACTCCTGCCAGGATGTGGGAGGGGGCCCATCCAGCATCAACCCTTTCACAGCTGCTCTCAAACTGGCACCAGTTTTTGGCAAACTGTATCCCACCAGAGTGTGGGGGATATGTAGTGCTGTGAGGGGCAAAGAAAATCAGCTTCCCTCTGCTTCAGATACACACCCCAAGTTTGAAGAGCAGATTCTAAGGGGAAAACGGTGTTTTAGGGGTGAGGGCTGATTTGTACATAGACAGAAAGGCTTACTGGGTCTGAGCAGAGGCTGTTGCTGAATACAGGACTGCTGACACCAGTCTAACCAGTGGAACTGCTCTGGGAATGAAGCCCTGCCATCACACTCCTGAACAACTGCCCACAATGGTTTCCACACCTGTCAGGGGAGTAGGTGACACAGAATGAAGGGAGGGAGAGGCCAGAGACTTGCCTGGGATGTGATTCACGCCGTACCGATAGGACGGGATCCTTTTCCATGTCCCGTCCTTGCTCTTCTCCACAAACTCATTGTACAGGTTCAGCATGCCCTGGCTCCAGCTGGCATTGGGCAGGGCATAGTCCTTTGGCTGCCCAGCCTGGGAGAACTGGGTCTGGTAATAAGCAGACGAAAAGCAGCATCATTACAAGCGAGCACTTCTCTGACTCCACAAGCATCTGCTCATCTTGGGCATCTCAAAAGGCCCAGAAGTGAAGCTGTGTTGGCTCTCCCTCCCAAAAGACCTCCTACAGCTGACCTTAGCATGTCTTCTCGAGGGGCAAGCCTCTGGCTTCAAGACCCTGGCTCTTTTCTGTCCCTAGTGATCATAGTAGCTCCACTTCACAGAGCTCCTTTTTTGCCCAGCTGCCAGGAAGGGGACGTTTTCCTCTTCAAAAAATGCCGACATCCCAAGCAACACCACAGCCAGCTCTGCTCTAGTCACATTCAACCTACACAGCTGCACGGAGCTGCCTGTACCCTCCTCCAAGCTCTCCCTGCTGCTCTTGTTCTCACCGTTACTGCAGACACCCAACCCCTCTGCAACAAAGGAAAGCACACGGACTTGAGATTTGGGGGGGGGGGGGGCATGGAGAATAGCCCCGGGTTGTGTAGGCTCCCCGTTCCCCCACCCCCCACCCCCATCCCCACACACCTACCCCCCCCGGTGTGGGGGTGGGGGGGGGGGGGGGGGCATGGAGACTAGCCCCTGGTTGTGAAGGAAGGGCAGGGGAGGATCACAAGGGAGAACCGAAGCATCCAGGAGGTTCGATCAAATACCCACCACATGGAAATCTAGAGCCATATCAGTATCTTTCATTATGTTCTGCACTGAATTCCCTTTCGAGAGGGTGAATGAAACAGCTGAGCTCCTTCTGGGCACCCTTCCAGCAAATGGATGGCCAGGGGAAGATTTCACTGCACCAATCTCAGTAATTACCATCGTTACAATCATCAGGTGAGTGACACGTGGGGTTTCTTCACCCACCCCCCTCCCCAAGGACATGGCTCATGTGGAAAGATCTCTCCCTCTGAACATGCATTCAAATGATGTTTCCCCTCACTTTAACTTCGAAGTTCCAAAATCCAGCTTTAGACTCTCTGGGTTTGTTTCCTCCCAGACAACTCTGTCATGGAGAGGCACTTCCAACTCCGATTACAAGCTGTCTAGTTGCATTTCTTGGGCTCAGATCCAAAAAAGCACTGGGCAGTGAAATGCCTTTTAAGATCCAGCTTTGGTGCCCTGGTTGCCAGGTGACAAACACTAGCTAAAGGATTTCATCCCCCAACAAACCCTTGATCTGAAGGGGAGCCAAGGGGGAACTTGTCAGAACTTCTGGTCCTCTTTGAGCCTTCCAAAATCCATGTGTCGGCCTCAATTCAGCCCAGCATCACTCAAAGCATTGGGACTAGCCACTAGAAATACTTCCAAGCTAAGCACTGGACTGAAAGGGTCTTTAATTAACATTGTTGGCATCCAATCTTCTCTGCCTGCTCTAATGAATGGAATGTAACCCTGGGTTTAATTAACAGTACACAGCTTTTTCCCATGTGGCATACAAACCAGCTTAAATGAAATTAAAAAAAAAGAAAAGAATCTGATAGTATTAACTAGTTACTTTAGGACAATGGTACTCAATCTTGTTAGAGGCTCCACACCCCTCTTGCTAGACTTCAGGCTCTCATGAGAAAATCCCAGCTCTCCAATTTCCCTTGTTTTTTTTGACTACAGAAAAATCCTAGAGCAATTCCACTGCAAACAAGTCAGCAAGCCCATGACAGGCCCGGATGCGCATAACACTGGGCTCCTGTTTGAAATCCCCGTGTTCTACGCGTGATTTGAAAGGTTGATGTTTGCACACAGTGCAAACAGACATTCAGGTGGCAGTAACATAAGGACAATGAGCAGTTCTCTCTCCAGCTTCTGTCTTCTCACTTGCCTCAGAGGTACCTACATCTCTCTGAATTAGAAGAGGAAGAGGATCCCCTTTAGAAGACTAGTTCAGATCAGTCACTGGATACTGGAGTGTTTCCTAACAGCTCCCAGCTCCCTGATTTTGTCCCACAGCAGGGTTTAGAATCCACAGCTGCTCCTCTACCATTAGAGTCCCTTTTATCCGAGGAAAAGAAAGCACTTCTCCAAGAGACTTTGCATCTGCTTTAGCAAGAGGGGGGAAGGTAAAGTAGAGGATTTGGTGCCACCAGCCGGGGCACCTTGTTTTCTGTCTGGGATGCTTGCAAAAGGCAGGCCAGGGTAGCACTTTGTATAGACTGACTCACATTCAGCCAGGAGAAGCATTTAGGCTTCCAGCTGAGGGCCACAGAGCAACATGGCCCCTCTGAAAACACACAGAGGTCTCAGGCTGGGTACTCAGACCAAGTTGGGAATAGCTCCTGTCCTGGGCTGACCTTGTTCTAAGTCACTGAATTTAACTGGATGAGGATAGAGTCCCTCTGTCATGCCTGTAGCCCCTGGCTTGAGCACCTTGGACTTATCATTAATGATGAGCTCCAGCCCTTTTTGGAGAAGGATGACCATCACAAAGTAGTCACCAGGGACAAACCAGCCCCCAACCTCAAACGGCCTCTCTCAAGCAACAAGCTACATAACCACCAGTCTCACAGAGGCACCAGGCATTGCAACAGACCTAACATCAATACAGACAACAACATCACTGGACCAAATATCAGAGATTACAACACCTGAGGCTCCTTCCCCTGCAACTCCACCAATGTCACAGATGCTGTTACCTGCTCAGTGCCCTGCTGTGTTCTACATGGGTGATCCCTATGTGACAGAAAGAATGAACGCTGCCCTGACATCAGCTGCAGAGATGCATAGGCCCGTGGAAGAACACTTCAGCATCCTCGGATGCTCCATTGCTGGCTGAGGGCAGCTGTTCTCAGACAGCAACCTTGTCAAAACCAACTGGGACAGGAAACTGCAGAACAAGGACCTGGGCACAGACTGGACTGGGCTAAGCACGGTTTAAACAGGGATGACAGACTCTCATCCCATCTCACCTGGCTTTGGTTTTGTGGCTCCTTTGTTCCTATGGGTTTGTTTGCTTCTCCCAGCACTGCCCTCCTCTCCCCTCCCTTGTCTTTTGCATGCTCATTTCTTTCTTGTACTCTGCTTTGTGCATGTCCTTTCACAGCATCTGATGAAGTGAACTTGGATTCATGAAAGCTCAGGCGGTGACTCTCTCTACTCTGCTTAGCCGGTAAGGTGGAAACCTACCCTGCCTTCAGCTCCTGGAAGCTGCTGCTATACTTTGGCTAATCTGTAAGAGGCAAATCTGCCCTGCCTGCTAAGTGACTGTCCCAGACCACAAGCAGAGGCGATGCCAAGACTAGGATAAAAAACCCCCCGTCTGTGCCCGATGCCCTGCCCCAGGGCCTCCTCCCCACACTCACCGCAGAGCTCCAGAGCAGACGGCAGGTGGCAGCTGGTTTGGACGCTCTGGCTGACACCTTCAACCCCAGACAAGGGGCTGACCTGGGCCTCAGTGCCCTGGCCAGGGTGACCCCGCTCTTCCACATGGCTCCGAGCAGGGGGTCACTCTGGGTGGCGAAGGCAGCAGTCTCCCAGGGTAGGCGGAGGCAGCAGTGCAGCCGGTGCTGGAGCAAGAGCCGCCTGGCTCGGTGCTGGGCTGCACGGCGAGAGATGCTGTTCGACACAAAGCTTATTCACTAGGGCACAGCCCCCAACCCCAGCAAATCCCGGGCCACATGTGCACCTGGAGCCAGGCCAGGGCTGAGCTCCGCGTGCCTGGGGATGGGAAGGGGGCAGGGGCTGGGGTCCTGGGGCAGGGAGTGCCCCAAAGCCTAAGGGGCTCCTGGGCTCCCTGCCCCTCCCTCCTGACCTTTGACCTCTGGGTGACCCCCAACCTTGGGGCACTTAGGCTACCCCGACCCCTCCTTCCTGACCTTTAACTCCTATGATGCCTCCTAACCCGGGCACCTGGCCTGTTCCCTGACCCCTCCCTCCTGACCTTTAACCCCCGCGGTGACCTCCAACTCGGACACCTATCACGTGACTAGGACCCCACCAGAAGATGCCCACGATGACCTCTGACCTTGGCCGGCCCTAGGGTTTTCCCTTGACGCACGTCTCCGCCAGCTCAGCGCGTGTCCTTACGCCCGCGTGCTCTTCCGCCCGTGACACCCGCGAGCTACCCGCCTCCCCAGTTGCCCAGGGGGCGGGGCCCGCCTGCAGCGACGTCATCCCACCCGCGTGCGCCCCCTAAGGCCCTGGATGTCTCAGCGCCGCTCCAGCACCCGGAGGCTATATGGGGTTGGAGGAGGCTGTATGGGGTTTTCCTGGCCAGTGCAAAAGCAGAGAACCGTGGACTGAGTGCAACAGCTGGGGGGGTTGGGCTCCGTTGATGTTTGAAGAGAAGAGTGACTTCCCCCCTGAGAAAGGAGGATCCGAATCAATGGGCTTCAGATCAAATCCGCTCTCGACGAA
>JAGPOW010003528.1:1754528-1787516 GCA_030014935.1 Caiman crocodilus | reverse complement strand
GGCTTTGTGGGTGATCTCGGCTAGAGCAGAGACAGCATCGCCCCTGCCTGCAGAGCCAAGCGCTCTGCCATGGAGGGATCCCGAGCACTGCAGGGCCTGGCACCCAGGCGGGGCAGGGAGCGGCCGAATGGTCAGGAGCTCAGTGGTTTGAGGTAATAAGAGCAGCCCCTGGGGAGCAGGAGGACAGCTAGAAGGGGGTCACTCTGCTTTTTGAACACCACCGCTGGCAGGGAGCTTGGCTCCCCGTCCCACCCCACCCTGAGCCGGAGCTCTTCCACCACCCCCCTGTGCTTGGTGCTGTATGTACCCGGGTGTCACTTCCTGCCTGTGATTCAGAGCTCACCGCCAGCCGCAAGCAACACTCCCACTGTGCCCAGCCCCTGGCTGGGGATTTGGTCTGTTGCTGCAGCAACAGGCCATATTTTGGCCAAACACTGGGCGGGTGAATCATGCCTGGGAGGGGGCCCAGGGGCTGGTCTTAGTACACAGAGTAGGGTTCTTCCACCAGCCAGGCACCTCCAAGATATGAATGGCTTGGCTAGGTCCAAGCAGGGGAAAAGTAAAATGCAGGATGTTTATTGCAAGAACTCCATGGCGGCCGAGCCTGACGGGGAACCTTTCCATGCCCAGTTACTTCCGGCTTCCAGGGGAGGATGGAGCCAAACTTTACTAAAGGCTTTTTCCTTTGCTCAGGTCTCATCAGCCACTGCCAGGAGAGCTAGAGCTTAGAGCAGAGGGTGCGAGGCAGGTTGTCGACCTTCTCCTCCTGCCTCAGAGCCGGCCTGGAGAATCCTAAAAGGGTACAGCTGGCTGCCAGGAATCCTGGGTCCCAGGCCTGGCCCGGGAGGTTTCGGGGAGGGGAGGTGCAGCACGCACTTGTGTTGTCCGGGTTCTGTGCTCACTAGCCAGCTTTTTGCCCCTTAGAAAAATCATCCCTGAGCCAGAGCTGGAGGTGGAGCCAGGCATGGGGGCAGGGGGCCGCTGCAGCAGGCAGGAAGTGGTATTAGCAGCATCTCCCAGGAAAGAGTAGAAGCCCCTGAGCTCTCTGGCCTCAAAGGGGCAGGGCTGGAGCTATCCATTGCCCCCTACAGACTCCCACTCCACTCCCTGCAGCCTGATGCCCCCGCTCTTCACCCACTGGGCATCAGTGCTCAGCGAAGGCGTGGGGTTGGGAGGGTCTGGTGCTCCTTGAGAGGGCTGAGCAGTGACCAGGGGCATCTGGCTGGCACTGACTCAGCAAGTGCCTTTTGTTCCCAGGCATCAGTCACTTCCCGCCCACCCCACAATGGCAGGGACAGGCCTGTCCACGTCCTGCCACATCTGTACCCTGCACAATAGAGCCCTTGTCTGGCTCAGCCTGGCTCTGTGCCACCCCACCCTTGTGTATACACTACACGCGTGTTTCAGACGGCCCGGCATCCCCGCCTGTCAGGGCCCTGTTTGATTTCATGCCTGTGTGCATATACCCATGCTTGCTGCACAGGCTTTGCACATGCACCCACACACATTACACAGGCATTGCACATACACCCCCATGCATTGCTCAGGCACCCCACATGCACTGCACATACATTGCACTCACTCCCACTGCACCCCCCCACATGTACTGCACAGTTCATGCATCGCACACCCACACCCACTGCACTGCACATGCAGTGCACTATACATACGTTACACACATACCCATGCATTGGACACCCACCCATTCACACTCGCATGCAATGAACACACACTTCTACCCAGTCCAGCCTTTTCATTGTTCTGGGAAGGTGTCTCTATAGGTCTGTGACTAAAGCAGGTTGCATTCAACTCCCTGGTGCTGCTCCAGCACATAGCTAAAAGTCCAGCCAGGGCCCAACGGTCACGGCTGCCTCACGATCCAGAGGTGAAGGTGGAGTGGGAGGCTCTGGCCAGCTGCAAGAGCCGCTCCCTCTGACTATATGGCTATATGGTGTCTATGCTCAATGCCAGACCTGCTCACAAGCACAGAAAGATGCCACAAATCATTCTTGCTGCCCTTTGGACCTTCTCTAGTTCATCTAGATCCTTTAGGTTAGGAGGTACAGGGACAAGAAGTAGGTACGGTCTTCAAGGTGTGGACACTCTGTGGATCTATAAAGGGGCCTCAATAGTTTTGGTCTTGTTCACAGTTCCCTTTGTACTGATTCCTAACATGCTCCCATGAGTGGTTGCTCCCAGTTACTGGGGGAGGAGCAATGATACATACTCAAAGGTGCTCTTTTCAGCCTCTCCAGGACCCCAGAAGATCAGAAAACAGCCCAAGGGCAGCCCCCAAATCATCCCCCCTGACCCTATGTAGCATCATGGAGACCTGGTGATGCTGCTAAACCAGCACAGAGTATGTCTATGCCTCTCTGGCCCCATGCCTCAATTTCCCTGTCTGTAAAATGGGTGCATCTCACACTTATCTGTGGAGGCAGGACAGCTGGGCAGGGCCTCAGGGAGCCAGGCCAGAGGGAGTAACTATAGCTGTGGGACTAGATGTGAGCAATTACCAGCCTGAGGTGGGCTGCTATCAGACACGGGGCTGATAGCTAGAACTCAAGGGTCCTGGCTGGCCCCAGGGCTAGAAAGAGGCATCTGCCTCTCTGAATAGACAGCAGTGGATCCAGCTGAGGGTTGTTAGGCCACAGGCAGCCAGGCTCACTGCCTAACCAGGCCCAGCTGGAGGCAATTTCACCTGCCCCTGCCCTGTGTCCTGGTAGCAAGCAGCATCCACGTCCTTCATACCCCAGCAATGCTCCTCTCCACCTCCAACCATGTGGGCTTCGGCCCATGGTCTCAGGCCAGAGTCCCTCTGTAGTCCTGCCTGCCATATAGTTGAGTACCCTTGGGAAACTGAGGCATAGGCAGAGATTGTGCTCCAGTCCATCACTCAGGACTGGTCTCTAGGCAGCAGTGGCCTGGGAAGGAGAGGGCTGGGAGCCCCATGGGGCTGCTCCAGGTTCCTTCCCCACTGCTGTCCTCCACCTGTGGTCTCTGGTGGGACCAGGAGCAGACTCGGGTTGAGTCCAGAGTAAATGAGGGTGCTAGAGCCCTCCAGGAGACTGGGCCGTGAGGACTTTATGCTGGCCTGGTGCCATGTGTCTGGTCCTGGCCTGCTCAAGATGCAGGGCTCCACCATGTAGCACCTGGTGCCCTCCACATTCCCCAGCAGCACCCAGCATTTCATTGCCCCCACCCTGTCTGCCTAGCATGCAGGGCACAGCATGATAGCTGGGCCCCTGCACTGGTGGAGGGAAGGGCTGCTCACATCCATCAAGGGGAGCAGCAGCCTGCCAGGGCCAGAGGGCACAGTCACCCTTGGCCCTGGTCTCTGTGCCTGCCTTGGGGGGTCCCAGTACTGCCTGCTTAGCCACAGCCTAGCTCAGTGGGGGACTGGCAGCAAGGCTGGGCCAACCCCGCTGGGCATCTTGGGACCTCCAAGTGCAATGGGTCTCAGCCCAGTGAGCAGCACAAAGCCCCTGGCAGAGACCCTAAGCGCCTGGAATAAACTCCCTTATCCCAGCCCCTCCCCGAACCCCAGGCCCAGCTCAGAGGGACAAACGATACCGTTAGGATATAAAAAACAAAACCCCAGCTCTTTATTGGAAGGTGGCAGGGATGGGGGAGCCTGGGACATAAGCGGAGCCAAAAGCAAGGGGAGGGAGCATGGCTCCTTCCCAGCCGCCGCAGGACAAGTGCTTGCATGTCCGGAAGGGGCCTCGATGCCCTCCATCCAGGCCTGGTACTGGCCTTCAGGGCTGGGCAGGCGGCGGCGAGAGGGACAGCTGGCATGACCCCCCTCATTTCTTCCCCTTCTGCTTCATGTGCACCACAAAGTAGTCGTTGCAGGCAATGGTGAGCCCGGCCACCAGTGAGAAGAAACTCCGGAAGCCGACTTTGCCGTCCCGGCACTGGTCCAGGTCCTTCATGATTTTATCCAAAGCCATAGGGTCTTTCTGGTTCTGTGGGGGCAGCAGACAGGGGTCACAGAAGCTGACCAGGAGCCTGCCCCTCTCCATCCCACAGCCCCCCTGGGAGGGGTTTCGCATGCTGCCCCTTGTTGTCTGGGATTCTCAGGACCCCGGCCCCTGGGACCACATTAAGGTGGGTAACAGGGCAGCTGGCTGCTCTTTTAAAGAGACCCCCCTCAGCAAAGGTAGAAGGATCCCCCAATTTGCTACATGGTGGGAGTAGTTTGCTAGCAATTAGCTGTTTAGCAAAAACAAAGCCCACTCCACCACGGGCTCCCTGTACCCCAAGACCACCCTAGATCCCAGTCCTGCAGTCCTGAGGTGGTCTGGTTCTGCAATACATGGCGGTGCTGTGGTCAGTGCTATGGTCACTTCCCAGCACAGGGACTTTCATAGCTGTCCTCAGCGCAGAGGTGCAGGTGGGTCAGAGCAAGGCCCATCTTCACCTGGTATCCTGCCTGGAGCCCCTGCAGGCTGCTCCAGCCCTGCCCTCCCTGCCACACCGGGTGATGCCCCTGAAGCTGTCAGCTCCTCTTACGCCGGGCAAGAGTGACCTAGATGTGCCCTTCTCCAGCCCAGCATCCCATTGCTGCCCTGGTTGCAATAGCGGGAGGCTCTGGCTGCCGTGGAGTCCTCAGGGCATGAAGCATGCCGAGCCCCAGCTAGCCCACCTGCCCACCAACATAGCCCTGCTGGGCACAGCCTGCCAACACCTACAGCCTGTCTGGCCCTGAGCAGGGGATCTGAACCCTTGTTCAGTTCCTTCCACAGCCCCAAGGCCTTTGGGGTAAAGGGCGGGGAGGAGACGCCTTTCTGCCCCACCGCCCAAACTCCCAAGGCCAAGCTTCTAGGCGAGGACATTCCTGGCAGCACTGGAGGATGGACTGCACTGAGACTGGCTGGATGAAGCTGCACTAATTGCTCTGGGAGGGGAAGTACAGCTTTGCTGAGCTGAGCTGGGTGCACATCAGCGACCTGTAATCTAACCGGCATTCATGTACATCCCACGCCCTGGATCCAAGCCCCTGTCTGGCCCACCTCTTCTTATGCGTCCCAACCATACTGTCCCATTCTTGGAGCCTTGGGAAACAGATGGAGCCCAAAACCGGCCCCCTCCACCCTGCCCCACCTAGAAAAGCATCCCCTAAGTAATTCCCCCAGCCTAGAGCCCCTCAAGGACAAGCGGGGCAGGTGGCAAGGGGGACAGTAGACATGCTGGCCTCACCTCCAGGAAGCCGGGGAACTCCTTCTCCATGAGAAGCCGGAGGTCTTCTTTAGAAAGGAAGCTCTTGTCCCCCGCGTACTTGTGGAAGGTGAACATGAGGGTCTCCATGGCATGTTCCATCTGAGACGGCATCTTGGCGCTGGTCTCTGGAGTCTGTTAGGGGGGAAGAGAAAGAGCGCGGAGCCGTCAACCCCAGGGTCTCAGCCCCGGTCTACCCAGATGCGTGGGTCTGAAGGCCAGAACCAACCGTGAGATTGTTGGATTGGCCCCACAGGCCTGAGACTCCCACCCAGCTCCCTGTGGCCTGAGCCTGGGGACATGCCTCCAGCTTCCACCCGAGTCCATCAAGACATGGAGCAAGCGCCAGACACCACCGGTGCTGATTTTCATGGTTCGTTACCCTCCCACAGCCAACCTTTCCAGCTATAGGCAGCTCCCCGGGTGTCTAGACCCCTTCCCCTGACACTGCTCTGTTCCTGGCACCGGGAAGTGCTGGGCCAAAGCCAGGCAGATGCCAGGGACACACCAGAAAAGCTGGGCTGAAGGGCAGAGCAGCATCCAACCCTCTGGCATCCTTCCCATGCCCTCCCCCAGTTCTCCAGCACTGTGCCTCTGCCAGGGATTGCAGTCAGCGTCTGGTGCCTCCAGGGTGAAAGAATTCATTGCACCGTGAAACCGTCTCAGCTCAGAGATCAAAGCAAAATCAGAGCCACGGGACGCGAAGCCAGAACAAGGATGTTCTTAGCATCAGGAGAATGCAATGTACCAGTACCACCGACAGCTGGCCTGAGCGGTGCTCCGCATGGGGGTGGGATATAACAACACATGTGCGTTGGGAAGGGGTATGATCATCGCTTCTTAGAGTCAGGGAGTTTTGCTTTGCATCTACCCTGGTCCTCCTTGCTGGAGAGAAAGCCAAAGCTTTCTTGTCCTGACCCAAGGGGACGAGGAGCATGCTGGATCACCATCCTCCATCTAAAACCCGAGTACTGGGGCCCCAGGGGCACTCTGAACAAAAAGGAGGTTGTTGCAAGCCAACGGAAAAGAGAAACGATCTCTTCTTTCATGCCTAAATGCTGGAGCAAATAATGTGTCTCCTTGTCATATTTGTCCAGGATTCCTGACACGGCGGTATTTGGGAGGGGGTTTTGGGGCAGGGGAAAGCCCTGATCACACCTGAGGAACCGGTCACAGCCAAGTGACAGCAGCGTGTGGGTTGGTCTCTGAGTCAGCAGGGCTCAGAGCTAGCACAGAGGAGGAATCGCACCCCTCCACTCCCAGATGCTTCTAGTTAGAGGCACTGATTGTTGCCCAAAACAGCGGCATAGCGTAAACCCTCTGTGAGCCCCATTCAGAGGCAAACGTCATATAACATGATGAGCAGAGACACGCCTAACGGTCCCACCCAAACACGGCGCAGCCAGGAATCCACCCGGGTGTGCAAATGTCTGACACACTAGATGGGCCCAAAGCAGCCCCCAAGCAGGGAATTCTGGCCTGCATGTGCATCACCAACAAAAAGACCGTATTTACCCACATACCACATGCACCTTCCTCCCCAGATTCATGGAAAGTGAGGGTTGGACAAGACCTCAGGAGGTCATCTAGTCAACCCCCCCTCCCCCACCCCGATTCCAAATTTGGGGTGGGTGCCTTTGCCAGGGAAGCTGATTTTTTGCCCAGCAGCATTTCTATTCAGGCAGCAATGAGGGAATCAGTTGACTTCATGGCTCATTTTAACTTATTGGATCATGCTAAAATGCAGCCACCTCTAGGGTGGAACAGGACAGCTGTTTATTAGCTTGTGGCAACACACTAGCAAGACGTTAGAGAACAGCCTCTCTTGCATGAACCTAACTTGTGTGTCTGGCAGCAGTTTGAGACAAGAAGTTGATGACAGCTGCTGTCGTGGGGAGATATTTGCCATGAACTCTGTTTGGCACTGGAGAGGGATCACTGCTTTGCGATAGCTTGGCACAGCTCAGCTCCAGCTTTCCAGCCCGGCTGCTGAGGGAAACGGCCCCCATTGCCCTGCCCTCTGCACTGCGACAGAAGGGACAATGGGATGCAGCTGGACGGGGGGCAGAAAACCCAGCAGAAAGGGGAAGGAGCAGGGCAGTTTGCTTCTCCGCTCTGCACCTGTGATCAGGGGCCTGCGATTGCTTGCAGAAATCCCATCTCCTGCCCCCGCACGCACTTCAGCTGTAAATGAGGTGCCCGCGGCAGACTCTGTAGGCAAATGGCTGGCACAGTTGTGGATGTCTCTCTTCCCAGCACGTGCCCTTCAGCCCTGGAGCCACCTCGTCGGGGGTGGAACAGGTCCCTGCCAGGCTCCGCTTGCTAGGGCGCGGGGATGTTTTACAACACCAGGCCTTCATTGCAGCAATTATCTCCCGTGCATACATGCATGCATGCCTTGAGGGGGGTTGTTCCTTTATGAAAGCATGGATGACTTGAGAGATAAGAGTGGGCAGGTAGCCAGCGGGTTACCGGGATGCCCAGATCCTCCTAGCTTTCCTGGCTCTGGGTGCTCAAGACCTACCAAATGCCAGCCTGTGGCTCCCTGCTGCTGAGAGCAGGCTACGTGAAACGAGCTGGCTGGGTCTCAGCCCCCTTCAGAATCAGGCTCTTTCTTCCCCCCTTGCACAACTGCTTTCACTGGGGAGGGGGGAACTGCAGCCCCAGTCAGCAGACCGCTTCATGCTAAAATACCATATTTACCTGGTAAATATGAGGGTCCACTGATCAAGCTCTCATTCCTTCAGGACTTCGCTGAAGAACTTGCCCTTTGACGACTACTAGTCCTCACAGCCCTGCCGAGTGCTTTCAGCTCTTTCAAAATCCTAGATCTGTCCCCAGAGTCCAGTCTTCAGCAGCTAGCGTTCCAGCTTTTGGCTGAGCAGCCAAGAGCTGCTGCCAGTTTGGCTGTGAAAGGGTTAGAGCTGGACTTCTCCACGAGTCTAGGATTGCCCCTTGTCTCAAAGCTGAGGGTTGAGAGAAGTCCTGAGATGTGGCCGCTGTCTCTTGCATCGAGGGGGCATCCTCTGGGGTGTGGAGCAGGGCGGGCATGCGGGAGCTCACTAGGGAGAAGGTGCTGCCAGCATCGTGGAAGTTAAAATGCTCGTGTGAGGGCTGAGCTGCCAGCTCCCTCTCTGGGGAGCTAGGGACTCGGTCCAAGGCCTCCGCCCCCCTCGGCAGAGGCAGCGCCTGATGGGAAACAGATGGGCAACCCTGTCTGCAGATGCTCTGCTGACCGCGGGCAGCTGGCGGGGCCCGCCCTCTCGGGCAGCCCCAGGGGACAGCAGGGCGGCGGGGTGGCGAGTAGGGAAAGCCCGTGGCGGCCAAGTGTCAGAGGCTGGACAGACTCGGGCGAGGCGCTGACCCCAGCTGCTCTGATGCTGGTGAAGACAGGGATTAAACAGCAACAGTCCCCAAGCACACAGCTCCTCCCCGTACCTCGCCCGCCCCTGCCGGATGCTAACTGGTTCCAGTTGGGCTGCCCGGAGCAGAGCCATCTTTGGAGGACTCAAGAGTCCAAAAAACTGGATCCCGAGCACCCTGGGGCCGCGGCAGGGGCAGGCTTCCCGCCTCTCCGATGTCACAGCAGGACAAACATGGCGGGAGGCAGCCAGTGCATGGGGCGCGGACCGTGTTGTTCGCTCTGTCCGTGCCTCGCTTGTCTGCATGTCGGTCGGCCGCACGCCCCAATATCGACGTGGGTTGGGTTCAGCTCTGAGCAGCGACAGGCCCGTTCCTGGGGGCGAGGGCACTAAACCATCTTGGGCCCAGTCAGCCATCTCAGGCCAGTCAGGGGCTGCCATCTTGGGCCTAGTCAGCCATCTTGGATCCAGTCGGGGCCGCCATCTTG
Organism: Caiman crocodilus; assembly: GCA_030014935.1. Lineage (NCBI taxonomy): Eukaryota > Metazoa > Chordata > Crocodylia > Alligatoridae > Caiman > Caiman crocodilus. Next base: position 1,778,446 of record JAGPOW010003528.1, on the reverse strand, counting down.
GATCCAGTCAGCCATCTCAGGCCAGTCAGGGGCTGCCATCTTGGGCCCAGTCAGCCATCTTGGATCCAGTCAACAATCTTAAGCCAGTCAAAGGGGTACCATCTTGGGCCTAGTCAGTCATCTTAGGCCAGTCAGGGGGTGCCATCTTGGATCCAGTCAGCCATCTTGGGCCAGTCAAGGGCTTCCATCTTGGCCCCAGTCAGCCATCTGAGACCTAGTGGGTCCAGTCAGTCCTCTTGGATCCAGTCAGTCAACTTAGACCAAGTCAGGGACTACCATACTGGGCCCAGTCAGAGGTTGTCACCTTGGACCTCATTAGCCCAGTCAGAGATTGCCACCCACCTGCCATCTTAGATGTGGTCAGATGCTGCCATCTTGGGCCCAGTCAGTGGCCTCCACCTTGGGCATATCCTCTCCACCTCCAGCCATTACCATTCCTTTGCAAAGGCGGATGCGAGCCCACATGGCCCTTCACATTGCACTCCGCAGAGGACTGGCTTCTTTCCAGGGCTGGCTCCAGCATGGCGCCCCTCCGTTGCTCTGGCCCGTGCCATCTGACTGCCCTTCCCTCCCGGAGTCTCCTCCATGGTTCATGTGAAGGACCAGGGCTGGGCGGGTGGCATCTGACTGCACCCAAGATGGCAGCCCTCTTCCCCCATCCCAAACGCCCGCCTCACCCACGACCACCCGTTCAGCCTTCTGCCGGGGTGCCACGGGGACCCCACGGCCTGGACGTCTCGGGCCCCGCGGCCTCTCGGCCGGCGGGATCGTTGCACACGCTCCAGGTCAGGTCGGGTGGGCTGGGCAGCGCGTCCGGCTGCAAACCCCTGCCCACCCCGACTCTGCCCGTGCCAACCTCACCAGCCAAAGGCAAACCCCGGGATGCCACCCCTGGGGGCAGCCTGCTCCCTCTCTCCCCACAGGACCACCCTACATGTCGCCTGGGGCTGCCCGCTTCTCCCTGGCCCCCTAAGAGCATTAAACACAGCGTACAGCTCCGGGCGCGGCCATGCACCGCCAGAGACCCCATCCTCCATAGCTGGGGGACCCTCCAGCTTGTTTGCTGACTTGGTGCTACGGGGAGAGCAAACAGGGCTGGGCTGCTCCTGGCCGGGCTCCCCAGTCGCCCCCGCAAGCGTGAGCGAGGATTTTCCAGCCGGGGCCTGGGAGGGATGAGTCAGCTACGCCAGAAGCGTCTCCTGGACCGGGTGGAGGAGGGGAGCTTTCTCCCTGACGCTCACTGCCAAGGCATCGGGGGCACCGGCCAGCCTGGGAGGGGACATGGAGACCCCCTTCCCTACCTAGGCACTTGCAAGTGTGTCCCCCATTCCCCACAATGTCCTCTGTGGGATTCGAACCCCGGGCATTTGCAGCAGCACGGATCTCTGCCCCCTGCAGCTGAAGGCACAGCTCCCCCTGCAGACGGCGGTCGCAGGCACTTACCCTGCAGCATCCCAGCCAGGGGGAGGAAGGGCAACCACCAGGATTAGGTACAAATCGCTAAGAAGCTCCGTGCCTCAGTTTCCCCATCTGCCACGAGCATAAACGTGGTAAAGATCGTGTGGTTCTCACAGAACCGGAGAGGAGGGGTAGATAAAAGCCCGTGGGAGAAAGGGGCATATTACTAGGGGATGGTTTCTCTGGATTGCCACAGGTCTGCTCCATGCAAGGTGCTGCACAAACCCAGAGCCATCCGCTGTTGTGGCGCTAGGGCACGCCAGAGGCCAGGAGCCCCCAAAAGGACGTATCGGAGGATATTAGTCCGTGCGGTTAGCCTGGGCAGCAGATGGCAGAGCTAGGGAAGGAACCCAGAAGTCCCCGCCCAGCGATGGAAACTCTCGTGCACCCACAATCGATACAGAAAAAACAGAGGAACAAAGCAGCTGCTGGGAACAGAGGCGGCCGCACCCGGGCATGGATGGGGAGAGGCCATCTCTGCAGCATAGACTGGGCCCTGACATCGCCCACGGCCTGACTCCTTGCAGAGCTTCTCGGTGCCTCGTGGGCTGGTGCGGTGCCCTACGCCACGCCAGCTCCAACGCAGGCTCCGATCATCCCCAACTCCGGGCACGGGGCTCTGAGCGGGCACAGGATCCCGCCAAGCCCAGGCTACAGCCATGGAGAGGACTCATGGCAGCTACAGCAGGGGGCCAGGATGCCTGGGTGCCATTCCCCAGGGAGCTCCCTGGGGCTGGAGCCACAGATCGTGGCAGCTGCGCTTCTATTTATATCCGTGCCTCAGTTTCCCCGTGATATATAAGGGACTGCTCTGGTGGATCCAGCGAGCCAAGTTGTCCCCAAGGGGGGGGCGTTATCCCAGCTCCCAGTATGGCGCTGCGGCAACCTAGTTCTTACCCAGCCCCTGGGTCAGGGATCAGCTCGACGGGCAGAGATCAGGGCACTGCCCCTGCCATCAATGCCGCAGCAGTCTCAGACCAGCAGCGAACCAGCCTGGGCAATGCCCTTGCTCAGAGCCCCACCGCCAGTTGCTCCTGGCACCCACAGCGGCTGGGCTACCCGCTCCAGGAGCAAACAAATCACAGGGGCAGGGCGGTGCCCGGAGCACCCTGGCAGCCTGCAGCTCCCGCGCGCATGGCAGAGCCCGGAGTGCCACGCCCCAGCACGGCCCCGCCCGGCCCACGCCACAGCTGCTGGGGCAGGGGAAGCCCCCGTGGGCGCAGAGGGGGGCATCACTATGCCCTGCAGCTAATAGGTGGCAGTGCCCCCCCCAGTTCACAAATGCAGCAGCTGCCCCACGCCCCGCGACGAAGTGCTTCCAGGTCCCCCAGTCCGAGCCAGGAGCGCGGCAGGCCCGTGCCCCCGTGCGGGGAGCAGCACGGGGCAGTGCCCCCAACTCCCTGCCCTGCACCTGGCAGGGCAGCGGGGACCTCGGGACAGCAGGGCTGGGTGGCATTAACCCCTCTCGTGCCGGGCCCCGGGCTAGTGTTAACCCCCTGCATGCCGGGCATTGCCCCCTCCCCAGCGAGCCCCGCAGGGACTCACCGGGCGGGCGGCGCGGAGCGGGTCTGTCGGGTCGGAGCGAGCGGCGCTGGCGAGTGCGGACGGGCGGCGGCAGGGCCGGGGGAGGCTCGGGCGGGGCGGGGCAGGATCAAACCCCGCCCGGATCCGGATCGGGGCCACCCCCGGACCCCGGCCCCGCCCCGGGGATCGCGCCGCCCGAGGCTGCACTGATCTTTAGGCGCGCGGAAAAGGGTTCAGGCAGCGGGGCCAAAGCGAGGAGGCTCACCCCTGCCAGCCCGGTGTGGGGAGACACGGATGGAGCAGCGCGCCTCCCGCGAGCGCACACCGCGCCCGGACACACGATCCGCCGTCACGGGCAGCCGCGCACGCGATACCGCCCTGGCCCGCCCTTGCTCGGGAGCCTTCCTGCCCTGCTGGTGCTCGCACTGGCTGGCTCGAGCCCAGGGCCCGCACAAGGGAGCGAGCGCCGGGTCGCCGGCGGTGCGGACAGAGAACAGACCCTTTCTGTGCGGTCTCTGCCCTGCCGCCCTGGGCTGGCTGATGCTGTTTGCCGCGGGAGCCTGCATTTCAGCCTCCTTTGAACCCGGGCCGAGCTGGCGCTGTGACTTGCCTCTGCCGTCAGCAGCAACCTCTGGCCCCTCTGGAGAAAAGAAGGGAACTATTGAGGCTGGAAAGGCCTCGGGGCGGGCTGCCGACCCCAGCATACCACATCCAGCCCCCGGGCTGTTCCCACAGGGCTCTGGCAAGCTGCCTGCATCCAAGGGCTTGTAGGCCTGAAGGCATTTGGAAACCCCGCAGGGCTGAGGGAAGGGTCCTTGGGAAGCTGTCCCCAGCTGGCTCTGCACAGGGTGTAGCAGGAGCAGCTCGGACATCAGGCCCTTGCCCCAGCACCTGGCCTGGCTGGGTCCTGAGCCCCAGGGGTGAAGGATCCAGCCCCAAGCAGCCTGCAGTAACTGGCTCCCAGGTCTGGGTCCTTCCCTTGGCTGCCATAAGGGGCTACATCCATTCACTTTCCTCCATGACTGTGGGAGCCAGGAGGTTTCTTCTGTAAAGCTGCAACAGCTGAGATCTTCCCCTGCTCACGGGACTCCAGGAGCTGCAGCTTTGGGGGACAAACATGGAAAGCTTCCCCCAGACCAAGCCACAGCACGCTTGCTGCCAGTTCCTCTGTGCTGCACGGGTCTGTGGTAAGAGGAAAGGGCAATGCCGGGACATTGGTCTGGTCTGCTCGGAGAGCCAGGAGCAGAGCCTGTTTGTCCAGGCCCCTCAGCCCCTGATGCAGCATGCTCTGGGGGTGGGACTTTGACCATCTGTCTATCCCTCCCTCCCTGTATAGCCTCTCTCTCTGTATATCTATTCCCATATGTCCTATGAATCTATCTACCCATCCCCATACATCTCATCTATCTATTCCCATATAGCCCATCATTCTTTCTGTCCATCCCCACATAACTCCTCTATATATCTACACGTCCATCCATCCCCACACTTTCTTTCTCTCCCCACACACCCTCTCTAGCTATCTATCCATCCATCCCCATATGTCTCATGCATCTATTTCCACATATTCCATCCTTCTATCCATCCTACCCATCCCCCCACACACTCCCTCTGTCTGTCTGTCTCTCCATCCATCCTCACACATCCTCTATTCATCCATCCCCACATACCTCTCTATCTGTCTGTCTGTTTGCCTGCGTCTCCTCATGCACCCTCTCCCTCTATCCATGTTCAAACCCAGCACACCTCAGGGTGCTGCACCAAGACATCAGCCCCTACAGTAGGTACCGGGGTACAAGAGGCTGGGCTCTGCCCCACGCACATCCAGCCCTGCTCATTGCTATTGCTGGCTTCAGCTGCTTTCAGCCACTCCAGTGGCTTTCCTGGCCTGCTGGCTCGGCTCAGCGCAGGCCCAGTCCTTGCCCCCTGCCCCCAGCTGCTCACCCAGGCACCCGCCTTGGCATGGAGAGGCAGTGCCTGCCAGTGTGGGGTCCCCCTGGCTTCTGCAGCCTTCATGCCCTTTGCTGGACTCTGTTCCTGGCTCCCTCTATAGCTCATCCCTCTGGGCCAAGCCTAGCTGGGGAGGTCTAGGGGAGTCAGCCTCTCCCCAAACCACCCTCCCACTGACCTCAGCAGGACCTTGGGACAGCTGGATGCATCATGGGCCTCCTACCAGCTCCTAATCAGATAACAAGGCTCATTAGGGCAATTAGCTGTGGGTGCCCTAGAGCATCTGCGGTTGCCCTTGCAGGGAATCTAGTGCCAAGTCTGATGCAACTGCAGGGGTGATATTAGCTGTGCTAATTTCATGCATAATTAAAAGATGAGTGAGCCTGAGGTTCCCTGGTTCCATCCAGGCAATGTCTCCAGGATGTGAGGACCTGGAGCAAGGCATTTGTGGGCCAGTGAGGCAGACCTCGGTGTCCCAGGGCTTCTGTGATACTGTGGGGGCTGGAAGCATAGTGGCACCTACAGCCCTGAGGGGCCCCGATGTGTTCAGTGCTGCACGCACACAATGTGGGGGGTAGTCTGTGCAACTGGGGGTCACAGCCTAGCACCTGTGAGCCTGGGGCTGCTGGATCCTTGCTCTCAGGGGACTGGGGTCCTAGCCCTGGCTGCACTGTGAATTCAGGAGTCGGCCTGGGGTACAGCCCTTCCCTGCCTGAGTTTCCTCATCTTGAAGCCAGGCTTGCACTGGTTTGAAGTGGGGAGCCCTGCCTAAGAGCTAGCAGGGGGGCTTGCACTGTCTCCTGGCACCATCTGCTGTTCATCTCTGGAAGGACAATTGGATCCTGCCACCACCCCACCCAGCCACCCCCATTGCAACCACAGGGCCTGCCCCTCCGGCCCTGTGGATACCCCTGGGCAGTGCGGGTAGTGGGGCAAGAGGTGGGTGCAGGGGTAACAGCAGTGAGTCAGGATGGAGCAGCAGGAAGGCTGAGTGGGCAGGAGTGAGGGGCACCAGCAGAGCTGGGGGAGAGCAAGGGGCTGCTAAGGGGGTTGGATTAGTGACTGCTCTGAGCACCTCGCTGCTGTATCAAGCAGCGGCTCATGGTCCCTTCTCAGGCACGCACATGTATTTACATATGTGTGTGAGATGGCACACAGGCTTACCCTGCACACAGGCCCTGATCGGATTTCCAGGCCAGCTCAGCCCCTGCTGCTCCCCAGACAAGGGAGACCAAAGGGGCTAGACCCCGACTCAGGACCCAGCCGTGTGTGTGTGTGTGTGTGTGTGTGTGTGTGTGTGTGTGTGTGTGTGTGTGTGTGTGTGTTAGGGCAACAGGAGCAGGGAACAGGGGCCAGGACATCAGCGTGAGCGGGATGAGATCATGGCCACGGCCACAGGCTCTGCCCAGTACACGCCTGGTTTGATCGATCAGCAGCCAGAGCTGTGTCAGGCCCATGGGAGCCAGCGATGAGCAGACAGAAATGGGGGAAGAATTTGAGGCCCAAGGAAAGCATTTTGCTTAGGTTTGCAGTTTATTTCCCATATATTTATGGCCACAAGCACCATGTCCCTAGCAACACGCTGGGTTCTCCCTTGGGGGCAGGTCTGGCTAGCCCCAGAGTTATCTCACAGTCCTGTGGTGCTCCGGATGGATGCAGAAGTCAGGACTGGGCCTGTGTTGTGCCCATGCGGGGACATGTCCACGAGTCACGTCTATGGGTGGTTGGGGTGCCGGCGCCACAAGGTGTAGCCACTGGATGGCAGCACACACATCTCCCTGTCCCCTGGGCTGGGGGTAAGTGGGGGAGCCCTGGGGGTGCCCAGCGGGTAGGAGTTGTGCCCTGCTGTGCCCCCTCACACTCCACTCCCCTGGCACTGGGGGCAGGTGAGTGTCGTGGCAGGCAGGTGTGGGCATCTCCCCCTACTTGGTACTGGAAGGGGGGGGTGCTGCGGGCTGAACCTATGAGCGATCCCAGGACCCTGGGCCCTCATCCCCTGGCAGTTCCTTAGCCTGGAGACCCTGGACTGGGCAGCCCCTAGCCAGCACTGCCAAGAGCCATGCCCCCATTTTAATGGCCAGCCCTGGCTGCACACAGCAATGCATCTCTCTGGCACCTCCCAGGGAATTCAGCAGCTGGGACAAGTGCCCCCACACCCAGGGATCACTGATAGTGCCCAGCTGTTCTCCCTCTTCCCAGTAAGGGTGGCAACGAGCCCCCCCGGCAGCTGGTGCCCGGGTCCCGGCGGGGTGGATACACTTGCAGGGGAATGTGGACAGAGGTATCCCCATGGCTCCTCTTCTCTGCAGGGTGCCTTGGCTGCCTTGCGGTGATGACATGCGTGGCAATGAGGGCCATGAGCAGGCATGCCAGCGTCCCCAGCAGGATGAGCCCCTTGGCTTGGCAGTAGGAGAGCGACGTGGCCTGAATCGGGGTTGGGAGGGTGTCTGGAGGAACACATACATAGGAAGGGGGTCAGGGCATGAGGGTGAAGAAGGTCAGTGCCTTGAGAGCACTGAGCCCGCATGCCAAGCACACCTATAGGGACCAAAGCTGCCCTCCTCCCTCAGCCCTTACATCCTCCTCCTTCCCCAAACGTACCACTTGGGCTCCCACACTGCCCAGGCTCTGGGGCACAGGGAGAAGGGGTCAGAGGGGCAAGAAGGCCCTTGGAGGGTCCATTGTCCATGCCCTGGTCCTCATGGATCACACACAGCTGAAAGCTCCACGTGGTGGGGACGAAGCTGCCAACCTCAAGGGATGTGGCAGTGTAGAGCCCTGTGTCGCTGGTCTGCAGACTGCTAAGGATCACTGCCCCACTCCCATCGTCACAGCTCAGGCGCCCGGCATAGGATGGAGCCACCTTACACTCCAGGAAGGTCTCCTCCAGTGTCACATTGGCCAGGGAGACACACTGGTTCCCCACCCACCACATGACTTTGTTGCTTCGTCTCTCCATGAGGATGTCAAGGGGGAAGTGGACTAAGTCCCCCACAATCCCTGTCAGCTCCATGGGAGCATCACTCACTGCCGAGGCTCCTGCAGGAGAAAAGTGGGGGAAAAGGGTCTTCAGGGGCAGACAGGACATCCCAAGAAAGCTGCTCCTCACTTCTCAGGGAGGTTCAGTCCTCCACAATGGGAGCCCCGTTTCCCATGCACCTCCCCACCCAGAGCCCAGGGGCTGCCGGTCACGGGCTTCACTTCGGACCCACCTCTGATGTGGTCAGTGCAATGACAAAGCCTCTTGGCCCTCACAATTTCCCCCTACCATCAAGAGGCCCAATGACTCTTTGTCCCATTGCGGCAGCGGTGGAGGTGGCACAGGCTGGTCAGACCCGCAGCTCTGGGGCCCATGCCAGGACCAGCCTTGCCTTGAAGTAAATTCAAGCTGCTTCAGAGCTTTCTGCCATGACAGCACTGAGCTCCTGTGCCTTGTGGATACAGAGAACAATCTCCATCCTCTTTAGGGCTGCCTTGTTTGTATACGACTGGTCTGCTGTGGTCCAGGAGACCCCTTATAGGAGCTCTGTTTTGGCCAGAGGACAAATCTCCAAACTGTGGGCTCCACTGAGGTCTTATGCTGATCTCTGATAGTTAGAGGGTTGTAGGCAGCATGGCTGGGGGCAGTAACCCTGCTGCCCCTGGGCCTTCTGGAGAGCCCTGCAAAACTCTCCATCAGACCTGCTGGATCCTGAGCCTCAGTAGCTTCCCCCATCTGACCATGCATCAGGTGGAAACTCTCTCAGATACTGGCTTGAATAGTCCCCTCTCCACCTCCAGCTGTATTGCCTTGGTTTTTCAAGCATGAGACCCCAAAATGAAGATCACTGGGAAGCTCCGTGATGGGCTACTCAGCACCTGGAAGCACTGGGATGAAGGGCTGTCTTCACCAGCCCCTACCCCAGGCAGGGACACCCCAGTCTATAGCACACAGAGGGATGTTTGTCCTAGGGCAGAGATCTCACCATCTCTCCAGGGGCTGATTTCTAATCCAAACTTCATGCCCACCCTCCATCTCCCCCGGTGCCATTTCAGCACCCTGGCCTCTGCAGACACAGCAAACAATCCCCATCCTCTTTATGGCTGTATCCACAAATGCCAACTCATCTGGACCCTATCTGCCAGCCCCTATCGGCCATGCTGTCTAGCTCTAACTGTTGGGAGTGATGGAGACTTACCTCCAGGCAGCAAAAGCAGGAGGAGGGAGAGGAGGGAAGAAAGAGCAACCCGCTTCATTCTGGCAGCACTGGGCTGAGTCTGGTGGAGAAGTGTCTGGGATTATAAGGGAACCTGGCCTGTCATCAACCCTGCAAATTCCCCTGGCTGATGTGACTCAGTTGATGAGCTAACATGGCCAAAACGTGTCCTTGTCCATGGCAGAAGTGCCACGGGCTTCACAGCAGTGAGGGGCCAAGCTAGACCTGGGGGTGGGCAGCAGCAGAGCTGGGGCTACTGGCCCCATCACCAGACCCACCCTGAGAGCACTGTGCCAAGGCAGCACAGAGGAGGGCAGCAACTAGCCAGGGGAGCCCTGTGCTGGCCCAGAGCTGTATGTCCATGAGCAGTGAATCACTGCAACTTCCCTCTGGCACCACCATCAGCAGGGTCCAGTGGCAGGGTGAGATCAATGCCAGGAAAGGAAGTGGCATCTGACACAGCCCCTGCCCCTTCCCCCTTCCTTCCACTCCTCAGTATTTCACCATCCGCTAAAATGCAGCTGCCTCTGGAGTGGAACAGTTGCTCAATAGATTAAGGGATGGGCAGCTGAAGGGACCCCAGGGAAACCACAAGGGAATTGACCTAATCATCTTGCAAGGTCAGTGTCTGAGCTTTGCAGAGCTACACCCCAGGGGCAGCAAGAGACTTGAGAAGATTGATCTCTAGCTTAATAGGGGTCTGTCCTGGATCTGGGACATTTTAACCTGGCAATTTGTCAGGGAGTGGAAGGCTTCCTGGACAAGCCTGCAGAGAGGGATGGCAAAGGGGCTGGGAGGCAGGAGCAGAACGCAGAAGAGTCTGGACGGATCTCCCGGAGCGCACAGGGAGATGGGTCAATGCAAAATGCTATGCCCAGGGGAGAAATCCCCTACTGAGAAGCATCTCACTCAGCCATTGGTGCTGTCCCAAAAGCACCTAAGCTAAATTGGGACAGGGATATTATGTGTTAGATGCAGGAGGTGATAGTACCACTGTGCTTGGCGCTGGCAAGGTCTCAGCTAGGGTATGGCATGCAGCTCTGGGCTCCACGTTTGGCGGGCTATGGAGGAGCTATAGAACACTATGGAAGAGCATGGGATCCCATGATCTAGAGGGATCCTATGCAAACCCAGGGAAGAGCGTTCTGTGCTCAGTCCGGTACTGGTGAGGCCTCCGCTGAAGGACTGCTCCCATTGGGGCACTGCCCTTCAGAAAAAAGATGCAGAGAAATTGGAGAGCAAAGCAATCTGGGGCCAGGAGACAAGAACCACTCAGTAATAGCTCTCGAGACCAGCTTCTTAGTGGAGAAAAGATCAGATGGGTTTCTGAGCACTAAATGCCCTGCTGCACATCTGAGAAGGCGGCAGATACAGCAGATATAGCTCCATATGGGTTAGAATAGTGGTTCTCCACCTTTTCATCCTCACTTCGGAAAGTGCCAGCTCTGCTTTCTACTCATTTCTTGGCTGTGGAAAAATACTAGGGCATTTCTTCTGGGGCAAAGAACCTAACCCACTCGCAGCGAGACACTGTAGTGCTGTGGGTTCCCATTGGAAATCTCTGGATTTCTCTTGTGAATTGTGTGCAGATCCATTGAAGGATGCAAAAGGGTTAATGGGTTTGTCTGGGATGGTTTGGACAGGGCTGATCCTGACTCAGGCCAGGGGTTGGACTTGGTATGATCACTGGAGGTCCCTTCCAGCCCCTCTTTTCTATGATTCTGTGAAATAATAAGACCATTCAAAAGGACTGAGAGGTTGGCTGAGGGGATGGGTAAGCGATACTGATGTTCTGCTGGAGATGGGGTGTGCCTGTCCTCTTTTATTTCCCCAGGAGCTCACTCAGGATGGTCCTGGGTGTTGTGCTGCACCCACATCATTCCCACGGCACACACAATGCATCGCGTGAGGTACATCCCATTCAGCTGTCAACCTCGTTGATACAGTCTTCGTGGCTGGAAATGACTCAGGCAAACACCCAGTTCTCCGATGCTGACAGCTACAAGGCACCGAAGGAGGATGCTGACGACTGGTGTGTCAGTATCCTCAAGTTTTTCAGGAAATCTCCAAAATGATCATTTCAGGAGCATTTTGCAAGCTCCTCCTGGACCCGAGACACATTGCACAAGTCAACTGTGTTATCCACACCCAGAACAATTTGGCCTTCAACCAACAGCTCTTCCTCCAAACCCTGGGCACTACCCTAGGCATAGCTGGCCTCTCAATAGGGCATTTTCACTGTACGCATGAGATGTCTTCATCCTTTGGATCTAACCCCTGGGTTTGGGCTCTATTGCTACCATGGCTTCAGCAGCTACCCCGTCCATCCAGCTGTTCCATGGAATAGTCTTATACTTCCCTCAACTCTCTAAATGCCAGGATCCACTTCTCACATGGCACCCTACAGTTAGCTGTACCTAACAGCTCCAGGGATCGCCACACTTAGAATCACACAATCCTGCAAAACGAGGGTTGGAAGGGACCTCAGGAGGTCACACTGGACACTTGTACATGTTATGAATTGTGTAGATCTAGTCCAACCCCCTGCTCAAAGCAGGACCAGCCCCAACTACATCATTCCAGCCAGGGCTTTGTCTACCCAGGTCTTAAAAAGCTCCAAGGATGGGGACTCCACTGCCAGTTCCAGTGCTTTACTACCCTCCTCCACTTCCCTCCATGAAACCAGGAACCACCCTGAACACGCCAAGAAAGCTATAATCTGCAGCCAGTCCCTGAGATACCCACATATCTGCTCTGAGAACACTGATGATGTCCCCTTCAGCCATTGAAAACTGTCACTGCTGGCAGACAATGCACCCCAAAAACAGACCGTAACTTCAGAAGAGTCACCCAAATAACCTACAGAAACCTACTACAATGTAAAAAGGAGCTCTCCCCACGATGCATCCCCCATGAGAACCAAGAAGATTTCATAGTTTTTAGATGTTAGGATGGGAAGGGGCCTACTAGATCATCAAGTCTGACCCCCCAGTCCTGGGCAGGAATGAGTGCTGGGGTCAGATGACCCCAGCCAAGTATCTGTCCAACCTCCTCTTAAACACCTCCAAGGAAGGGTACAGCACCACCTCCCTTGGAAGTGTATTCCATGTTTTGGCAGCCCTCACTGAAAGAATGTTTTCCTAATATCCAATCTGAATTTGCTCTTCCACTTTGTGGCCATTATTTCTAGTTACCCCAATAGGTGCCCTGGTAAACATTGTATCCTCTATTTCCTGCTGCCCTCCCAATGAGTTTGTAGGCAGCCACAAGATCACCTCTCAGCTTCCTCTTGCAGAGGGTGAAGAGGTTCAGGTCTCCCAATCGCTCCACATAGGGTTTTTTCTGTAGGCCTTTAACCAGATGAGTTGCCCTCCTCTGAGCCCTCTCCAGGCCATCCATATAGATCTCAAAGTGCAGCACCCAAAACTGGACACAGTACTCCAGCTGCAGCCTAACCAATGCCACACGGAAGGGAAGTATCACCTCCCTGGGCCTGTTTGAGATGCACCTACTTGTGCAAGAAAGGGTGTGGTTAGGTTTACTTATTATCTCATCACACCAGTGACTCATGTTCATTTTGGAGTCGACTACGACTCTGAGATCCCTGTCTGCAGTTGTGCTACTTCGAGTGGTACCTTCCAGGCTATGGGATTGTTGATGACTCTTCCTCCCCAAGTGCCACACACGACATTTGTCCTTGTTAAACTGCATCCTATTCTGTTTGGCCTATTTCCCCAGCCTGTCCAAATCAGTCTGGATTCATGCCTTGCCATCTAGTTTGTGTACCTCCCCCCATAGTTTGGTGTGATCAGGAAACTTGGACAAGGTGCTTTCTACTCCCTCGTCCAAGTCACTAATGAAGACATTGAATAGTACTGGTCCCAAGACAGACCTTGTGGGACTCCGCTGCCCACATTTCTCCAGGTAGAAACCGACCCATTCACCACCACTCTGAGTGCATCCCATAAGCCAATTTTCTACCCACTGGACTGTGTAATAATCTACATTGCAACTGTTTAGTTGAATTATAAGAACTGGGTGCGACACAGTATCAAAGGCCTTTTTAAAATCTAAGTAAATAATGTCTAGCTCTAATTCCTTTGTGACCCGGTCATAAAATGAAACCATGTTAGTCAGGCTGGATCTGCCTGCTGTGAACCCATGCTGATTGCCCCTTAGCATCATTTTACCCCACAAATGTGATCCTTAACAATTTTCTCAAAGGTCTTGCCAAGGGTAGAGGTGAGACTAACCAGCCTGTAGTTATCCAGTTCTTCCTTCCTCCCCTTCTTGAAAATAGGGACCACACTGGCCCTTTTCCAATCCTCCGGGACCTGTCCTGAGCACCATGAGTCTTCAAACAGTTGTGCCTGCGGCTCCATTATGACTCCAGCCAATTCCCTAAGTACCCGAGGATGAAGATCATCAGGACGTGTTGACTTAAATACATTCGACCCCTCCAGGTGCCCCTTTACTAGGTCAACTCGAACAGTTGGTGGGTTGGTATCTATACTGGGCTTACCTAAAGTCCCAATGGGATGCATGTTTGCATTCGTGTCCAGGAACACAGATGCAAAGAAATTGTTTAAAAGCTCTGCTTTGGCTGTCCCATCTGTTACCTGTTGCCCTCGTTCATCCTGAAGGGGCCCTAAATTACCCTACACCTTCTTTTTGCTTCCTATGTGCTTAACGAATGACTTTTTGTTATCTTAACTTTTGCTGCCAACCTAAGCTCCTTTTCCGCTTTGACTCCCCTCACTGTTTCCCTGCAAGCTCAATCCAAGCAGGTATACTCCTTCTTGGTGGGAGCCCCCTGCTGCCATAGCCTGCAGGCCTCTTTTTCGCCTCCAGGCTCTCCTGGATTTCCCTGCTCAACCTGTAGGTTCATCTCATCTCTCTCCTGACTAGAAAGTTGGCCCAAGAAAAGATGCCATATTTATTCACATTTCACAGCCCCCTCCAAAAAAACACACACTTTATTTTGGGACGGCAGAACAAAGGGAAAATAGATTTCCTTGTTTGAGACCCACACGCCAGTTTTCAATGGCTCGTTTTCAGGAAAAAAAGAGAGCCTGGTATGTGAATGAATAAGACATTACTGAGGACATCTTGCTGCTTGCATTTTTCCTGGACCATCACATCTACGATGAGATCATAGCAAGGCTTGAACTCTACATGAGTTTTACCACACAGGAAAGGTCTGGGAGTCACTGTGCAGCGTTCACTAAACACATCAGTCCAGTGATCAGCAGCTGTCAAAAAGGCAAACATTTTAGGGATTATTCAGAAGGGAACTGTGAACAAGACAGAAAATATCATGAGGCCCCTTTATAAATCCATGGGGCATTCGCACCTTGATGACTGTGCCCAGATCTGGTCCCCACACCTCCAAAAGGACCTATAAGGGCTAGAGAGGGGCAGCAAGGATGGTGAGTGCTATGGAGGGGCTTCCATGGGAGGAGAGACAACAGAGGTCAGGCCCAGTCAGCTTAAAGAATAAATCCTTAAGGGGGGGACAGAAGGGTTTACAAAATACTAAGTGGTGAAGAGAAAGTCCATAGGGATTTAGTATGGGATAGGGATGTCTCTCTCCACGCAAGAAAGAGGGGTCACACAATTAAATTCATAGGTTATAAGTTTAAAACTAACACCAGGCAGATCTTTCTCACTCAGCGTGGAATTAAAGTGTGGGACTCATTGCCATCAGCTATGGTGGAAGCTGAGAGTTTAGTCCAATTCACTGAATTGGATCTGTCGTTGGAGGAAAGTGGCATCAGTAGCTATTGAGCGCCAGAGTGAGGGGCACAGCCTCTGCATCAGAGCTTCCTAGACCCTAAACGCTGGAGGCTGCAGGGGAGAGGGGAACAGTGGGGGAAACACTGCTCTCACCCAAGTCACTCTCCTTTTCACAGCAACTGCTCTCTACAATGATGCGACACAGGAGACCAGGCAAGATAGACCAAGGGTCTGACCCAATCCATGGCAGCTCTTTATCTTATGGTCTTAGGTCCCAGTGACAGGGCATGAGAGAAGAGGTTGGAAGAAGCTGGGTTAACTGTCTAGACCAGGGTTTCTCAACCAGTGGGACATGTCCCACTGGTGAGACATAAAGGTACTCTAGGTGGGACTCGGGTTGCAGTGGCTTTTGTGCACTTTGACTGGCCTGTGGGGGACCCCCCTGCTCATTGACCAGTGGGACAAGGATTTTTTGATCTTATGTAGGTGGGCCATAAGGTGCAAAAGGTTGAAAACCACTGGTCTAAACCAGTGATTTTCAACCTGTGGGCCAGTTTGCAGACTATGTCTAAAGGGTCTGGGAAAGATAACTGATCAAACATACATGAATGCCCAGTTCAAAGGTCTCTGCACCTCCATTTGAAATTTCCAAAGGGTTCTGCAAATGAAAAAAAGGTTGAAAACCACTCTCTAGGGAGAAAAACAAGGAGGCACCTAATAAGTCTGCAAACACACAAAGGGCTTCTGTAAAAAGAGGACAATAGATGCTTTGCTCTGTCCACAGGGGACAGGCCAGGGAGGCACAAATTACAACAAAGGAGATTGAGGTTAGATACTGGGAAGAACTTACCATGAGCTGAGACACGTAGGTAGGCAGCCGTGTTAGTCTGAAGTCAAGCACAAGGCAGGGTACCTTTGTATCTTATCGACTAACTAGCTTAATATCTTGAATATCATACCCAAGGGACTGTAGGTGATGAATCCACCCTGCTCGACATATCACACAGCCTATTGTGACAAGCTGTGTGACTCATCTCATTACCTGGGTCGGTTTTTGTGATCCCGATGGGTTGGTTCTTTGCTTTTCCAGCGTTCCCCCTCTCCTCCAATCATTCTCTCCACTCATTAACAATCTGGATTTGGGTGTCAGAAGCAGACTGGCTAAGTTTGCAGATGACACCAAACTGTGGGGAAGCACAGTTACACTTGGAGGATAGGCTGAGGATTCAAGCCAACTTAGACAGGCTTGCAAAGTAGGTGGACAGAAACCTGATGACCTTCAATATAAAGAAATGCAAGGTGCTCCACCTCGAGAGAAAAAACCTATGCCATACCTATAGGATCAGTGGTGTTTCACTCACTAGCACTATGTCCGAAATAGACTTGGGAGTTATGATTGACCACAAGATAAATATAAGCCACCATTGTGATGCCGCAGCCGGCAAAGCAAATAAAACCCCAGCTTGTATCTACTGAGCCATCTCAAACAAGACCCAAGTCGTCATTCTCCTGCTTTACTTGGCCTTGGTGAGGCTGCAGCTAGAGTACTGTATCCAATTCTGAGCTCCACACTTTAGCAAGGATGTGGAGAAGCTGGAGAGAGTCCAGAGGAGAGCCACGCACATGATCAGAGGTCAAGAGAGCAGGCTTGGAGGAGAGGCTGAGGCACAGGACTCTTCAGCTTGGAAAAGTGCAGTCTCGGAGGGCACTCGGTGGCAGTGTATAAGTATATTGGGGGGGTACATCAGGACTCGGGAGAACGTCTGTTTACCAGGGTATCCTCACTAGACCTTGCCCAGCAGCTGTGTGCTCGCCTTCATACTGAGCATGTCTACCTGTGCACATTTACTGTGCAGTACTCAAAATTACTGCACAGTATGGACATGCACCTACATGTGCATGCCTGTACTGAGCAGTAAATACGGTAACTTATGCCAACTTGAGTGTAAATTTGATACCTGTGTCATCAGTTACTGAGCAGTAACACATGTGTAACACCTTACTGTGCAGTAACAGTGTGTGTGGACTGACTTGGGACTAAGTTTAGTTCCAAGTAAATCCACACACAGTGTTAATGTTCTTTAATGCCTGCATGTGTATATACCAACCTATTCCCGCTTACTGCACAGTAAATTTAAGTTGTTGTAAATGCACATGTAGATACCCCCACTGTAAAATCAAACCTGTATTATCTGCCTTGCAAGGGGACCAGGGCTGGAAAGGGAAGTGCAGGAGGTTTAGTTACTTGGGGTGAATAAAAAAGCCAGGACAAGGCTGGATCCAGCGAGCACCCAGCTCTTCAAGGGAATGAAATCACCATCCTTGTCCAAGTCCTCTTTCAACTCCGTGGTGCAACCAACAGGCAGTAGGAATATTCTCTTTGTGAAAGTGCCAGCTTCAGGCAAGGGTGGATCCAGAGGAAGTGCAGCGATTCCTTGTCCACCCAGACTTTATAATCAACAGCCGGCAGTGGCATTTCTATTCAGGCAGCAGCAGCAGTGTCAAATGGACTTCCTGACTCATTATAATCTACCTGATTCCTTCTCAACTCCACACATTAACAACCCTCTCTCTTTGTTAATGGTCTTGACCTTCCATCAATCAAGTCAGCCATTCTTCTGCAATTCTGCTGTCTGCTCCTGGTAATGCAGCTCCTCTCACATGTCCCTGCAGACTGTTGTTAACTCTAGCTAAGAACTCTAATATGGGCGTGGAAAGAACTTCCCGATTTGGGCGCTATAGAGTGGACCTCAGTCACTGACCTCGGCCTGGCACCTGAGGTCAGAAAGGGCACAGCTGGAGCTTCCTGGTGCCTCCTAGGACCTGATCCACACAGAGGCAAGCAGCAGATGGGAACAGTGCCTTTACTGTATTTTCTCACCTACAACATGCCCTGGATTAAGACGCACACCTTGTTTTGGAAGGGCAGAATGAAGATCTTTTACCAAATTCCTTATCTAGTAACTAAGTTAGCAGCTTTTGCAGCACCTCAGGGGGAAAAAGTAAAGTGTCCATAGCCAACAGCACTGCTTTTGCTCCCTCCCATATCCCCAGCCAGAGGCAGAAACTGTTGTTACCATATTTTCTCACATAGATTAGGCACCTCAGCTTCCAGTAGCTGATTTTGGAGAGGATTGCTTGCTGTATGCAAGAGCCAGTCATTCCTGACCTGATCCTTTAGCAGCAGTGGCAGTAGGTGGAAAGAAAGGCAGAAACTGCTGTTACTATATTTCTATATTTCCTCACTGATAATACACAACCCAATTTGCAGCAGATGAATTTGGAGGAGACTGCATGTTGTATGGCCATTCCTCATTCGATCCTTTAGCAGCGGTTGCAGCAAGGGGAAGTTTTTGACCGCTGTGGCTGAGGTCTAAGTTCCATCACATCCATAGAAAAGCAGTTTGCCATAGAGAGGAGAGATGGTTGCTTTTTTGCATTTCATCATGGGTTCAAACATCAAGAGGGAAGGGGTGTGTGTGCGCGTGTGTGTGCGTGCGCGCACAGATTCACAGACAAAACCGAGACACTCAGGAAAGCATGCACATTTAATCCTTAAAATCAAAAGAAATTTCAAGATCACAAAGAAACCCACAGGCCCTTTGGTTGTAAAACATCACCCCGCCCTTGTTATAACCAGCTCTGAACCTGCTACCCTGATTCCAGTTTGCATACAGTCGGACATAAAATTAAGGATCCCCCCCCGCCTCCCAAAAGTGCTAGAGGGCAAAGTACCTGGACCATTAGAAAAAATAACATTATTAATGTAACACAGAAGCTTGCAGCTGGAAAGCACAGCCTGCTGAGAGCAGAGGCCGAGGTAATGACAGCTCTGCTCTGGACAAGGCCAACAGCTCCCAGTCGTACCAGCTCAGAGGTTCTCGCTGGTTCTCACGAGATTGTGTGATTTATATCCAATCAATGTACACTCCTCATTGTACCATACGCCAGAGCCCCCACCCAGAGCCCTGGCTAAGTATTGCTCATATTACTGCATAGTATTTTGCCCAGATAAACCCAACTGGGAGGAGGTGATGCCCCTTCATCCCCGATCCATCAGCCTGACACCCCCATCCAGAGGCTGCCATTACTAAGGCCAGTATGGACATCCATCCCACAGGCTCATACCTTGCATTATGATTCATACTACCTTTAAGCCTCTGATTTGCCTCCCTGGATCCCCCCAAGGGAAGGTTTCCCATGCCCATGTCACAGCTGTGCGATGTCCCCACTGGTCACCCATAATGGCTTGAGTCAGCCCGAGTCTGAGTCCAAATGACAGCAACCTTCCAGTCCCTCCAAGCCTCCCAGGTGCTCAAAGGGGGCAGTACCTACTGGGGAAGTCTCTGGATAACACCCCCTGAGAGACCACTGTCAGAAGGGAAGTTCACACCAAGTCGTGACATACCAAGGAAGGTCCAGGGGCTGGGCTGGAGGGTGGTGGTCTCTGCTTATTGGGTGCAGTTTGGGCCACAACTGCTGCTTGTTGGGTGTTTTGTACCTTTCAGCTGGACACTGCTAGTCACCCCCTGCGAGCACACAGAGCTTGTGCACAGAGACCCCAGCTCTGGAGCTTCTGGGACACCCAATACTCAAAAACTGCTTCCCTGCTGTGAAAGTGGGGGCAGAAGCAGCCGAAGGAGCTGAACTGGAGAGAGCACACTGAGGCTCGGGGTTTCCCTCTCTGGTTTTGTGGGGTGGAAGTCGTACCTGCTTGCAACTAGGGCACGCAGCGGCTGGAGCCCTCCACCAAACCAGGCCAGGACCAGATCTGCTCCCAGCTCTGGCCCTGGACAAAGTGGGGGTCCAACCTTACATGGCATCGCTTCCCATTCTGCAGCCCTTGGAAATCCATGTGTGAGGCCCCACAGATGGGGAGGACCTGCTGACAGCCTCTGCTCTGGTTTGAGAGCAGCTTCCTCTGGTTTAGCTGGAGTCAAATGGGGGACAGGGTGACATTAGAGCCACAGAAATCAGAGCCCACCCAGGGGATTTAGAAGCTGAACTGGTGTATGATTTCCCCAGGGAATCAGCAGCCTCAGAGACTGGCAGTGCAGGGACCGGGAAAGGCAAAGCTGCATCCAAAATAATCTGGGCTCGTGACCAGAGCCACTGGTCACTTGTGCCCAGGCTGGGGTGCTACAGCCTGGTTCCTGTGCTGTCTTGCCTCTTGCATCCCTGAAGTTTGGGATGAAAGCAGCTCTCCCGTGGGACCTGGACTGAGCATAAAGGAGGCAAGGAAGCAGCAAAGGAACTGCCCAAGGAGAAGCAAACCCCAGCAGCCTGCTCCCCCCATTCCCAGCACAGTGCCATGGCCTGGGGAACTCCCTGCTCAAGTGTGATGGTCATGAAAGTCCCCTGGTTGTGCAATGTTCCTGGTGCCATGGCCTAATCTCATCCTGCACCCCAGCCCAGGCTGCTGGGACTTTGCTTTGGCTCTGGCTGACTAAACACCCAAGCGTGTGGAAGGATCCCTGAGGAAAGCCCCATGCTGCAGGGGGTGGATGGGTGCACGAGGGAAGGGGGTTGCTCTGCAGATGCCCTTCCCAGCCCCTCACTTCTTCTCAGGGCTGCCAGCAGGGCCAGGGCGCACCACAGCAAGGCGGCTGACCCGCTCAAACACAGCCTCAGGTGACAGTGCGGGCAGTCCCTGGGCCAGTGGGCAGTCGTCCACCAAGCTGTTCATGGGTGTGGGGGGCAGCAAGGCCTCGTCCTCTGCCATCGCCTCCTCTCCCACCCGGCAGCCCCAGGGCTCAGGTCCCCCGTGTAACAGCAGCTCCCGCAGGATGGGTAGCACCTTCTTGCGGGAAGCCGCCACGTTGCCCTGATGGTAGGTACAGAGGTCGGGGCAGGGGCTAGGCAGCGGTGAGAGATCCAGGGGGGGGTTGCTGGCACGTTCCAGGGCACTGCACAGCTGCAGGGGGAGAGGCACAGTGAGGCCAGATCTGGGGAACCCCCACGTCCTCTGACCTGCCTCCCGACGTGTCCTCTGTTCCCTGCTTGTGGGCTCCAGCTTAATGCTCAGGTCTCTAATCCCTCCTGATCCTGCCTTCCCCGCCTGGAACCTCAGATTTCAGTTAATGAGTGACCAGAGACAGCTGAGTACACACACATACTGTGCATGTGCACACATGAGCATCACAACCCCTACCCCTCCCCACCTTCCAGCCTGGACAAGCCCTGCTAACACCTGGACAAACCCAGCCTGCTGGAGTTGGGGGGCAGCCCTGATGGGAATGGAGCCTGAAGTAGGGTAGGGGGTCTTGGGGAGGGACATGGAGCTGGCAGGCCAGGCAGCTTATGGTTCAGAAGGAGTTGCTAGCCCTGTGCCTCCACCCACAAGAAATGGGGATCCCTTGGAGGTCAGGGGGCAGCTAGAGACGCTATACCAGCCTGCAGTCCCTCCCCTGCTGTGGTCAATGAAGGGACCTTGCACACCTGAGGTCAGGGCCCCCAGAGATGGGCAATGAGCAAGCTCAGGGGGGTATGGGACCTGTGTGGGACACTGGATTTCCCAGGTCTCATGCAGGGGTGGGACAGCTGTGCTGGGGGACAGGGAGCAGGGAGGAGAGTGTAGAGCTGGCTGGATCTGTGGGGAGATCCCTGAATGTACTCACTGTAGCACGGAGCCCAGCACAGGGACTGTACACGGCCAGCTGCCGGTGTGGCTTGTGGCACTCCCCGAAGGAGATGGTCATGGCCACGAGGGCGGCGTAGCTGTGTTGCTGGCAGAAAGCGGGCAAGTCGTGCTGGAGGCCAGGCCGCTGCAGGAACTCCTGGACAGGGGCAGGCCAAGGGTCAGGATTAGGCCAGGCCCCACCACTGTTTCCCAGCCACTGGGACCTGACCCCAAGCATCCAGCTGCCTCTGGAAGGGGGACTTCCCCTCTAAACCCCCTGGGCCTTGTGAGGTGGAGCAAAGCTGCACCTGAGCTTGCCCCCTGTGCCTCAGTTTCCCCTGCTTGTTCACTTCGGACACTACCACTGCTTCCCCTCCTGGCCTTGCAGTGGGAAAGAGGTGACACAGCCTGGACCAGGAAGCCAGGCATTCAGCAACATATTCAAAGGACCCCCCTCCCCTCACCCCTAGTCCTGCTGGAAATGCAGAGACACACGGAGCTGTATGCCCAGATCCATTGCTGCCCTGTGCCTCAGTTTCCCTACAGTGTTTTACCTACCTCCAAGGTCATGTACACAGCACTGATGGCCACGATGAGCTGGTCGCTCAACAGTACCTTGAGGTCTTTCTGCAGCACCTGCTCTGTCGTGAGGCCTGGGGGTGTGAGAATGGGGAAAACGTACCATGAGGGCTCTGGCCAGGAAATGGGAGCCATGGCACCCTGCCTGTCTTAGACCTGGGTCAGAACAGTCGGATCTGTGCCAGGGCTTGCTGAGGTAGAAATGCCAACTTGGCCCCAGGTCATTACCAGGTCTAGTTCAGGGTAGGTACGGGACATATGGGGTGAGCAAAAAGGAGGTTGGCAGGCAGGGACACACAGTGGAAATGAGGCATCCCCAGGGCTGGCCCAGCCTCTTCTTTGAGGTCAAAGCAGCCCAGGGATTTTCAGTCAGATGCAACCACATCCCAGGGTCTCCCAGGATCCTTTTAAGAGTGCCACAAAACACTAGGCAAACTCTTACACAATTCACAGGCTGAACCCAGAGATTCCCCACCCCTCCTTCCCCGTTCTGGGAGGGCCGACTTTTCTGCCATGGAAGAATCGCCCTAGGCCTAGGATTTTTCTGTATCCAGGAAACGAGTGAAAGTGAAGAGTTGAGATTTTCCGAGAGGGGCTCGGAGCCTGGCCAGGCCGCGATCCGTGGCCTTAGGAATGTATACTGGGATCGGCTCCCGGCTTCCCCAGGCCTGCTCTTCACTCCGTCTGCTGGTACGGAGCATGCAAAAGAAGCGGATGAGGTCAGGTTATGCCATAAGCCACAAAGCTGGAGTCTAACCAGGAGCTGCACCCAGGCCCTCTGTGCCTCAGTTTCCTCACTCATTCCTTGCCCGCCCGCCCCCGCCCCCGCCCCCCCGCTGCAGCTGGGACAATGACTCCCCACTCCCTGCATACCCGTGACATCAAACTTAGCCTTCTGCAGCGTCTCAAAGATGATGTCTCGTGCTGGCAGGTCTGGGAACCTCGCCTCCAGCAGGGCCACATACTGGATGTCCTTCGGGGTGACCTTCCTGGCTTCTGGGGCCAGGTTGACACAGTCCAGAAGGATGGTACCTGCAGGCAAAGGGGGCCATGAGTGGGGCAGGGGGAGCCTGAGACCCCTGTGCCCAGTACACACCAGCTGGTGACAGAGGCATGATGTCTATGAACGAGGATCTCTGTTCTTTCACCACAGCCCAAACCTGCCCCCATGGAATGGGTGCCACCCTCACCATGTAGCAATGCAGCTGTCTGTCTGTCCAGCAGCTCCAGCGACCCCTCCATCACCCGCTCTGCCACCAGGGTGGTGCAGGAGCCTACGGGCTCCACCGTGACCCGGCGCCGAGGGCCCCAGTCACGCTCCAGGGGCCGATGGTCAATGACTTCGATCACGGCTTCCTCCAGTGCAGCATCACCACTGGGTATGGGGAAGGGAGGAGGTGAGCTGCAGAGCTGGGGAGGGGCACCCCCGCAGTGGCATCAGCCCACCTGGACCCCAAAATTTAAGGGACCTTGAAGTTACCCCAGGAACAGGCCCCACTAGTTGGGGAAAGCCCTGCCCCCAAGGCTGGTTCCACACCACTCACCCCAGTCTGGGGCATCACCCGCTGCCCCCAATCCCGGTTTCTGCCCTCCCATGGGAAGGGGCCTTATGGCCTCACTACACCGATGGGGGAAAGCCAGGGAAGAGGACAAGGCATGTGGCCCTGACAATGCCCCAGGGATCCCCGCATAGCTGGAGGGAAGCTGCCACTGGTGCCTTGGGGGGGGGCGCGGCGGCGCCCGCCCCCGGGGGGCGGGGCGGGCCCCCCGCCAGGGGCCAGCCCCGGGGGCCCCGGGGGGGCTGGGGGCGCGGCCGGAGTGTACCCCAGGGGCCCCCCACCCAGCGGGGCGTGGGG
>JAGPOW010003528.1:1734221-1749198 GCA_030014935.1 Caiman crocodilus | reverse complement strand
CCCCGGCCCGCGCGGTACCTGCAGGGCGCGGCGGCAGCCGGCGAGGAAGCGCTCCATGGCCGGGCCGGCCGGGCTGGGCCGAGCCGCCTCCCCCCGCTGCCGGCCCGGCCTGGTGCGCCGCGCGGGGCTGCCGGGAAAGGGGCGGGGCCGGCGGAGGCGGGGTGCGCACACGCGTGTGCAAGGGGTCGGAGGGCCGTGCACGCACATGTACAAGAGGGTCGGAGGGCTGCGCGTGCAATGGGGAGTGGTGTGGATACATGCGTGAGGGGTGGGTGTTCTCACGTGCGTGTGCACGTGTGCAAGGGGTGAAGGATGTGCGCGCATGCATATGAAGGGAGGGGTAATGTATAGGCGTGGGGGTGGGACCTGTGCTCACACTTATGCAAGGGAATGGAGGGGTGCCCCGGTGAGTATGCAAGGGGCGTGTGCCCATGTTTGAGCAAGGGACGAGGGTGTACATACCAGCATGCAAAGGCATTTGAGGGCTATGTGTGTGCAAGGGGTGGGGTGTGCCCATGTGTATGCAATGAACAGGTGGGGGGGAGAGGTGTGTGCATGGGCGTGTGCAAATGGTTTGCAGGGCGGCCCACATGCAAGGGTGGGGGAAGGGATGGGTGTGCAAGGTGCATGAGGGCAGCATGGGCTGGCGTGCAAGGAGGGGGTGTGAGCATGTCCCTAGGCCATGGGGGAGTAGGGTACAAGGGGTCATAGATCTAGGCAGAGGACTTGCAGGCATGAGCCTGGCTGCAGGGGAGGGGAGGAGCAACTGGGGCGTGTGCATACGTGTGTGTGCAGCTGAGGCCAAGGAGGGGGGGCTGGCGAAGTGAATCATGCCCCCTCCCTCCCCCGCTGGAGCCCATGGCTTCCCGTACGTGCCAACAAGGAGGCGCATCCCCCCCATCCCGGGACTCCGGGAGCTGGGGATTGGCACCATGGAGGCCAGGCTCAGGCCTGGGGGCGCAGCAGCCTCCCGCCCAGGCACAGCTCCGGCTCTGCGGGGCCAGCCCTCTTGCTGTACGTCCTCCACCCAGCAGGAGTCTCTGGAAGTGAAGGCTGAGCCCGGCTGCTCTGCGCCCGGCCCAGCCAGGGAATCGTCTCCTCCAGCCAGAGCACAAACAAGGCTGCGAAGTTGGCAGGGGGCGGCGGTGCCCCAGGTCAGCCTGTGCCAGACCCACGGCACCGCCACGCAGAGCAACACCCGAGGGGAAGCTCCTCTGGGCACGGGGGACTTCGGAGCAGGCGCTTCCCCTCCCCGGGCAGGTACCGCTGGGTTTGCAGGGGCCGGCGCTTGCTGAAGTTAGGGGAGAGGGGCTGTAATGTGGGAGGGGGCCTCTGAACCCCTGCCTCTGGGGGTCTGTCTCCCACGGGTGCATGGCCGCGTGTGGCTCTTCCTGATCTGCCCAAGTTCCCCAGGGAGGTTTCTGGAGGATCCTTCCGTCCCCTTCTCCCCCGAATCCTTTCCTGAGCGGGGTGGCTCCCAGGCTGGTTGTGCCCGCACGGGCTGGATCAGGCAGCTTTGGGCCTGTGACATGGTCCCGGTAGGGGCTGGCCGGGCCTGGGAAGAGTCGTGGGAGCCATTGCGCACTGCATGGAGCAGAGCATCTCCCTACCCATCCCTAGGGCAGCGCCTCTGTAACGCCAGCAGCTCCTGCCACCCCGGCAGCTGGGTCAGGGGGCGTGCACCCTATTCCCCCGGCCTTGCTGAACGGCCCCAGAGGAAATCTGTTGGCATCCCCTCCCCGGACCCCCGGGAGCTCGGAGCCGGTACTGGCCGCCCCAGCCAGGGGTGCCGGGCCCCTCATTTGAGATCTGGGAAAACTGAGGCAGGCTTGGCTCCTGATGAGCTGCCTGTGGAGGCGGTGATGCCAGGCCTGTTGGGACAGGCGGGATGGAGGGAAGGCGTGCCTGCTTTTGGGGCACGGCACTGCCCAGGAATCCTGTTTGGTGTCTTTGGGAGGGCCCCGGCTCCGGAAACGCCTCTGTCTGGCTCCTGGCTCCTCAGGCCCTGTGTGGTCCCAGGCTGTGGCCCTAACCATTGGGGAACCTTGTCCACACCCTGCCCCTTGCTATGGGTTTGCTCTGCCTGCGTGTTGTTACAGGTGCCTGGGGCTGGCAGGGCCGGGGCTCCCACCTCCTTTCCTTGATCGTGCTTGCGAGGGAGAACTGCAAGCTATACGGGCTCCCAGTGCCCCCCTTGCAACGGCAGGTACAACTCGGGCAGTGCTGGAGCAGGAAGCAGAGCAGCAGATTGGGCAGGGATTGGAGTGGCACTCCCCTTTCCCAGACCACCTCCCAGCCTAGACGAGCTCGGGCTGAAGGTCCCCAGGCCTCGGGGACATGAGCCGTGACCCAGGGCTCGCTGGTGCCTGCGCCCCGGCTGCGCGGGTGTGAGGGATCTGCTGGGGACTAATCCCAGTGCCATCTGGAGCACGTTTCCAGGCCCCTGGGAAGCAGGGGCTGAGGGGAACGCAGGAGGGTTCTGTTGTGAGCATCTGGGCTGTGTGCACGTGCTTGTGTGTGCGTGTGAGCAACTGGGGCTGGTGCACACACGTATGTATGCACATGCAATTCATCACCCCCTAACTGTTGCTGCGCATGCTTGGCATGAATGCAGTCGGCAATACCTTGTAGCAGGCATGGCCAGCTTGTGGTAGGGGGCGGACTCCCTGTGGGCAGGAAGCAGAAAGCAGAGCAGCAGATGGGGAAGGGATCACTGCGCAGGAAGCAGAGTAGCAGCTGGGGTGAGAAGCACAGGGCAGGGAGCAGAAGGCAGAGAAGCAGATGGGGCAGGGGACCAGAGCAGCACTCCAGGAGGGGCTGGGCTGCTCTGTGGCCCCCTACCACAAAAGCTTGGCCCCACCTCACCCTAGCGCCGCACTGGCAGTGGATGGCGGCAGCCCGGCTCCGACACGAAGGCCATCTTGGCCTTTTCTCGCTCCCTGCTTGGCCTGCAGGGAGAGGGGCCGGGGTACTGCAGAGGCTTTAAAGCCCCGGCTTTGGACAGGACTGGTCTGTGCTGGAAGTCAGGCCTGGGCGTGAACTCTTTCCTGGCCCTGGGGCCTCAGCGACTTGGCTCTAGGGTGGTGGTCACTGCTGGAGAGGAGCACGCGTGACTTGTGCCCTTTCACATGCGTGCATTGGATCCGCACAGCAGGCAATCAGAGTCTGGTCTCTTGGGCATTGCGTCCATAGCTGATAATGGAGCCTCTGGTGCCAGCCAGAGCCAGGAAATACTGCTCGGAGCTGGCGATAACAGCTCTCTCTCTCTCTTGAGTGGAGTCCCCGAGCCCATGACTCTCAGTCTGGGCTGTGTGAGAGCCATTTAAGGCTGATGGAGCATCTCAGCCCTGTGCATATGCCCACGTGTGTCTCACAAGACAAACCCGGAGAGGCTCCCGGAGGAGTCCAGACAGTCACCACCATCCCTGCAACAGAAGAATCGCTGCAGGATTTTTCCATGGCCAAAAACTTTCCGTGCCCTCTGGATAAAGTCCTTGGGGCCAGGTGTAGCCTGTTCACCCTTGTCTTATCCTCTGCCAGGGGCTATTTTAAACACCATGTTTTCTCATGTACCACATGCACCTTGTTTCCAAAACACCGGTGGCTGCAACTGAGTGCAAGCAAAGAGCTGGGATTTGTCAAGGGAGGGTCCTGGAGTCTGAACGGGTTGAGCATCACCGTGCCGAGCATTTGCCGTGAAAGCTTTTCTGATGAAAAGCTGTGTCTCCCCTGGGTCGTGGAGCCGTCTGAAAGGAGGACCCATCCTGGAGGTTCTCCTGGTACGACTGTTTCTTAGGGGTGTGGGGACTTCTGTCCCAAAATAATGATTCTGTGAAAAAGCTGGAAACATGGCTTCTTAAAGCCAAAAGAAGCTGTTAGATGCTGTGGTCTGACCGGCTGGGAACTAAAAAAGGTGGTGGAAACTGCCCAGTTACCCAGAGGTTAAGCCTAATGACTTGGTAGACCAGACCTTCATGTGGCTCCAGTACACACACACATGCATCAGGTATGCACATACACAGCCCCCTTCAGATCAGGTACACAACCCCCTTCATGTGGATCTGGTTTATGTATCCATGCATGCTTGCATACATGTACACACACACTTTTCTACAAGTGGGGCAAGTATACGCATACACACTCATATCAGGTACACCTTCATGCGGGTTAGGTGCACATGTCAGGTACGTGGGGATCAGGTACATCTACACCCTCCCTTCATGGGGTCCAGGAGCATGTATGTGCACACACACACCCCCTCCCCTTCGCGTGGATTAGGAACAGGCAAAGAGGCAGATCAGGTACATACACACACCATTTCACGTGGCTCAGGCACATGTGCGTGTGCACACAGGCACATGTGCGTGTGCACACAGGCACAGAGCAAACTTCCTTGCAAATCCCTGTCCCTGCTGCTCACTTCAAGCTGCTAATCTGTTTGCAACCTGAAGCTAAGCCTGTCAGGGTCCCCCAGGCCCTGCATTCCCAGACTGCCATTGATTTCTTACACCAGCAGGGTACACACCAGAACCCACCCCACGTGCCCCGGCCGCCAGCCCAGGAGATGGGGCCAGAAGCCCCAGATGAAACGGGCTGATGAGGGTGAGCAGACCCAGTGATGCTCCTTGCCAGTCTCTTGACTCTGACAGCCCTGGGGATTAATCTGATTAACATTCACGTGGGAGTAACTGAGGCCAGGAGGCTGCTGGATTCACCCCAGAAGGTCCTGAAACAAGCTGTGGACACAACCTAGGTGTCCCGACTCCCTGCTGCTCTGTTGGCTCCTTTACAGCAGTGCTTCTCAACCTTTTTTGGACCAGGACTCATTTGGAAACATTGATGGCCAGTCTCAACCCAGTGCCCATCATTCCCGACCCACTGCCCCAACCGCCAAGTGTGTGTGGGGGCAAGGGGGGCTCTGCCAGCCTGCCAAGGAAAAGCCACCATTTCCCATCTTTTCTCCTTTAAAGGAGAATCCGTTCTTTAAGTTTGTTCTCAACCCTTTAATATAGTTTTGCAACCTACTTTTGGGTCACGATCCACAGGCTGAGAAATGCTGCACTAGAGGAAATGTCGAGCTAAAAGCTTTCCTTCTTGGCTTCTGGGTAAGAGGCAGGATCGGTTCCTTGGGACACCTCTGCGTATTTAAAATCTGCCTGGAGGGGGCTGAAGAAAGAGCCCTGAGACCTGGACTGAGAGCAGGTTGCCCTTGGCTTGGCCTTTGTATGGGTACACGGGGCATCTCCTTCCCCCCGCAGCTGCCAGCCCATTGATCACAGGTTTCCAGCCGGGGTCCTAGACTAACAGCCTGCAGGACCCCGCAGTGATGCTCCCAGCACGGAGTGCTCTCATTGCGATCGGGGGCTCCCTGCGCCTTGCACACACAGTGTCGGTCTCAGCAGGGTGGGAGCTGGGCTGAGGGAGGTGGTAGAAACACAGGTGAGCACACAGAGGGTGTGTTTGTGTTGGGAAATCTCCCGGCCGGGCTGCAGCAGTCCGGTCTGGGCACTTCTGTTCCACATACCTGTGAATTTCCAGCCCTTGCCAGTTGTTTCTCCTTGCCCAGTTGCTTTGTGGGTATAGCCAGAAAGATACTGGGGCAGCAGCTCAGTTAACGAGGGCCTTTCTGGAAGAGGCTTCAAGAGGACACTGAAAGGGGGCAAGGGCAGTAGCCACTTGGTCCGACTCCTTTATCACAGAGGCCTTAACTGAAATGCCCATCACAGGCACTGGCCTGATTTCCCCGCCTGTGTCTTATACCAGTATCCCTAGCAATGCAGATGTTAAACTGGTGTAAAGGGGCCTCTTCCTGGTTTTATTCCCCTCCTCTACAGCAGTGGGCGGGTGGGTCAGCAGATCTCCCAGTAGAGAAGCAGCCCATAGTGGTGAGAGTACTTCCCTGGCATCGTTTAAACCAGTCTGCCTGAGGGTCTCCGAGCTGGGGCCTGGTGATCCTTGTGGTCTGTAAACGTGGCATCGGTCCCCTCTTTGTGTCAGACTCTGGTGAGGGTCCTAGAGCACAAGACCTGCCATTGACTGGGTCAGACTGTGGGTCCGTCATGCCCGGTTTCCGGCCACATGGCAGCAGAGAGCGGAAGCTGGAGTGACTGGGTCTGACCAGGGGCTTTCCCCTGTTCCTCTCTCCCTTGCAGCCGCCGGCATTGAAAGTCTAGGAAGTTGTGATTCATGGGCTGTGCTCATCACTCCCGTGCTCAACAGTTGCTGATGCCTCTTTCCTCTAAGCACATGTCCACAACTTTTTGGTGAACCTGGCTGAACTTTCAGCTTCTCCCGTGTCTGGTGGCACGGAGTCCCACTCTTTAATTCCACGTTGGGTGAGCCAGAACTGCCCAATGTTCATTTTAAACTTATTGTTTTAAACTTATAGGTATGTATGGAGAGAGAGAGCTGATAGTGTATGAACAGAGACAGTCGATACTAAATCTCTACTGATTTTCTCTTGCCATTTAGTATTTAGAAAACCCTTCTGTCCCCACTTTGCTAAAGTGCCCAGGCCTGGCCTCTGCAGTCTCCTCTGGAAGCCCCTCTGTAGCACTCGTCATCCTTGTTGCCCTTCTCTGGACCTTATCTAGCTCATCCAGATCCTTTTGGAGCCGTGGGGACCAGAGCTGGGTCCAGGGTTTAAGGTGTGGATGCCCCATGGGTTTGTAAAGGGGCACGATGATGCTTTCTGTCTGGTTCACGATTCCCTTCTCATGGATCCCTAATGTGCTGTTTGCCTTGTTGGTGGCTCAGAGCTGCTGTTTTTAGTGACCTGCCCGTGGTGATGTCCAGCTCTGATGCACACAGGTAACAGCCGGTGTAGAGCCTCTCCCAGCATAGCTCAGGTCTGGGTTACTTCTGCCCAGGGGCGTCACTGGACACGGAGAGATGCTGAGGTCCATCTGCAGTTGCCCCTTTGCTCCCTTGTGTCCAGTCCTGCTGTGTGGTTCCTCGCAGCCCACCTTGGTCTTTGCCAAGGAAGACCTGGGGCTGCCCCCAAAGCCCTGACGATTGCTGCCATCATGTGACAGGGCAGTGGATGGATGCAGGGAGCGGGGAGGAGGGTGAGCACAGAAACAATGAGCCCACGGTGCAGTGTGGAAAGCAGGGATGACCACAGACCCATTACTGACTCCCCAGAGGGATCCACTGGATTCCTAGCCCTCTTTGCCAACTGACTGGCAGGCAAGGGGAGATCTGCGCCTGGCTGTCCAAGCCCAGGGCCTAAGTGATGCATCTGCCAAGCAGGCAGGGGTGATATGTGTGGCTGCCCGTGTCCCATGGCGCACAGGGACTCAGCTTCTGCAGCCGTCCTTTCCACTCACCCAGCGCACATCAAGGGCTACCAGCAGGCAGAAAGCTGCGGTCACCACGAGGCAGGGCTGCCGCAGAGGCTGGGAACAGGGAGACCAGGACCCTGGGTCCAAGTTCCAGCCTGGAGCTGTCTCTCTGGGTTGGGTGACCCTGGCTGGATGTGGCTCAAGCGCTCAGAGCTCCTGCCACAGACTCGTGAGCAATGGGAGCCTCTGCAGCTGCAGGGCTGGGTCCTGGGGAGTGGCTCTGGTGTCTCCTGCAGGCACATGCCCGGGCACACAGCAGGAAATGTTCAGTGCGGATTTGGATGAGGCAGGAATTCGGATTAGTGCTGGGGTTGTGCAGCACCATCGGTCACACATCTGGGGGCAAAGGGAGGACCTGGGGGAAAAGGCTGCAGGCTCCACAGCTGACTTTGGGCCTCTGTATATGGCAGGGGGGGTGTGTGTGTTGGATTGTGTATGCATTTGTGCACGTGAGTTTTCAGTTGTGTGTATGTTATGGGATGTGTGTGCGAGTGTATCCATGCATCTGTAACAGGCTCTGTGTGTGTGGGTGTGTTCATGGATGTGTGTTATGGGTTATGTGTATGTTATAGGCTGTCTGTGGGTGTGTATGCGTGCGTGCTATGGGTTATGTGTTCATCGCAGGCTGTCTGTGAGTGTGTTTGTGCATGTGTGTTATGGGTTATGTGTGTGTTACAGGCTGTGTGGATGTGTTGCATGTGTGTTACTGGCTCTGCACGTGCATGTGCATGGACTCTGTGTGTAGGTGTGCGTACACACTATTGCTTGGTCACTGGCTGTGTGTGTGTGTGTGTGTGTGTGTGTGTGAGATACACAGGACAGTAACTGCACAGGATTCACAGTGTGGTTGGGCAATGGATTTATAAATGGGCACCACAATACTTTCTTTCTTGTTCGCAGTCCCGCTCTTAACCATCCCTAATGTGTTGTTGGTGATGGCAGAGCACCACTAAGGGTTTAAGTGAACTGCCCGCCACGACTTGCAGATCTAACACGGAGGGTTGACAATGATCCATGGGCTCGGGAAGCATTTGCCAAAGTCTGTGCCGGGCAGTGGACATATCCATTGCTGGGGGTCTGTTGGCCTGGCTGTTTGCAAGGGGGGCAGGAGCTTCATAGAAGGATCCAAATGAAGGCAATGTCAGGGGGAGCATATAGCGAACACCCACCCTGCAGGGGAAAAGGGTAGGATGAGTTGCAGGGGGGTGGGATGGGAACAAATTTATGGCAATGCGGTTTATGGAAACATTCACCCAGTGGTGACAGGGTTCAGAGGTGACTTCACTTTAAGGGGACACTAAAACAGATCCTTTTAAAGCCCAGGAGCTTGAAATTAAACACCTGGGATCACTGGAGTCTCTGGAGAGAGACCTTGGTGGCCTAGAGGCGTGAGGCCTGGCTATTGTGAATGATGGCTCATCGGAGTCTCTCCCTCTCTGCTTAGGTTCAGTCCCACTACTGAAACCATCTGCTACAAGATCAGCAGGGCCCTGCTCAGGAGAAAAACCGGACAGACAGCAGAAGCACCTGCAGGCCAAGACCAGACGGCAGCCGCCCTTTGTGCCTGCATTGCCTTGAGGTGGGATTGCACAGGACTGCGGGGTAACCAGCTGGAGATCCTCAGTGACTGATAAGGCACCAATTAGCTGCCAGCCTCCCCACCCCTGAGCTTCAAAACAAGGCTTATATTGGCCCTATTTGCCTTTCTTTCTTACATATATTTGGCAACCAGGGGAATCCAGTGTGGTTTGCCACTTCCAGGAGTCCCATCTCCCCTCTGCTTTGGGAAACCATCAGTCTTCTACCTCCTTCAAAGCCCCTAGAGGCAGGTAACGTGTGTCCTTCCCAAGGCCGTCTGGAGCGGTCTGTGCCCACGCCACGGGAGGGGGATACTGCCTCTCATCTGCGCCCAAGAAGTGAATGTAAAACGCACTGGAAAAGCCAGGCTGGGGGTTGTGCGTCTGTCAGGCGCTGGGTGAGGTGACTTCGGCTGAAACCTCTCAGTGCCTAATGAAGATCTCGTTATGTATCCCACACTGGGATCTCCTTCGATAGCCTCGGGAATGTGACTTGAGGCTGACTCTACACTGCCAGACTACTTCCACGTGCTGCTTTTTATTGAGACCCACATCACTGCCCAGGGGCGCGAGCCAGGAAGGGTTGAACCTGCTGATTATAAGCTCTAGGTATTTATTTGGAAAAGGCTGGTTTCCTCTTCCTGGCAGGGGAGACTTAGTGCTTTAAAAGCCCTGTTTGGATATCAAGAGGGATTTTTTTTCCCTCCTGGGGCAGCTGGAGACAGGAGCAAAAGACCCCATAGAGCTGGTGGCTGGCAGGGAACACTGTCGTAGCTGGCACCAGGGGACATCTGCCTCAGTGGACGTGCTACAGACACGGCCTGTTTGCGCTGATGGAGCCAGGGGAGGCTGAGCCAGCCAAGAGCGATGGGGTGGATGTGGAAGGCGCTAAGCCTGGAGCCACTCAGGAGGAGAGCGTGGTCAGCATGGTGGATGGGAACGCAGCAGATGGGAATGCGGCCAGCATGGCAGATGAGGATGTGGCAGATGAGAAAGTGGCCGGCATGACTGATGGCATAGGGACTGTGGCACCGGCTGGTGGCAGGGATGAGCTGGAGCCCACGGTTCTGCCAGGCACCAGGTGTATGGACAGCACAGAGGCCTCTTCTGAGCAGAGCAGCTTGAGCCAGGAGGAAGGGGCGAGCCCAGAGCAGGGGGGCTCCCCATGCCAGGATCCAGCCCCAGTGGCAGGGCCTGGGAAGGCTGTGGAGGAGCCAGATCCAGATGCCAAGGAGGCCCCGTGTTCCCCAGACGAGGCCAGCCTGAGCACAGGCAGCTCCGAGATCCCCGGGCCCAGTGCTGCGGCGCAGGCGGCGGAGGGCCCCCAGGCCCAGTCGCCCAGCAGGGAACAGGACCCTGAACCCGACTTCTACTGCGTGAAGTGGATCACGTGGAAGGGCGAGCGGACGCCCATCATCACCCAGAGCGAGAATGGGCCCTGCCCACTCCTGGCCATCATGAACATCCTCTTCCTCCAGTGGAAGGTAGGGCTGGCCCCAGGGTTGAGCCGGGGGAGTGCAGCCTGGAAGTTGGAGCGTCAGTCTGGGAGGGGGGAGAGCAGGGATTGTGGCCTGTCTCTGCCACTGACTTCCCACCTGCAGCCCTGGTCATGTCCCTCTGTCCCAGGGAACATGGGAGGGGAGGCTGTTACTATAGAGACAAGGCCTAGAAAGACCCTGGGAGGCTGCTCCCCTGCCCTGGGGCTTGCAATGCATGCTGAGAAAAGCATCCAGATACTCACTCCCCCGCCACTCACAGGTGAAGCTGCCGCTGCAGAAGGAGGTGATCACGTCAGAGGAGCTGATGGCGCACCTTGGTAAGTGGCTTGGGAACTCCCCTGGGGCTGAGGAGACGGGGTGGGCAGTGGGGGCCAGGTCAGGGATCTCCCACCTGTCCTGTGTCTCTACCAGCTGTGGTGGCTGGCTCTGCTCCCTCTCCCCCCCATGCCTGCAGGGCTGAGTGATGGGGCCTGGCTAGAGGCCCCCAGCCTTTGGCTGTAATCACAGTCTTGAATGAACCCAGTGACTGCTGGGGAAGCCTAGCAATGGGTTCTCCTACTGCCCCCACACGCCTTGCCTTGGTCATGTCCCTTTGCCACCCCCTACCCAGTGGGGACAGCTTGGCGGCCCCTGATGAACTATCTTCTCTCTCCAAAGGCGACTGCCTCCTGTCCATCAAGCCCCAGGAGCCGTCCGAGGGGCTGCAGCTCAACTTCCAGCAGGTGAGGAGCTGGGGTGTCTCCTACAGTGGTGAGAGGTTGCATCTGCAGGGCACTGCCCAGCCTGCTCCCAGCCATGAAATGTGTGCTGTGCCCCCCTCTTGCCCACAGGCCCCAGCTCTGGGGAGGGAATGAGGGAATGGGACTGAGCCCCTTCATACAGCTTCCCCTTCATGGACTCAAACAGGGAACTCGGGGGTCTGATTCCCCCCCGCCCCCCACCTCAGCCTTGGCCACTGGACTCCTGCTCCTTGCTCCAGGAGGGCAGTGGACCCAGTCCCCTTGGGCAGCTGGAGAGAACCCAGGAGTCCTCGCCTGTGCTCGCAGCACTGTCTGCTCCAGCCGCCCCCCATGCTGAGAGATGGATGGTGCCTGGGGATCTCTGCAGTGCCCCAGATGGCAAAGGGCAGGGGTATCATGCCATCCTCCTTCCCTCCCTCCCACACCACAGAACGTGAGTGACGCCATGATGGTGCTGCCCAAACTGGCCACAGGCCTGGATGTCAACGTGCGCTTTACTGGAGTTGCTGACTTCGAGTATACACCTGAGTGCATCGTCTTTGACCTGCTCGGCATCCCCCTCTACCACGGCTGGCTCGTGGACCCACAGGTTGCCCACCACAACCCCCGACCCCGGGGGGGGAAATTTGGGTGGGGGAACTGGAGGAGTTGGGGGTCTGACCTGGGACTACTGGCGGCAGTGGGGGGCAATGGGGATGGAAATGCCAGACGGGCCAGGGGGTGGTAGCTCTGGCACCACATGCCAGGTGCTGTGTTGGTGGGTGGCCAACTGCCCCACGACCAGGCTTTGGGTGGATGTGGGGGGCTCAGAGGATGGGGTGGGCAGGAGACCTGGCCCTAGGGTTCCCCTTGCAGGGTCTGAATATGGCCCCCCCAGTGCTGCCCAGACTTACAACACCACCTCCCACACCCCAGACCCTGGAGGTGGTGCAGGCTGTGGGCAAACTGAGCTACAACCAGCTGGTGGAGAAGATCATCACCTGCAAGCACTCGCCAGACCCCAACCTGGTCACAGAAGGTAACACAGCCCCCACCCACCGGCCTGTTCCTGTATTGCCACCGGTACAACCAGTGCCTGGCAGGGTCCCCCTAGCCCTCTCTGCTCCCCACCCCCTATTTCTACATAGTCACACATGTCTGTCCTGGTCTGGCCTCCAATCACATTAACAGCCCTTCTCCGGCCCTTGTCTAGTCCCACTGCATCCTGGGGACCAGAACACCACAGAGTATTTGAGATGCGGGTGCACTGTGGACTTGTGTAATGGCATGACAATGTTCACCATTTCCTTTTCAATATCCTTCTTAATGCTGCCCCTTTCCTGGCTGTGGGCACAGGCCTGATCGCCGAGCAGTTCCTAGAGGCCACAGCATCACAGCTGACATACCACGGGCTGTGCGAGCTCACGGCTGCTGTCCGGGAGGGCGAACTCGGTGTTTTCTTCCGCAACAACCACTTCAGCACTATGACCAAGCATCAGGTAGGGCGTGCGGCTGGGTAACCAAGTGTCAGTCAAGTAACCGACTGACGTTAAAAAAAAAAAAAGGTGAGAAAGGCTGTCAGTAAACAAAAAAAATGTAGCCGTCATTAAAAGAAAATTGTTAAGCAACTTCAGAGCACCCTGCAGGAAGCACTCTCTCAACCACGTGCTGCTGCTACTGCGTCCCAGGCTGCCTGTAATACTGCTGGGATGGCAATAGGCTTCTTCGGGGGTCTGTATAAGGATGGGAGGAGCCGGGCTAGAGGGGATAAGGCTATGGGGGGCTTCAGGGTATGGAGTTTCACATGCTGCTTTGCTGGCTCTGCCCCATGAGCTGGGTTGGGCCTGGGGTGCTGTGTGCCCCCCTGCAAGGGTGCTGGGCTCTGGAGCTCTTGTGGGGTGTACCATGGCCCTTGGGGGATGGGGAATAAAGATGCCTGGCAGGGGCTGGGGAGGCAGCACAGCCTCACTATCACTATGGTCAAGCAGCCAATTTTTTTTTACTGACAACCTAACATTATTACATTTGTTTTAGTTTTGCTGTGGTTTAACCCCTAAGACGTAACCCAATTTTTCTACCTGGGGCCAGGTAGCAAAGAGAGCTCAATTGACATGATATGAAACACAGTGTCTGTAAAAACATGCATCAGTAAAAAGGTTAAAAGCTGGCAGATGGTCAGTAAAGAAAAAAAATATTCATGAATGGGGACTTGGGGCCAAAGGCAGGGCAAGGTGCACTATGGGGGGCTCCAGCCTGGCTCTAATGTCTCCCCCATCCCCCTCCCATCTAGGGTCACCTGTACCTGCTGGTGACGGACCAGGGCTTCCTGAAGGAGGAGTGGGTGGCCTGGGAAAGCCTGCACACCGTGGATGGCGACAGCTGCTTCTGTGACACTGAGTTCCACCTGAGCCACTCACCCGGCAGGGAGGGGCCTGCCAGCCCCCCACAGGGCCAGCAACAGCTGGATCAGGTGCGGCTGGCAGCAGAACAGTTCAGTGGTTACAGCAAGTGGGCGGGCAAGGGTGGATACTGGGGAGGCCGGACTCCCCAGTTCCCTCCTCAGCTCCCTTGGAGTCTGGAGGGGGAGGGAGAGAACCCAGGAGTCCAGGGTCCAAGAAGCGGGCAGAGTTGCAGGGCCAGGGCAGGG
The DNA here is from genome assembly GCA_030014935.1 of Caiman crocodilus. Classification (NCBI taxonomy): domain Eukaryota; kingdom Metazoa; phylum Chordata; order Crocodylia; family Alligatoridae; genus Caiman; species Caiman crocodilus. The sequence continues at coordinate 1,735,413 of JAGPOW010003528.1, read as the reverse complement.
TACTGGGGCAGCCAGGTCTCCTGGGTTTTGTCACAGGGTAGCCCTGGGGTCCTGCCCTGGGTCTGGGCTGGACATGCTGCCCAGTGGTTAGTGCTGACAGCCGCCCCTGCCCCCAGGACTACATCATGGCCCTGTCACTGCAGCAGCAGCAGCAGGGCCCACCCCCACTCAGTGACCTGGAGCTGGCCCAGCAGCTGCAGCAGGAAGAATACCAGCAGCCTCCGCCGCGGCCCCCGCCGGCCCCTGCGGGACAGGTAACCCCCCCTCACATCCCCCTTGGGGCCAGTGAGTCCCCCCGCTTCCCCTCCAGGGCAAGTACACCCCTCCCCCAGTCCCAGCTACCTGCTGGAGGGGTCCAGCTGGTGGGCTGCAATGGCCAACCCACCAGTATGGGGGGCTTCCAGGCCAGGCTCTGCCACCCCCGCTGCTCCCAGCTGGGGCTGCCATCCTGTGGTCCCCAAGGACGGGGGTTCCCAGGGACTGGGGCCAGCACGGAGCAGAGCCTCGGACACCTGGGGTCTCCCCGACAAGGGGAGGAGGTGTTGGGAATGGAGCCAGGACTCCTGGGATCCACCCTTGGCGGTGGGCTCAGGTGAGTTTGGTGCCCGTTGGTGCCACTCATCCCTTCTTCGCAGGCCCGTGGGAGGGCAGGTGGTGAACGCCGGCACCGGCCGAAGCCTGAGTCAGACTGCACCCTCCTGTAGAGCTGCCTGTGCTGGACCCCCGGAGCTCCTGCCCTCCCCGCCCATGGGGTCCCAGCTGCCAGGATCCGCTCCAAGGGGAACTCACTCCCAGCCTGGGCATCGTGGCAATGACCGACCCTCCGGGCGGGCTCCCGGTAGTCCTCCCCTTTCCCCATGCTGCACCTCTCGTGCCTTGTAGCTCTCACCAAAGATGCCCGGCACCCACAGCTCACCCCCACCTCCGACCCCTGCATTCCCTATCAGGGTTGGCATCCAGGACTCGGCCCCTACTGGGACCAAACCACCCTCCTCTCTCTGCCCTGCACAGAGTGCCGGGCTGGGGGGCATGGTGCAGAGTGTGGGGTCTCCACCTGTGTGGGGAGGGGGTATGGGAGCTCCTGGGATAAGACTCACATGCTGCTTTGCTGGCTCTGCCCCATGAGCTGGGTTGGGCCTGGGGTGCTGTGTGCCCCCCTGCAAGGGTGCTGGGCTCTGGAGCTCTTGTGGGG
>JAGPOW010003528.1:1675272-1689121 GCA_030014935.1 Caiman crocodilus | reverse complement strand
TTTTTTTTTTTTTTAATGTAGTATATGAATACATATTAAGGAACAGCTGTATCCCAGAAGAACTTTAAAATGTAAACCAAATGTAAAAGAAAGTATTATTTCCATGATACACATGGGATATTTAGGCACATAGTTACCATTTGGTCCATGGTAGTGCATGATTATGACACAGGTAAGAACTGAGCTGTCAGTTCAATTTCTTATGCCACAGGACCTTCCATTGCTAGTTTCCTCCATCTCTAAAAGAGGAACGGTAATGCCTTTCACTGCCCAGGAAGAGATAAGAGCTTATCTTGTAGTATGTGTATTGAAAGTATAAAGAGGTTGGTTATCAATTTAAAAGAAAACATTGTATCTAATATTTAAAAGTCTGTAAAAATGAAAAGATGAAATGTGGGTAAAGCAGTATTTTCAGATCAGTTTGTTCTGTTACATGGTATAATGGAGTGTACTCTAAAGTCTCAAAGTTCTCTTGATGGTTTCATTTGAAGCTGCAGGCTCCAGGAAAAGGACCCACATCAAGTAAAAGCAAAGATGACCTTGTGGTAGCAGAAGTAGAAATCAATGATGTGCCCCTCACATGCCGAAACCTGTTGACAAGGGGACAGACACAGGATGAGGTATGTGTAGAAGCTGTATCTAAATCTTTGGCTCTCGCAACAGTTTGCATTTTGATATAAGGTTTTAATAGATCAAAGTTAATCAATTTCCAGTGACACAGTCCCAGCAGAAGTATTTGGGAAAGACAGGGCCCTAAATCAACCCTCTGTAGTTTATCTTTCAAAGTTCTGACTGTGAAATTCTAGGATCATAGCTATATCTGTGACTGCTAGTGAAAATTCTGAACATTGTCATTATGCCAGGAATATGCCATGCTGATATGTGATTGCATGTATGATTGGACTTAACAGGGAACTCTTATGAATTATTTTTGATGTTCAGGTTTCTGGAAAACATTTTTTATGTATGAAAGTCTAAATTAGCATTTGACCTGCGAAGGACTCATAAAATCAGTCCTTTGTGACACAAAATTAGAATACCTCCTATGTTATATTATTTGATTACGTACTTCTGTTGCTGGGATGTTTGCAAAGAGTGAAATTTTTCATCTGTTTCTTGGCTGAGGAAAAGTTTGGTCAGTCCTAGGATTTGCCATACTGCATCAGAGCATTAGTCAGTCTATTTTAGGCTTCTGTATCTGATGGTGACCAATACCATATGGTTCAAAATAAGATGTAAAAAAACAAAGTGAACTAACCTGGTTATGGCAGAAGCTGATTCTCCCTAACTGTCATTAGTTTGTAGGTAACATTAATAAAGATGTTTTTAAAGAAACCTTGCTACTATAGTTCCATAAAAGTTTATTATATTGAGTTTTAAAGAAGTTAATCCCTACATTTGCTTCAATATTTTGTCAAGTATTATATGATTATAGGAAAGTAGGGCTGGAAAAGACTTCATGGCTGCATCTTGGTGAGTGCACACGTACATTACCCTTGGGATAAATAGTAGTGGCACATAGTTGTGTGGCTGCTACTTGTCCCTGGGGAGTGCCTGTGCATGTGTGCTCTGGCATGCGGCAAGTTGCTCTGGGTAAGGTAGGGGAAGCTGGGGCCAGTACCTAAGGCTCCAGAGGCAGCAACCTGGGCATGTGGAGCCTGACCAGCAGCCAGAGCATGGGTCTGGCTAGCCAGGCTCTAGTTTCAGGCAGTGCACACTGCCACCGTGCGTGCCCCCCTGCTCTTTTTTTTTTTTTTTTTTTGACACCAGGATCTCCCGTTTCCAAAAAACTCCACCGTGTTGCAAATTAGCAGTGTAGCGAATGCTTGTGCGTGGGGTTTGCAGCGCTGCAGACAAGTCTGTGGTACTGCAAACCTAACATGCATGCTTGTCTAGACACACCTCATGAAATCATCTTGTCTAATCCCCTACTGAAGATGGGATGGTTTCTGACTATCGTCCCAGCCAAGTGTCCATCTAACCTGCTCTTGAAAATTTCCAGGGGTGGAAATTCCACAACTGTTGCTTGATTACCCTCATAATTAGAAAGATCCTCCTGGTCTGCAACCTAAATTTCCTCTGCTGCAGCTGGAGGCCCATTGCTCTTAGTCCTGTCCCCTGTGGCCACAGAAAAGCCCATCTCTGTATAATCACCTGTCAGGTATTTGAAGACTTATCAAATCTCCCCTCAGTTTTCTCTTCTCCAGACTGAATATTGTAAGAATGTAGGTGTCAGTTAACTTATGCAGAAAGTACATCTTTCTCTCTCCTCCCATCTCTCTCAACAGTCCCAGGGTTTTTCATTGCTCCTCATAAAAAGTTTTTGTATCTTTAGCCAATTTTATTCCACTTGTCCATATGAGTTCTTTCTTCTGCTTGCTGCCAGTGGTCTTTTAACTAGTGCTCTCCTCTTTTGTCCACAGATAAGTCGGCTGAGTGGAGCAGCTGTCTCTACTCGAGGGAGGTTCATGACTTCAGAGGAGAAAGCAAAAGTAGGACCTGGGTTTGTAGCTTTTAAATTATTTGGAAAAATGAGTCATTGCTTATTTAAATATATGCTGCTCTTTGGGAACCAAGGTAAGTCATTATCACAATTCTTATGGAGACATTTCAACCTGTGAATAATTGGGTTCTTAATGTTGATTGAATATACAATTACACTTGATATTGGAAAAATGGAGTAAAGAAGAAATACAAAACCAAACTGATCCCTGGACCTTCATTACTTATGAAGGTTTTTCACCATTTTCATTTATTTCAATGTGTGGTATTATGTATGTACCAAACAGTATTTTAAATGAGATTCAGAATTCTTGCTTCTAGAGTTTAGTTAAGCTTTAAAACTGAAATTTGTTACCAAAACCTCAATAGGGTAATTTCCCTTTATTCAGGCATATTTTCTTTGAATAACCAGCTCAAACATTGGTGTCTGCAAGAATGATGTAAGGGTGTGATTTGCCTTTTGTTTCTTAGGTATATGAATGCATGGTAGTCCCTTATGCTAGTGATTCTCAAATGGGGTATGACGAGAGCCTTTTAAGAGCATCACGATGCAGGTTCTGCTGCTGCTGCAACTAAGTGAAACTGCACTGTATGCTTTGTGCTGAGCTACACTTTGAAGGGCTGTGACAGGACTGCTCACTTACACTGCAGCCCTTCCCTGTCTGATCCTACATACTCTTCCTGGAAATGGGAACACAGAACAAGCAGAGCTGTCCCAACACTTGCTTTCAGGAGGGCATTCCTGCCTCCTTGAGGTTTATCAGATAACTAGTGAATTGCCCATCAACAATGATGGATGAATTTCAAATAACACTAATGCTCACAGTGGCCAGATAATTGTCTCCTCACAGTAGCCTCCTCTTGAGACTCATTTGCATGGCTCTCTTGATGTTGCCTAACACCTAATCACCTTCTTCATGTAGCTTGGTCCTCAGGGGCTAGTCCGTCTGTCTGTGTGTGTCTCTGCCTGTAACGTTTTTTAAGGATGCTGGGAGCCCAGCACAGCCCAGAGGAGCCAGCTGAGGAAAAGCGAGAGTCAGGCTCCCGGCTATGATGAAACTACTTTCTTGATAGTGTTGTGCATCTAATTTTCTTCTCACAGTAGACAGGAGCCTGGCTCCCACTTTTCCTCAGCTGGACCCTCCTTCTGCCCTCCCTGCTGCACCAGGCTCCCGGTTTCCTTAAAGAGCATTACTAAGCCCTTTACTGTATAGAATTTTAATGCAGGAAACAGCACGCACTCCTGCCCTTTTGGTCTAGCTTTACTTGAGGCAACTATGGTATTAAAAAATTAAGCTGATTTATACCTTCACCAAGGAAACTTTTGAGTTTCTTTTCTTGACTTTTTTTTGTCTGTTGAGCACCATATTGCTCCAAATATACACTCTGTAAAATCAAACCTTTCCTTAAAAGTGACTTGCATTCATAAAAAAGGTTTTTGTATGTGTACCTTCATAAATCTGTTTATTTGAGGCTTTATTTTTTTCTTAAATGAAGAGATGCACCCAAATTTCCTATCTTAAATTCAAATGCATCCTAAATTTGAATATGGTAAATGAAAAATGCACAATTAAGGGAACATTCAGTTACGTTTAGCTAAACATACTGAAGCTACTGATTTACAGTTTGCTGCCATTTGTTATGTCAGTAAGGATTGTTAATCTTATACTTTTGTGATGGTTTGTAGCCTTTATCAATATAATGGAATTTTAGTTTAATAGAATGTTTTGGGTTTTTCTAATAGAGATCGTCCCTTGTATCTTCATGTCCAAGGGCAGACGCGGGAGCTAGTTGATAGTAAGTATAGTTCTGTGTCCTACTTCTAAATGGTAGGTGGTTACTATGTTCTTTTCTCCTTCAAAATAAATGTGTATTGTTTTTTGGGGGTTTTTTTACAATTTTTTTTCCACGTGTACTTGTGTGTGAGAAACTTGAGTTGTAAATCATTCCAGGTGTATAACAGATCACTTCAACGCAGTTATGGTAAATTCCTTATAGGTGAAAAAGTCAAAAGTATCTTGTAGTGCTTTGTACAAGTCATCAATTAAAGTTTTGCTACACCACAATAGAGTGACTCCTAGACTTGAATTGCACCTCCTCTGAAAGGAATACACTGCCATTTGTCTTCAGAAACGTAGCTAGTGGCAGTGCTTCTTGTGTGTCACCACATTGAGGTGTAGGTAGAGATTCTAAAATGTTACATAATCAGGTCTAAGTGTCATTGTTATAAAAGGGGTATTTTGAGTTATGGTTACTAGACCACATAATGCACCAATACAAATTGTAAAAATACAAAGGCATAAGCTTTCCATCCACACCATTTCTCAGTTGACTCATCTTTCCTCTTAACAGAGTCTGCAAGCCTTTTTGTCCAACATATCCAGTCATCTGCCATGCATCTTTTCATATAATGGTGTATTTCACCCATACATGCAGATCTCAGTTATAATTAGGAGTCTACCAAACTCAAGGAGGTGGCCAGCCAATTTTGGGGGCAGATCCTGGGGCCAGCAGTCAGTTTCACAGGCTGAGTGCAGCACGGCTCCCTCTGACCAAGGGGCCACAGCAGTCCCACCCCTCCCCACGGATTGCCACTTGTGCTGATACTGCAGCTTAATTAACCTGATTAAGCCTGGGGAAGCCATTAATCTACACCTTGTTAACTGTGAATTAATGGCTTCCCCATGCTTAATTGGTTTTAAGCCATGGTTTTGGGCCATCCCCAAGCAGTGGGCTCTCTGCTTTGGGTGGGCTTGCTGAACAAGCTGACCGGCAAGCAGAGAAAAGTGTGTGGGAAGCCCTGCAGACTTAGAGCATGGGGGGTGGGGAGGGGAGGGTGGGTGAGATTGCTCCCAACAGGCTGCTGTGAGCGGCCCTCCCCTGCTCCCTCCCCCTTCACCTTTTTCCCATGCTCCAAGACTCAAGGGCTTCCCATGCACTTTTCTCTGCCTGCTGGTAAGTTGTATTTTTTTTAGCAAGCCTCCTAAAAGCACAGAGCCCACCTGAAACTGCAGTTTCCACAAAAATTGCACAATCACAGTTTCAGCAGGTGACTAATCATAATTGTTATCCTGAATCTTACTGAGAGAAAAACCTGCGTGTTGTTAGGACCACTAACAATTTGGCATTGGGACTCCACATCTGGACTGGACCTATGTGGCCCTCCAGTCCATTCCAACCTGGGAATTCGGCTGGCATAGGAACAGCATAGGTGATCTTCCCCTGTAGACCTCACGTCCAGTGTGGCTCCATCTCATCCTCAGGTGAATGTCGTAGGTCAGTTGCAAAACTGGTATAAAATTACCTTTGTTCCCTAGTGTCTGGGTCCACATTTCAGACATGTTTACTGATTGTGTTTGTATTGAGTCGCACAAAGTTAGTGTTGCTTTCACAAGTTAAGTTCTAGACATGACTTTTTAATCCAAATATGTGAAAAGAGGAGCTATTTGATGGTTATAGTATATCTTTCCTGCATCAGACAACAAAAACATTTTGGATTGTATATGCCAATTCATTTTGCTCATTTTGAAATTCGGAACTAATATTTTGGCTCCAAGCATATGAACTGTAACAGTCCACATAGTGAGTCTAGGCATACAAATGAACTGAAACAAAAGCCATTAGTTTATAATGTTTCAGCAAAATGCAGTCCCTAGTATGTTCAGGGTTTCTTCATCCAAATTGTTAATTATTTTAACTCAAATATTGCTTTTGGCTAGATTCTTGGGGCGGGTGGTTGGTTGTTTTTTTTCTACAAGTTCTAAAAAGGTTAAAAATATCAAGTAGGAAAGAAACTTCCCATGAAGTACACATGGGTAACATTAACAATAAGACCTGTAGGGAGTTGATACTGTAAATTGGGTTGCAGATCATTCCTTTCCTCTTTTAATTAAATGTGAGGTTTCTAGTGAATGAGCCAAAATCCTCCTTGTATAGTTTTCATCTGTTGAGAAGTGTGAGAGAATTTGCTTAGTCCCCTTCCTGATCATGATCTGTGAGGATACACATTCTTTTGACTCATTGAATTATTAGCTAGTCTTGTGTAATGAATATGAATTAATGACCAAGTCACTCCCACACATTTCAACCAAAAGAAAATTACTAGTAAAAATTTGAAAACCCTTAAAATTTTGCATAGGAACAAATGCCACTCTAGTAGTAATATTGATAACAGTGGTTCTTTTCTATTAGGCAATTATTCAATATGGGAGAAGCTACCCCTTCCTAAAATGCTCACCTATCAGTGTAGAAAACTCCTCAAGAGTAGCAATGTGTAACTGTTGAGTAATGTTACCATAAATTTAATGGTATTTAATTTATCAAATAATGCAAGAATGTGGTAGATGAAGTAACCCAAGGGAGGATGATTGATACTGGCACTCTTGTGATAAAAGAAAGGTTGCCACAATCTCATTTTCTTTAACTTGAGCAAGAAAGAACAGGCAAATATGTGATGCAGGCTGTTTTTATAGCATGAGCAGATTGCTGCAGTGGATTACCCTGCCAAAATAGATGATTTAAAGTGTAGACAACCCTGAGACCTTGTTGATTAAAATAGCATCCCATTGCTGGAATTAAAGCAACGCTGTATCATCTCTAACAGGAGCTGTAAACCGAATTAAAGAGATAATTACTAATGGAGTAGTGAAAGCTGCCACTGGTTCCAGCCCAACATTCAATGGAGCTACAGTTACTGTTTATCATCAGCCTGCCCCCATCACCCAGTTGTCTCCAGCTGTTGGTCAGAAACCTTCATTCCAGTCAGGGGTATGTAATTCAGTGTGTGATTCTTGTGGCATTTTTATGTTCTTAACATTTGCCCACTAGAAAATCTGTATATCTAAGATTTTATAGTAAATATAATTTCGATAACTGGAGGGCTAAGAAGGTAGAGTCTGGAAAGTGAGACTCTGCTTATACTGGCCTCCTAGAAAAAGGGATGGAGAGAGCAGTCCTACTGGCAGAGAAGCAAAGGACTGACTGCGTCATCCAACACTGACTATTCTGAGTTTTTCAAGAGGAAGTATAATTTCGGCACAAGAGTTGTAAACTTTGTAAATGCAGTGGTTAGCCATTTGTTTTGTTTGCAGATGCATTATGTTCAGGACAAATTATTTGTTGGTCTGGAACACGCTGTACCTACATTTAATGTGAAGGAAAAGGTGGAAGGGCCTGGGTGCTCCTACTTGCAACACATTCAGATTGAGACTGGTGCCAAGGTCTTCCTGCGTGGGAAGGGCTCAGGCTGTATAGAGCCAGCATCAGGCCGAGAAGCCTTTGAACCAATGTATATCTATATCAGGTATGAATACTTGCTGAGTAGTTGTTTATAAATATAGTGACTGCTTTTACTCCTTAAAAAATATTCTTAAGAGTTAATAGAAGTAACACCCCCCCCTCAAAAAAACCCACAACAAAACAACATATTACACATACTTTAATCTTAATGTACTGTTTTAGAATAAGGCCCCAGTAAACTTGTGGTTTTGATTGGAGTTTTTTATGGACAGAATCACAAACAAGTAGGGCTGGAGGCTTCCTGCTCAAGGTGGTATCATCCCAGTCTGAATTGTCCCAGCCAGATGTTAGTCTTACCTGCGCTTAAAATTACTTTTTAAGAATGGAGATTTTGCAGCATCTCTGGGTATCCTGTGCTATCCACCCTCATAGTAAGAGTTTTTTTAAGGCAAACCTGAATTTTCCTTGTTGCAATTTAAGACTATTGCTGCTTGTCCCATACCCTGCAGCCACATAATCTAGCACCGTTCTTTATAACCACCCTTCAGGTATTTGATGACTATTATCAAATCTTTCCTTTCCCTTCTCCAGACTAAATAATTCAACCTTTCTTTGTAAGTGACATTTCATAGACCTCCAATCACTTTTGTTACTCTGCTGGACTCTAATTTGTTCACGTCTTCAGTGAAGTACAGTGCCCAAAACTGGACACAGTACTCCATGTGAGACCTCACCAGTGCTGAAGAGATTGGACAAATCACTTCCCTTGGCTTGCAAATGATGGTTCTGTTAATGCAGCCAAGCATGCTGTTAGTCTTTTTTACAACAACCTGTTGGCCCTGTTCTGTGGGCTGACATTTAGCGTACGGTCTACTATAATACCCAGGTCCTTTTCTGCAGTGCTGCAGCCAGTCATTTCCCAGTTTGCATTTGTGCATGCAGTTGTTCAGCCCTAAGTACAGGACTTTGCCCCCTTATTAAATTTCATTCACTTAAACTGAAAAAAATGGTCTGAAGTTACTAAGGTAATTCTGAATCCTAATCCTACCCTCCGCTCTGCACCTCCAGTCAGTTTGATCTCATCTGTAAATACACTATGCATGTATTAAGTCCCACCCTCCAAATCATTAACAAAGATTAAACAACACTGGACCTAGAACAGGCCTCATGGAACTTCATACCTCCTCCCAATTAGGCATTGAGCAATTAATGACTAATCTTTAAGAATGGTGATTTAAGCAGTTATATATCCACCTTACGGTAGTTTTGTGTGGAATTTTAAAAAGAAAATTCAACGTCCTTATTCCAGTCAAGAAACCAGTTTGTATAATATTGAATGGTGTTCAAAGTTCAAGGGCCCAAAATAAATGTTGAAGCAAGTTACCAGTAAAGGAAAAGGGCCAGGTATTGCACTTACCAGTAAAGAAAGCAAAGAGGACGAAACAGCCAAATCTAGTAATAGATATTTTTTCTTAAAGAGTAAGATTGTTGTCCTCCTTTTTTTAATTTCTTGCCTATTGTGTTTTCAGTCACCCAAAACCAGAAGGTCTGGCAGCTGCCAAAAAGCTGTGTGAGAACCTACTACAGACTGTAAGTAACTCTTCTTTTAGTTCTTCTCATATAAATGTGAAATTTCAGAGTTCCTTTTAGCTCTCCTGTGCTTCAGGATAAGACCCGTTGTTAAGCTCCCAGCAAAACTACTTGTATGCTTTGATGTGCTGGTTACAGGGAGATCTGAACTATAGTAAATCCTTTTCAGAATATACCAATTATGTGGAAACCTTGAACCTCTTCAGCAGCTGTAGAAAAATGCCATAGTCAGTATATATACCATGTGTAGGAGGAACCCTCTTTTCCCTCTTTGTGGTAGCATATCTTTTTACTATCCCTTCCATGTAGTTTCCCTGAAGCTATTTCCTGCAGCAAGGCATGTTGTCCAATTACCACTGCCTGCCTGTTTTGGTCTCTTGTATAAAGCCTTGTCCATTTCTGGATGGGCACTCTTCCGTTTTTAACTCTTCCAGTCTTCTGGTGCTAGGGTATACTGCATCAAGTAGCTCAAAGTCTGGTGGGCCATATTCTTTGAATCAAGCTCAAATATAGGCTCATCACACGATTTAGAACTTCTAGTATGTGCAAGTGTGTGGACTTGGACTACTTCTGAACGTGCTTTAGCAATTTCAAAAGTCTTCTCTGCTTCCTGTAGAGTACTATTCTGCTGCCAATTTGTACTATGCATGTTTTTATATCTGGTACAGATTTCTCATAGAAAAAAAGCCTGATAGTGACAAAGCTCCTTTTTTTTCCCTTCTCATTTATTTCTTGGATTATCAATATTACTTTGAGTGTGGCAGAACCCAAAGTTCCATTGTAACAGAAAAATGCAATAAGCTGTTCTTTGCCCCCCAAAAGATGTCTGACAGAAGATTCACATACATGTATTTACTAATTTATGAATGTCCTTCATAGGTTCATGCTGAATACTCTCGATTTGTGAATCAGATAGCTACTGCAGTACCTTTAGCAGGTAAATGTTAAAGCTTTTCAGCAGTATTTTGTATGTGGTCTATATCAGTCTTTCTCTTAATTTTACAAGTTTTTTCAGTGAACCATTTTATCTATCTTCATCAATTAAATATTTTTTTGAATCTGCAGCTGATTTGGAAATAAACCGTTTTTTTTTAACTTTCCTTTTTCCCCCCACCAGGTTTCACACAACCTGCTGCTATAAATAATGTACCTCCTCAGCCATCATACTATCCATCAAATGGCTACCAATCTGGTTACCCTGTTGTTCCCCCTCCTCAACAGCCAGTTCAGCCACCTTATGGTGTACCCGGCATAGTACCACCTGCTGTGCCACTGGCACCTGGAGTGTTGACATTACCCACAGGAGTTCCACCTGTACCCACACAATACCCAATTTCTCAAGTACAGCCTCCAGCCAGTACTGGCCAGGTAGGACAAGAGATGAATAAATTAAACTGAATTTCTCCATGTACTAGGATATGCCTTCGCTGTAAAATCTTTATGATCATTCTAGATGAAACATACGTTTTAGAGTGTTCGTGTAAAATGTTCGTGCTATTTTTCTGGGACCTTTTTTAGGTGCAAGTCAGGTAGTGATGCAAGGTTGCAATTACCTAAGAAATGACCACACATTAGGCAAGCAGAAATATCTTAAATGTTCTCTCTCTTAACCGTAGAACAGAGTTTTTCCTCCACAAATACTGTCACAAAGTGTTTTAAATTAACACTGGTAGAGCAAGTTTGAATAGTTGTAAATAGTAACCACTTCAAAGTTGGTGCATTCTCCAACTTCCTTGCTTAGCGTGACTTTTAAAAAAGTGAATGTTTCTAAAGGTTTGCCTGTCTGATTAAGGGGAATGATAATGATGTATTCCTTTGTTGTGGGCGGTGGAGATTTTTTTTTAAAAAGTATACTCAGTTATTTTTAATGCTATATTTTCAGACTTTTGTGTGTTTTGTTTTTCCTTTCTGTTTTTTTAGAGTCCCCTGAGCACTCCTTTTCTTCCTGCTGCCCCCGTAAAAACAACCTTGCCAGCTGGTACACAGCCACAAGTCCAACCGCAACCCCAAGGCCAAAAGAGGCGTTTCACTGAGGAGCTACCAGATGAGAGAGAGTCGGGACTGCTGGGATACCAGGTGGAATAAAATAAACAATTTTATTTCTTGCCCCAATCCTCTTTCTCAGAAAGAGACGTTGCTGTGAAGGGATCACCGTTTGTGTAGTTTATTTCATAATGATAATTAAGATATCTGGAAGATACCAATATATTAAAAAATTTTAATATTAAAAGTAATATCAAGCAAAGAAGAGACTTAATATGTCTGTTCTTTGACAAGTGTGCTTTCTGTATTTGATACTTACTCTTTGTTTCACGGTAAAACTACTTTCCCTTTCCTTCCATAAAGAACAGAATTATCTTCAGATCAAAAGAAGGTTAATAATTGTTGCCTTTCCTGCAAGAAAAGAAATATGATTTTTTCCAGAATCTTTTCTTAGAAAGGCTATAATGAGCCTAGATTTAAATAGGATTCTTTTTCTTTTTTTTTTTTTTGTGATGGCATAGGACAAACCAACAGCCACAGTTAATTTAATAATAATATAATGCAGTTTGCAAAATTTTCTCAAAACTGTTTTATATAGTAAAGTGAAGGGGCAAGAAAGTTACCATAAGTCATCTTCTTGTGCTTGTCCCTGGTAAAATTTTGCCAAATTCACCTTGGAAAGCCTTGTGGGAGAGAGAGACAATAAAAATGTTACTCAGGAACATTTTGAAAAATAACAGGTATGTTTGAACCCACAAATATGTATGCAAGATGAATACTATTTAGTGTCATACTATCTACATAACATTCTGGTTTTAGTCTGTGAAGGAAGTGGGTAACTACCTCACTTTGTAGTCTAGAATTTGTGGGAAAATAGATGATAAAATCACTCTTTTACCTTAACACTGAAATACTACAGTTATGGGTTCATTAACAACAACAAAAAAATCTGTTACAATTTGTATATCTTGATCTACAGTTCAAAGGGAAGCAAGGGAAAGCATTTTACTTAACGCAAAGCAATAAATATTTCCTTTCATCTTTAACAGCAATCTTACACTTTTATCATTGTGCTACATATTAGACTCAGAAAATTGGAAATGCTAAACCCAGTCTGTAGTTTGCAATATACTCTGAAAGGTTGGGTTTCCTGGCATTATCATTAAGGAGCTATAGTTTATATCATAGTTGTAGATTTGCTAATGCCGTGTGTTTTTCTGCTCATAGCATGGACCCATTCATATGACTAATTTAGGTACAGGCTTCTCTGGTCAGAGTGAAATGGATGGAGCAGGATCGAAGCCAGCAAGTTCCTCAGGAAAGGAGAGAGAGAGGGACAGGTAAGTGTGCTCATTAAGGGTATAAAAGGGTTATGGTCATACCAATGGTGGCTTGAGGAAGAGCAGTTTTTAGACTAGTATGTTTCAGCTTCAGGGCTGTGACCCAAAAGTGAGTTTCAGAACCATCAGGAAAGCTGCAAGCTGTTGAGTATTCCTATAATATAAAGTGTTATTTCAGTGCTCTCTGGAGACATGTTACGTAAGTTTGTTGCAAATGAGAGAGAATTGCTAGCACTCTACTTGAGTGAGATGTTGCTAACTTGAGAAGGTTTAGAAACACTTTGTGGTAATGCCAAAACAAGCCTGGGGGATAGTTTTCAAAGGTCTCAAATTCATATTTTGACGTTTAAGTGATGAGATATCAAATAACTTGGAAAATTTAAAACTGGCAAATTGTTCACAGGTGGCCTGTCTGCGTGGGGGGTTGTGCCTGATGAAAAAACTTCATACAAGTTGTTTATTTCTTAAACAGTAACACTGAATGTTAGTCTGCATTGATAGATCTTTAGGAAGAATTCCAGTTGTCTGGGGAACCCCGTGTTGTCTGGATTACCCCCCGTGTTGTTTAAGGATTACTCTTATTCAAATCCTTCCTGAATCCTTACTTCGTAGCATTTAAAAGACGTGCTCTTCTAAGTGTCTTTATCTGGACAAAAACAGTAAGATGATGTCATTTCCAGCCAGATTTTGTTACCTCACAAGAATGCTTTTTCAAGGAGGTTGCTAGAAACCCATATAATTCAGATTTAAGTTTAAAGTTTCATAAATGCTATAGCTACTCTTTATCTGCCCACGCCAGGCCAAAGAAAAGGGAGGGCAGGCAGTTAATGATGAGCAATGTTTTGCCATGGCATCCGTAAGAGCATTTAGTCATGAAAATGCGAGGCTTATCCCACAATTCTGCAGTGCCAGAAACCATGCTGTTCGAAAGGATAAAGAAACATTGCCTTTAGCTTTACAAGGTCTGAAGGCACTAGACTTGCCTTTTCCTTAAAAAGGCCACGTTAGCTGTAGAAAAGTAGTTAGGATTCAATTCCCTTTCAACCTTTCACAGTTGAACTAGTGTTAACTAAGGCATCTGGGTTTACAGAGAGAGCTACCAAAGAATCTCAGTAACCATTTACATTTCTCTAAAACATTCAAGATTTAATTTCTCTTTCAGGTCTGGCATATACTGAATATGTGATTTTTTTTTT
>JAGPOW010003528.1:1664051-1674882 GCA_030014935.1 Caiman crocodilus | reverse complement strand
TTTTTTTTTTGATTTTTTTTTTTTTGCAATGTGAAAGTTTTATTGGCACTCATTTGGGATGGCTGACCTAAATCACTTAAGACTTTAGAAGGGTCAAAGCAAGGGAGAGCTGGTGATGGAGAATTGTCTGAGAGGATCCAGTGCTCAAACTCCAGTGCAGAGGAGCAAGTTGGATATAGAGTCTGACAGTCAACAGTTGTCCTTTATCTTTAACCTCTGTTGTGTATTAAACACTCAATATATTGAGTCTAAAATTAAATAACAAGCTCTTTAGTACAGAGACCAAGGTATATTGCTACCTAGTCTGTAAAATGCTGAAACCGCAAAACTGTCATCTGTATTGTGTTTTATTTCCATAGGCAGTTGATGCCTCCACCAGCTTTTCCAGTGACTGGAATGAAAATAGAATCCGAAGAAAGAAATGGCGCAGGGTCTTTATCGGGCAACCATGGTGAGCACAGCGGACAAAATGCAAACTTGATTTGCAATCTACTGATCAAATGTTGACTCTCGCAGATACTGGAATGGGTAGTCCTAGGCTGTCTTTGAGATTGCAGTTCTTTTAAGTGAAGGAAAGAAGTTGTTGTACAGACTTAAAATCTGTGCATTTCTCACATTCATGTAAGTGCATATCTGCCCAAGCAGATACTTACATAAGTGCTAGGCGAACATCTTGAACAGTGGTTGCTTTACTCCTATTGTGAAGGCAAGAAGACTTGACTTGATAATCAGCCAAGACACAGAAGCTTATGAGACTGCTCTGTTACATGGATAGGTCACGTTTTTATGTTGCATTCAGGTCTCAGTTGGATAGCTCTGTATGTTTAATGCAATTAGTGTAAGGCTGATTTTTTTTCAGAAGACTTGATGCGATGTCCATAAGCTTGATCCCTGTAGACGTAGTAAAGGACAGTAATGGAGATAATGGTTCGGATTCACTTTCACAGATGTGTGCCATACATCTAGTAGGCACTTTCCTTGGTTTCTCCACAGCTAACAGAAATCATCTTTGGATTCTGTGTTTTCATAGGGTATTTCTTAGCATCAAACATTTGATGTGTCACAGAACAGGTAAAAAATTAATTCAGGCCTATAAAAGTGGCAGAGCACCTTATACAAAAGTGAAAGCAAAGTATGTAAAGCTGTTAACTTCAGGAGTTTGGTTTTTTTCCAATATTGATGCCAAAGCTCACCATTGTGTTAGACTTCTTTTGATTAAGTTTGGAGATTTCTTTACATATTTATCTCTTAACGGTGAAGTCACAGCCACTTAGACTCACTTGCTAACTTTACCTTTTTTTTGTGTTTCTTTTTTCTTTCTCTGTTCTCTTACATGGTTCTGATGGATCACATGTGCTGTTGCTGGTGCTGTTTCGTGTGGCTGCCGACCTTGGGTGACCGTTGGCTTTTTGACCTCAATATGGTGTCTGACTAACAATTTATAATTAACGTCTTTTTTATTAATTAACTTGTTTTGGGTATTTTTATCTCTCTCTTTTTTCCCCCCTGTTTTCTTGGGGGGTGGGCTGCTTTTTTTTTTTCTTCTAGATCATCCAGCCAAGAAGATGAAAACTGCAGAAAAGGGATTTGGATTGGTGGCTTATACTGGGGACTCATCAGATGAAGAAGAAGAACATGGTGCCCATAAAAATGCAAGTACTTTTTCACAGGGATGGAGTTTGGGGTACCAGTATCCTTCTTCACAGCAGCGAGCAAAACAACAGATGCCATTTTGGATGGCACCATAGAAGCAACAGAAGTTTTTTGTATCCCTCGGTTACACCTTTTGTTTTTTCTCTAGCAATAATGCATGTATATTACAAAATGAACTTTGCGAATATACATTATTCTTACCTTAGCAGAAGCTAATGGTGCAGTATTCCCTTTTGAAAGGGGTTCTCTTATTTTTAAACTCTTTATTTCTGCAGTGGATTTGGCATCTATGAAAAGTTTGTTTTGAAATTGCATCCTTAATATGGAGCACAGTATCTCTCATATGCAGTAAGGGAAAGTGCTCACAGAGTAAAAACAAGGAGGTCTCTTCCCCTGGCATTTCCCATGTGCCCAGGAAAGCCTCAGAAATGGAGAGAGCCAGGCAGGCTGACTTCAATTTTTCTGTTTGTACTAACTGATTTTTCTTGCTGTCGCCCTGTGTTTGCAGTCCCATCGAGTTAGTGATGATAACAGAATGTAATGTTTCAATCTTCCAGAGGTGAAAGGAGCACCTGTACATTAAAATTTCGTTTTAAGGATCATGTTGCCCTAAATTCCTAATTGTATTTACCTTAGGCGCACCCTGTATTTCAGTGTTTGATTTTTTTTTTACCTTTGAAATGTTTCGGTAACTCAAAATAACTCTTGGTTCTAGCCAGATTTGTTGGGGGGGATATTGGGGGTCCCCCAAAACGTTCTAGTCTGGTTCGATCCGTTTCACTAGTAATCCTCGCACTTACTTTGTATACATCAGTGGTGTTTAATCTCGAGTTATCCCGGTGCATTTCATCCCACCCAGTCGGTTGATGTGGAACTACTGGCCACCATCCTGGTAGTCTCCTGATCATTTGCTTGCTTGTTTTTATTCTACCAGTTTTGTTTTGTGATTTGTTTAACAAAGAAACACAGCAGCCTGGTTTGTATGTCTCCAGAGAGCTGACTGCGGGCGCTGCTGCCCCACGGGCGTGCGGGAGCGCAACCTCCGAATGAGTTGCCGCGCTGTTTACAGTGACTGACCAGCAGCGCCGCCTTGGCCCTCAGCGTGGCAGCTTATTGCCAAAAGAACTGTGTGTTTTGGGGTTTATTTTGGTTTGGTTTTTTTTTTAATCCTATTGTGAACCTCGGAGAACCTGCTTGCGCGCGGACACGGCGGCAGCGTCCTGCATCCCGAGAAGACTGGATAAGCGTCCCTTTTTTGCACATTTGACTGCCTGGCGGGTTGGCTGGCTTTGTACAAACGTTGTCTTCGGTTTCCTACACGTTGTAAATAGTCAGGCCCATAATTGCATTATAAATAAATGTATAACTATTGCTGCCTTTCCTCTGCTTCCCCTGGCGGGCTGGGGGCGGGGCCTGGCTGAGGGGCGGGGCTGAGGCGGGGCCTAGCTCGGGCGGAGCTGAGGTGGGTCTGGCTGAGGCGGGCTGCCGCCATTTTGGCTGGGCCGAGGGGCGACTCGGCGGCGGGGGCGCGGTCCCGCCCTGGCTGGGGGACGCGGCGCCGCTGCGGGGCGAAACTGCGGCGGGCCGGCCGCTCCTACACGCCCGGGATGGAGGCCGCGGCTCGTCCGGGCGGCGGCGCCCCGGGGCCGGCGCAGGCGCAGTCGCGCGAGTACAAGCTGGTGATGCTGGGTGCCGGCGGCGTGGGCAAGAGCGGTGCGTGCGTCCCGGTGCGGGGGTGCCGGGGGCGGGGGTTCCCAGCGCTGCGGGCCAAGAGCGGGAGGCGATGACGGGCCGGGCTGGGCCGGCTCGGTGCGCCGCGGAGCAGGCCGCGCGCGGGCCGGCGGCGCCTCATGCGTGACCGGGTTCTCGTTCTCGCTTTCAGCCATGACCATGCAGTTCATCAGCCACCGGTTTCCAGAGGACCACGACCCCACCATTGGTAAGAAACGCATCTCCGAGACATGCAGCTGCTGGCCTGAACCTTGTCCCCCAAGGAGACCCGAAAGTCGGACTGGGGGGAGCGTGCGGCGGGGCCGTGCCGTTAGCAGCCGGCCGGCTTGCGCGAGGCCGCGGTCCGCAAAGAGGACCGAGAGTTTAGATGCGGCTTATCGGTATTTTTACCCACTTGGCTCGGATCCGATTATTGGTACGAGACCCACCTAAGGAATCCTGGCAGAGTTTAAAAGAAATGGGTTTTGATCCGTGAATAACAATAGAAAGTCCTCGATGATCGTGCACGTGCTCAGCTGCGCGCTTTAATGTTCAGACCAGACCCAGCGGTGCCTGCGTTTCTGCCTTTGATAAATAGACAAGCAATTTAGAGGGAGAGGGAAACGTGTCAGCATAATCCCAAATTATTTTTTCACTCCAGTTCTCTTTCATCTTTAGACAAAACCATAGGCCCCGTCTGCTGATCCTGGAACGACAGATTTTAAACAGACGAAAAAAGCAGTGTCAGGCATATTTGGGAGTTGGGAGCTGTATTGTGCTTGAATTTCACAGCACCAGCGGTGCATTTAAAAATGTTGTTAATTTGGAGCTCTGTCCAATTCTGCAGTATTATTTTAAACAAAGTCCTGTTTGGTGCATAATGTAAACCTCAGATGGCATAACTTGAACAAAACAAAACAAAAAGCCCAAGAAATAGCCTACGTAATTATACAGGGTCTTTCCTTATTTTTTTTGCAAAGTTAGAAATACTGTGTTTTGTTCAGGGTAGTTTTAATTCCCCCACACATTACAGTTTCAAGATTTCCCATGGGGTTTATTTTAGTAGTTTTTAGTCCAGATAATCCTTGCTACGCTTTTACTACTTAATTTCATTGTATTACTCTGGTAGTACTTATACTATCCAAAATAATTCTTTGCATTTGTTGCAGTTTTCTAAATTTTACTACTTTTTTCCACCCCTTCATCATCAAGATAGTTTCCAGTATTATTCTTCTTGCCTGTTTGTTGTTTTGTTCATGCTTATTTTTTCTGCTGCTGTTCTGTGAACTCATTTCTTTTGTTGTGGTGTGTTTGGTAACTCACTTGCCAGGCCTGAGTACAAGACTGTGTAAATCAGAACACAAAAATTGCCATCAACTGTGTCGGACCATAGGTCCATCTTGCCTAGTCTCCTGCGATCAGCAGGGGCGCCGTCACTTCCCCAGCTGCTGCTGGAGCTGGGCAGGGAGCAAGAGGAGCCTGAGGAGCTGCTGCAGGCTCCTGCTCTCTCCCTACCACCATCACTACCTCTCCAGGACCTACAGCCCCCATCCTCTGTCATGGGGGCCTCCAGCACCAGCCACCACCTGCTGCTGCCACCTACAGCCAGATGGGACCCCACAATGCCAGTGAGGTCCCTCTGGTAGCACCACCACCTGCTGCCTGCTTGCTAGCTGCTCCAGAAGTCACCCCAGTTTGTCCTTCTGTGATGAGTCCTGTGCTCCAGTTCCCTCTCTCCCGCTGTTCATATACAACTGAGTAAGCCAGCAGCTTGCTTTCCCTCTCCCTCCTGTGCATGTCCCTGTTTGTTGTTTTGTGGCACTAGGCCCTCACATATACCACCCCTCCTTCAGGCAACATCATGTCTGATCGGCTGCACTTTGTGCCGCCTCCAAGGCTTCCAATACGACTGGCAGCTCATCTGTCTACGGGGTTTCCCAAAGCACAACCTGGAGGAGCTGCCAGATTTCTACTGGCACCTCAGGACCTGGAGGTTGGTCTCTGCCTCCAGGTCCACAGGGATGGTTGCCCAGGGTGCTAATCTTACCGCACCTGTGCTGAAAAACCTGCAGCTGGCACTGCCAGTGACGGAGGTGCCCTGGGAGTGCCAGAGGTTGGTCCTGGCCCACATCACTCATGTCAGAGACCTCCTGCATTATGCTAGGCAGAGGTGGGTAGATCCCTCTGCACTGGCCTGGCACGTGGAGCTGCCCATGCTGCATGCTCCCTGCCACATATTCCAGGAGGTAAAGGCTGCCCTGCTGCCCACTGCCCTTGCCTACATCGACCAAGTCCTGCGCCTCCCAGTGTCCCCTAGCCCGCCGGAGCTCATGCCTCTGCAGGCCTCACAGTGCTCTCCCACCACCTCAGCGGCCTGGGGGACACCAAGCTGGTCTGCTTCTCAACAGCC
Organism: Caiman crocodilus; assembly: GCA_030014935.1. Classification (NCBI taxonomy): domain Eukaryota; kingdom Metazoa; phylum Chordata; order Crocodylia; family Alligatoridae; genus Caiman; species Caiman crocodilus. The sequence continues at coordinate 1,669,109 of JAGPOW010003528.1, read as the reverse complement.
TGCCGCCACCAGTTGTACACGTTTGTGCTCCACGTCGTCTATCATCCTGTCCTCACGTCCCACCCCAACAACAAGTGATGGGGCACTCTCAGCAGGGGCATTGGTCCCTGGTGGACTAGCCTGCATTCTTGGTTGAGCCCGTGAGCCACAAAGGACCTCAGCTGGCAACTTCTCCACAGAGCAATCTCCATGGGCATGTATTTGGCACACTTTACGGACGCACCCAGCACCTGCCCCTTCTGCCTACAGAGCAAAACCCTGGCCCATGCCTAGCCTGAGGGCGCCAGGTTACAGCCCCTCCTCCAAAACCTCCTGCTGAGGTTCTGGCTTCCTGCACCATTTCTTTTATGGACTTCCTGCCTACAACCCCACTAAGCCCAGGGACCTTCTGGTCAGTTTCCTGGCTCTGCCCAAGCTGGCCATCTATAAGACCAGGAAGGAAGCTCTGGCCCAGAGGAGCCTGGGTGAGTGCAGGGTTGCTTTCCTGATACTCTTCCACTTGTATATCCCAACAGAGTTTCATTGGTTAGTGGCCACAGGCTCCCTTGACTGCTTTAGGGGGCAGTGGATGCTGGCCGGTGTGCTCTGTTCAGTGTCCCCTTCCGTTATGAACCTAGTTATTAACGTATGGCCTCACTCCTGTTCCCGTTTTCTTTTTTGTTGTCCGGAGCAGTCAGCTGACATGTCTGCAGTGGCCTCCCTTATTAAGGGGGACTTAGATTCCCTGATGGGCAAATAGCCCATGATCTTCTCTTGGCACATCAAATAGGCCTGTGTCGCACAGATAGAGCTGATAGAAGTCCTCCCTCTCCAATGATGTGATGCCTCTGCATATGCAGTATAATTGTGCTGTCCTGTGTTTTCTCCACAGCCTCCCCAGTTTTTTCCTTACCAGTACATTCACTTTTCACCCATTGATGTAAAAGCCAATGTGGCAGGTTGCTTATAAGGAATGGGATGTACTATGTTGGCCTAGAGGCATAAAAGTTTTAAAAAATCAAGTTGTACTGAGGTCCAAGGTAAAATTATGGTTCTTAGAATTAGTTCCTGTTCAGGAAATGTGAAAAATGGTGATCGTGATAAATAATATTGTGGTTAGATTAAATCTGCCCTTCTTAAGGCTATATCTACTTCCCACACACAGAGACTTTTACCTTTTTAGTAAAAGAAATATGCAGAACTACTAGCAGTACAACACAAGTCCTTCAGGGTGTTATTTCTGTTACTTGAGAGCCATAATCATGGACCAGAGTCTGATGCCGTCTTCAGTTGGAAACAGAGTGATATTAGTTGGTCCTGTTTTGAGACTTTACCCTGGTTGCCCCTTTCCTGCCTGCCACCCTGCCTGTACATGGCATGTTCCTGCTCTTGCACAGCAGCAGTGGTTCCTGCCTGGCATGCCATGCCATTCCACGTCCCTACTGAACTCTGGCCTGGGACTTTTGATCAACTGGCTAGGACTGGCATATGGAATCCCACTGTCCTGGCCAAGCTGGGGTGTATGGTCCCCTTACTTTGAAAGGAAAGATCTGATCTTTGTTTGATTTCAAAGAGTTGGCAACAATTCTTATGGCTGCCATTGTGGTTCTTTTCTGTGATTCGTCTGCTCTCTCCCCTCAAAGCTAGAAAATGCCAACAAGTGTAAGAGAAATAAAATATTTCTTTTATTCTTTTTGGTTCTTGTTAAGATGCACAAAACTGAAATCTTAAATTATCACACATTTTATCTCATTTATCAGGAATAGCATATACTATTACAAAGGATTTGTCAAAGTAAATGTCTGCATAGGCAAGACAAGTTAAACTGCAGTAGCTCTGAGTATTGGTAGTTTAAACATTCCATCTATCAGTTATGTAGTAATTTCAACAGGTAAAGTGTTAAGTACAACGTAGTGGGGTTTTTTTGTATGTGTGGTTATAAATGCTATAGTCTTATTTAGACTTTTATTCCCTCCCCTCTCTCCGTGCCTCCTGGTTGCCTTAAATCCACAGAGGATGCTTACAAAATACGAATACGCATTGATGACGAACCTGCAAATTTGGACATCCTGGATACAGCAGGACAGGTATGTGAGCAATAAGGATAATAAGGTGGAGACTAATAATAGGATGGAAATAATGATAGCGTTGTGCACGTATACTTAATGTGTATCTATGCATCTTTTCTTTAATTTTGCTGTTATATTGTCTTTTGAGAGATTCTGTCTCTCTAACCTATTTCATGTGTTGGTAGCCATGAAACAGCTATTTGTTTTGTGTTCTGCTTTGTTCTTTCTTCTCCACTGTTACATTGTTCTTTATATTTTGAGTGAAATGCTAAGAGATACCCCGAGTTTCCAAATCCTCTGTCTACAGTTACAAAAACTTGTGCCTTTCAGCTATCTTGTCTATTTATCCCACAGGCTCATATTTGGTCCCACATATAGAGCAGAAAAGTAAGACGTTGTGAAGTTGTTATATCATTGTTACTAGAATGGTTAGGGCTCTGCCATTGATCAGCAGATCAGTAGCTACTGTACTTGTGCAGGAATTGAAATGTTACTGTTTATTTCTAGGCAGAGTTTACAGCCATGAGAGACCAGTACATGAGAGCAGGCGAGGGATTTATCATCTGTTATTCAATCACAGACCGCCGCAGTTTCCATGAAGCGCGTGAGTTCAAACAGCTCATCTACCGTGTTCGGCGCACTGATGACACTCCTGTAGTTCTAGTTGGAAACAAATCTGATTTGACACAACTACGACAGGTAACTACCCAAAACCGTTTGCAAGATGAAAAATACTTCTGTTTTATAGTGTAGTGGTAGAGCTCATTCTAAGTAAACTTCCTTATTCCTTTTCCTTGGATTATTGTTTTTGTCCTTGGTTTCATATTTAAATAAAATACGGTATCATCTTAGTAATGTTGAAAGGTTAAGAAGATGTGGTGGACTGTCAGTTTTAAGTACAGAATCCACTGGTGGTCTATAAGCATGTCACTTTATTGTGACGTAGTTGTAACTATTGACATTGCTGTGGTATTTATCCCAGACACCGCAGTCTCCAGCTTTGAGAACTCACTCTCTTTCCCTAGAACTTCAAAACTCAAGCACATTGTTTTCCCTTTCACTTAGTCCTGAAAGAGCAAAACTGTACTGCAGGTGAAACAGCAAGTGAACACAATCTGAAAATAGTAAAGATAGTGGGCACAGCTATGAGTGATTGAGAATAATAAAGGAGAATGTAGAGAGCAGTCTAAGTAGAAAATAAATGATACACTCCAAAGAACATCACCAGTCCATCTAGGAAAAAGCAGTCTAAAGTGTAGATTCATTTGTGGCGTAGGCAGGGGCATGGAAAAATCTGGATACAGCAGTCCAAAAACAGATCAAAAGATCACGGTGCAAAAGAAATCGGATGATTTTCTGATGTGATAGGCCAACAAAATGGCTGTAATTGGATACTCAGTCCAAGGAATTGTTCTGGAACAGAGTCAATAGTTGCTTCCCATGGCATCAAAAAGAATTGAATGGAGTTTAAGGAAAAGCAACAAAAATGATGACTGATTATTCTTTAGAAGTTGACAGATGACCGATTTTGCTTGCAGTTTAGTATTATGAAAGCCTTTTCTATTCATTACAAAGCAAGACGTGCACATGCAGATAAGGACCAAACTCTACCTCAAGAAGATTGACATTGTATATGTATATGGACATAGTCTAAAATACGAAAATTCAGAGAATCGGGTGAGTAGGAGAAGTAGTGGATTTCAGGAAGATATTTCAGAGATGCATGGACAGAGGGTAGGAAGTCTCCAAAAGTAAAAAGTTGCATGAAAAAAATCCATGGGTTAAAAGTGAGGGCCGTAGGTAGAAGTGGTCGAAAAGAATAAACAAGCAAACTTTTTTTTTTCCTTTGTTGACTAATATGTATTTCGTTGAAGGTGTCCAAAGAAGAAGGTTCAGCTTTAGCACGAGAATTCACCTGCCCTTTTTTTGAAACTTCAGCTGCATTCCGCTATTATATTGATGATGTATTTCATGCCCTTGTGCGAGAAATCCGTAGGAAAGAGAAGGAAGCAGTCATGGCAATGGAAAAAAAAACCAAACCGAAAAGCAGCATATGGAAAAGACTGACTTCGCCATTTCGAAAGAAGAAAGATTCGGTGACCTGAAGACAGGAAAAAACTGTCAACTGCAACATGTTAACCAAAGCAGTCCAGTGACTATACTTTTGAGCATCATGCTTGTACTCCTTTTCTGACCGTGTTTTAATAGGAAACTTAATGTTGAGGGGGGTGCCTTTTACCTTTTTGTTGGTTTAGAACAACTTTCCCCCTATTTTGGAATTCTTAACCTGTGACATAATGGTAGTTTTACTTTTCCTTCCTGCCACTCTGAGTTAGATCCAGAAAATGTCACTGCCAACGTGGTTGCAAATGCTGATAAATATAAAATACAATGTCCCTGCACTTTTGAACATACGTTTTGGCATCTGTGTATACTGGAAACAGAATCGTGTAGAGAGTGTTTGACTTGGATTTAGGCTCTAATTTAGTTTTTTGTGTTGGTTTGCACAACTGAGTTTGTTGCTTTCTAGAGAAGTGTTGCAATACATAAAGCTTACTGGAATCAGTATTAAAAGTAAAGTTTACAGAGTGTAGCTGACTCTTAGAATTGGACTTGTGGGCAAGAGGAGTTTGTGCTGGAATTGTCTTGTTCTGATTACATGCACATTTCCAGTAAGTGTAAGTAGTAGGGAGCTCCTTGTGCCTGCTTACCTAAAGCAACTGTCAAATTTAATGCAGCATGCAGTGTCGTTTAGATTTTAAACAGGTCAGGAAGAACACAGTTGATGTGCCAGACATAGCAACATTGTGGAAGTAGGAACATTTATTGTATTGTCGTAAAGCATTTTGTGTAAGGGAACAGAATTGCAGGTCCTCTGAGAATCTAGAACTCTGAATTTCTTGACTTGCGTGTTTAAAGTCTCATCTGTGATACTGCACTGGCTAATATTTTTACATTAGGTTTCACATTGGTTTCTTAAGGAAGTCGGTGCTATTGTTAGATTAAAGTC
>JAGPOW010003528.1:1634572-1656556 GCA_030014935.1 Caiman crocodilus | reverse complement strand
TTAGATAGGTACTTGGCTGGGGTCCTGTGACCCTGGCACTCGTTTCCTGCCAATTGGCGGGGGATCAGACTAGATGGCCTGCTCTAGGCCCCTTCTGACGCTAGGTACTATGATACTATGATACAATATTTCTCAACTGCAGAACAAAAATAATCCCTGAACCAACTCTGAAAGACTGACATTGTCACTTGGGCCTTCTTGTTAGATTTCCAAATGACTGGCAGACTGTTTTTAAGATAACCCTGGGATTTTTCTGAGTGGTATACGAGCATTGTTTTCAATTTAAAACCCCCTAAAGAATCCAAACCAAATCTTGAGACCAATTAAAAGGACTGAATAAAATTGGAAGCCTCCGAATTGATACGGAAAAGATTTAGCGCTGATTCGAAGATTTGGCCATAGACTAAACAGGCAGCAGTCCTCACCACGCTGGTCACAGCTACCTCCAGCTGGTTAGTCTGTTGTGGCCGGTGGGGGGGGGGCAGATCAATGCCCCCACAGTGAGGGAGGGATTGGGACTGAGGCTGGGACAAGCTGCCCCTACTCCCAGTGCCTTCCACCACCCATCTGGAGCACAGCTGGCCCAGCCCGCTCCACGCAGATCCAGGGGCACACGCCCACTCCCATGCCATCCTGGATCGCGGTGGCATGCAGTGGCGGGAGCCCCCCTCCGCAAGTCCCATGCCCCCCACCCCAGCTGAGCAGCTTGTCCCAGCCCCAATCCCTCCCTCGCTGTGGGGGTATTGATCTGCTCCTCCCCATGTCACTTTCCTCCCCCCTCTGCCCACCACAACAGACTTACCAGCTGGAGGCAGCTGTGTCCAACATGGTGAGGACTGCTGCCTGTTTAGTCTGTGGCCAAATCTCCTAATCGGTGCAGAATCTTTGGATCCGAATTGGCTGAATCGAATCGGGACAGTGATTCAAATCACTGTCCCTCCAAATCCAAAGTGAATACTTGCTGCTTCGCACAGGCCTCGTGTCTAGCAGAATCGCCGCTGTAGTCCCGAAGGAACCTGTTTTACTTGCCTTCCCCAAAGTGATTTTGATGCAAAGGGATTCCGCTCTATTCATGCCGTCTGTTCCTTCTTATTTCTTTACAGTCTACCACATCATTAATGTACAAGTCTAATTTTCCAGTTGTCCAGCCTGCACTCTTAACACCAAATCCAGAGGCAGCCTTGCTGTAGGAGCAGAGCCTGCCACCATAGCTCCACAATAAATCTCTTGTCACTAGAAATTGCAGTCCATCTTGAAATGCAACAAAGAAAAGGGAAGGAAAGAAGCTGTGATTCTCATTATGTTTTTATTTTCGTACCACTAAAAATATTTTTGTTTGAAGAAAGATAATTTATTATTATATGCCACTGGTTACAAGCTCCTAAACAAAAAGTCACAGGCGTCTGAACTTGCCGTATTTCCTGGCTAGGAACAACTGACTGTTGTTTTTGGCTTTTGGTAGGTAATATAGAATCCCACTTTGGGAATACTAGAAGATATAATGTGATCAGTGTTGTAATGAAAGGGTCCAGAAAAAGGCTGGAGGTGCTGCTTTGCTCTGTTCCAGGCAGCTACTGGGAGAATCCAGACCTGGGGAGCTTGTGATCATCAAATACACAAATGGCAGTTATCCTGATGCCCAGAGCTTCACTGCTGTGTAGTTAGGTGGGTACAGACTGTCAGGGAAGGAAAGGCCTGACTGTGCTCTCATTGAAGGCAATGGCAAATTTCCTGTTGACTTCAATGGGATCAGGACCCAGCCCCAGAGAAGAGAGGAAATGAGTCAAAGTTGAACTTCTTTGCTTTTTACAACCATTTCTCTTTTCATGGTTTGTCAAATCCTTTTTCCCCCCTTTTTTTCTTATGTAAATTTTGGAGAGTTTCTGCCTGGGCTAAAAGGAACAAGAAGCTGGAGTATCCCATTAACACACATTCCACAGTGGCACGGATGCCAAGCACAGAGTGGGGAAGAGATTTTAATGTCTGCAGCACAGTTCATGGAAAACAACCAGTGATCATATAAATGTCAACACTTTCTCTGATTAAACACTATTAGCCAACAGTTATTGAGATGATGGACAAATGAGGGATCATTGTATGGTATAGCTAAATCGGTTGCAGAAAACTGCTTACCTAGCTATTTCACTGTGCTGTTCTGCTCCAATTTATGTGAGTATACATGTCAGCTTCCATAAATAAGTGCTGTGTTTTTTCTGACTTTTATTCATTAAGTGCCTAATTTGACTGGATTCCATTATTTTATTGTCAGTTGTGATAAACAATTCCAAAAACAATAACTTGAAAGGGCCGCCTTGGGTAACAAGGTGGCCCCTTATTACGTGGCAACAAAAATATTAAAGCCTATGTGTATTGCCAAATAAGTTTAATTGCATGTGCATTTCTGGCATTGTTTTGTGTACAGGATCATCTTCTCCTCCTCCTCATACTATCCGTGCATCTTTTGGTAGCGTACTAAGAGACTGGAATAAGCTCTGTCATGCAGTCCATTCATTTTTATCCTTATCCTGGAGTGATTTCTGTGTGCCATACAATGTTTTGTTCTGGGGGGCGTATTTTTAAAGGTAAGCATTGCTCTGTTACTTGGAGAGTTGACATGATCAACAAAACGCTGTTTGCCACAGGAAAGTGGCGAGGGTTGTGAATGAGCTTGGCTCATTTTATCTTGAACTAAACATTGCGAAGGCTGTGTCCTTCACAATAAAGCTCTTCCTTCATGGCTGAAAGTTCCCTTTCTCCTGAAGACCTGATTTAGTGAGCATGCTGCTCAGCCTTGTACTTTGGGTGATGTTTTGGAGCCCTTAGGCTGAAACCACTGGGTACGTTGAAGATTCAAATTCAGAAAGGTATCTAGGCACCTGTATGCCTGTGGGGATCTTGGCCAAATATTCTAAACTTAACTCTGTGGGAAGCTAACAAAAAAGAGTGGAGGACTGACTTAATGTGCTGGCAGTAGCCTGTGTTGCTGGGGAGACGCAATGCAGCATTCGGTACTATTTGGAGTTTCCTAAGGCCTGCTGGCTTCATGCCCAGATAGACTCTGTTGTGTGGTGGTCTGGATGGGAGGTTGTGGAGAAGCATGCAACACAGGCAAAGATCACTGTCCTTCAGGATGGAACGGAGACCAGAGATGGCAGAAAGCCTTACATGCATAGTCTGCTATGGAGGAGCTTAAGTAGCAATCAGGAATCCTCTTAAACTGCAGATTGAACAAACTGAGTGAGCATGCATTTTCAGGTAACGGAGGCTGCTCTGGTGCTGCCGATTCTTCATAGCGCTGTCTTGCCCATTTGCATCACTTCCAAGTTGACTGGGGTAGACTTAAACCAGCTGTTCATCCATGATGTGATCTGCAGCACTCAGCCATCTTGGCTGCAGTGATATTAGCCTTAATGTGGTGAAGGATAAGTGTTTAGAAGGAACTTTGCCTTTTTAGACTGTTCAGTGATTATTTTGAGCTTTCTTGTACAGGAGGTGCTGTTTCCTATGAAACAATGGCAACAACGTGCCTTTTCTAGACACTGGTTCTTAAGTAGTTGGTGCAGTTCTGTTTTTAAATTCGGTATTCCTTTTTTTCAAACATGCTACGGTCAGTAGCTATTTAAAGTGAATCAATCTTTATTTGCACACTCAATGTGCGTTAACAAATTCAACATACAAGATAGCATTACATATTGTAGGATTAGCATACAGCATTATGCAGTTTCACAAATTTCAAGTTAGTTCTTTTGCTTTTTTTCTTTTAACACAAAGTTGAAACCGTCCAAGTTAATTTTTTACAATAGAAGACACAAGGTAAAGAAACCACATTTGAGAGATTCCACGGTGAGGCAGCTGTCACTAACTGTCAGTTTTACACCAAAGAAAAATTATCTGCACATCTTCAGTTTCCCATTATTCCTGAGGAGTAATGGAGCTACTCATATCTGCCCAATAAGCCTAAGTCTATTTACCCTGAGCACATTTCCTTGATGAGTTCATCTTTCCTTTTCAACTAAAGGAATCAGAATAAGGAGGTGATCTAGGCTTAAGCATACTCTTTACATTGAAGAAAAAAAGGAAAATTTGAATAGAATGTATCCTAGTAATATTTCTGCGATGGGGAGGGAAAAATATGGTTCCCCGGAGGACCAGTGACATTCAATAGCCTTTAATAACCAGACTGCTTAGTGAGGAAAAAAAGAAATCTAATATATTTGCACTGAACGTCTAGAGGAGAATCTGTTCTCCTGGTCATGGTAGAGAGCCACTAGTAGTGTATAAGCTACAAAGGAATTAAGACGTAGATCAAAATCTACTCTAACCTCAAGCACAAATCCTTATAATCAGGATTCAGGTTTCCCAGTAGAGTGCATGGGGAACCTCGCATTGCATTTACCTGCACTTGTAAGGCTTTGAAACTGAAATCCTGTTTCTAAGTAACTGCTATTACTCCCTGACCTGTTAACACTTTTCACAGTTCAAATGAAAGTCTGTCTTGAAAGGTGTACCTAACAAGCAATGAAAGCTACCAGTGAGAAGATTCAGCCTTTCAAAGGCGCGTTGTCAGGAAGAGCTACTGGGACATTAATGGCAGGTGTTGTGCAGGTTGTCTACGTGAAGAGTCCTTGCAGCAGCAATTGCTTTACATTGTGGCTGGAAAGGGAACCGAAGGGTAAGACTTGCTCAGTTTAATCTACTTTCAATAGTAAGAAAGTGGTGAGGATCACTTTTTCAACAGGGCTCTAAAATTCAGTGGTCAAGTACTGCAAATAGTTAAATGGTTTTAAAAAAAACTACTTATAATACATTATTTACATTCCACGGGGCACAGACCAGACTGGCTGCGTGGAATCAACTTAACGAACACTGAAAACTTGCAGTCTTCTGTTTGCTTTTCTGCCCACTCAGTCTGCTTTGTATTTTCAAGATACAGAATTTAAAAAAAATAAAAGGCAAATTCCTGCAGAGGGATTGTTTACTATATTTTGTTGTAAACTGTTCATGCTTCGCTTGCCAATAATCTTTAAAATTATTTGTTTGCTGCCACTTGTCTTTTTACATCTCTCAGTTTGAATATAAGAAACCAACTTAAATTACTTTGTCAAAGTACAGTCATCTTGTTTACAAGTTTAGAGCAGTGTTTTTACAGTAAGATCTAAATGCAACTACCTCCAAGCTCAACTGACCTTCGCAGAACTTAGTTCTTCTATGAACTTGTTTTAAATTAAACTATTCAGGCTTAACTTGCATAGTGCTAACACATGTATCCAGTCATGGTTTTACATTCCATCCACAGGAGATAGCAAGCACGTTCTACTTTTCAGAAGTCAATACCTTATAGTTAAGTAGTTTTAAACTGTTTTGTACTTCTGAAAACTAGCTTTTTTGAGAAACTAAAAAAATATTTTGTGAAAACATTTTTTTCTACGTAAATTGTTTAACCCTTTGTAGAATATAAAAATGTTATTTCTAGTCCAATTAAGGAACATACGATTAGTGTTTAATTTATTTAATTGACTTGAAGACTCACTCTCCACTATTTTGCTGCCTGATTTAAGGTATTGGGTAATGGTCATGTAGAATTAATAAACTTTTAAAACATCAGCCTTCCTACAATTTAATCTCACATGTTTAGTGTAGATCATTTTGCCTGAACCCAACATATACATATAGGGTTGGAAAAAAAATGCAGGCTGGTGCTTTCCAGAGTCCGTCATAATACAAATAATTCTCCAGAACCTCCATGTGGCAAAAACAGTGATCAGGTTCTTAGTATTTCAGTTTTAGATGCAAATCACTTTATAGCTCCATAGCAAATACAGCACAAATAGAAGTATTCTGGCACCAGGTAACAGGCTGTTTTTTTCCTTAGATAGAACTGTTCTTCCCTGTCTCTCTTTGCACCAGTGCAGAATACTAAACCTTCATCTATGGAAATGCAGTTAGTGCTCCCAAATCAGCAAAGAAGTGAACTGCAAGAATCAATGGGCAGACAAACTAACAAGAAACTAGAGGTGAAACAACAGATTTCAGAAACTTTGGGAGAAGCCTAATAGAGAGACCAGTTTCGGTGAATACCAGCAAAGACAGTTTCGGCACAAACACAACTTCGATAGTGACAGATAATTGTATTAAAATCTGCAACTTGATATTGGCAGTTATACTAATTTTAGTTTGTATTAGGCATGCAATAGCGTGACTACACTGTTATATATATGTGTGGTATTTTTAAATTTGAATGCTTTTTAGAATTTTAGTGCCCTGCAAAATCACATCACTAAATAACCAATCAGCTGCTTCTTATGAAAGTTTAGTTCTACGACTAAAACAAGGTTTAAGTCTGTTCTCTTGGCCAGCGCTCACTGCTGCAGCCTCTGCTAATATTCACTCAGGCTGTGCCATTTGGCAACTGGCTTCCGGGGGTTCTCGCACACCTCTCGCCAGTGTTCCACACCCGCTGTGGTGATGCTGTGCGCTCCCAAAATCAGCCGTCCCACCACCTCGTTTTTTGTGGTGCGGTCGAAATCAATGACTAGGAATTCAATGCTGATGTCGGGAAGGAGATCCACTGGGATATCATAAATGAAGGACTCATTGAAGACAGGATTCAAAGTGCACTTCTTCACGTGGGTCTTCTTTTTCGCTATGCGCTTTCTACCATAATAAACGTTCACCTTAACGTAGGGATCTGCCAGGAAAAAAAAAAAAGAGAAAAAGCCAATTAACACAGCCCAGCAGCATTCCTTGGAAAATGTGTGGGTGAATTTTCTTCTCTCCTTTCTGCCTCCTCTGGTATCTTTCCCTTTTCAAGCAAATCCTGGCTTGGGGATGGGATGTTTTTTCAAACGGGGGGAAAAAATCTTACCCTTGTTTTGTTATTGGAGGTTTCCTTGCTGGTCTAGAGAATTGTAAGGCCTTTCATTCTGCATTTGAGAGGTCAAGGAAGACTTGCCTCTTTTGTGGTAGAGTTGGGGTGATGCTGCAGCTACAATGTTCCAGGAAAAATATGAGAGGCAAGTATTTTTGTGGGTGACATCTTTGGTTGGACCAACTCTATGGTTGGAGGGGGCATAAACAAGCTCTCCAGATGTGAGGAATCTTGAGGAAAGGCAAAGTGGTGCCTGAAAGCTTGTCTATGTCCCTCTCAACTGTGCAGTTGGTTAAATATAAGGTAACACCCACAAAAAATCCTTGCTTCTCATCTTTATCTACGAATCTCATTCATAGATTTTTAGCCAGAATGAACCATTAAATCACATAGTTCGCCCTATCCCAAAGAAACAGCAGAATTCATCCAATTTCCCTGGTATTGAACTCAAAAGACTTATTTGACTACGTCCTTTCTAAAAACGCAGACATCCGATTTGGAGGTTCTGCACTTCCACTGTAGTTTGTTCACTAGTTAATTGCATCACTCTTAAATATCTGTTCCTTTCTTCTACTCTGAATGTTACTGGCTTTAACTTCTATTTGTTCTTGTTAGGCCTTATTTCATCTGGTTAAGAGCGTGTTAGTGCGTGTATTTTTTCCCCTTAAGGTACTTCTATATCCTCAAATGATCTTTCTTGTAAAACAGACAGACTGAATTCTCTGCATTGTTCATGGGGTGTTATCTCCCCCTCAAGTCTCCAATAATTTTGGGTCCTTATCTCCAGGTTTTAGGAGGTATCTTTTTATGTTAACAAAACTAACACATGCCATATGTTAATAGTTGCTTTAACCAATGCCATTATATGGAGGTAAAAGTCACTTTCCTAATCTTACTACTACTCTCTTCATAAATCCAAAGACTGCCTTGGCCATTTTTGCCACTTAACAAAGAGTCCAGTTTGTCCACAATGATTCCCAAGTCGTTTTCAGTAACGTCTTTCCAAGATTCAGCCTTTCCATACATTCCATTCGATGCATATGGCTTGTGTTCTCTGTCCTTTGATGATCTTGCATCTTATCTTAAAGCACATTTTATTTTAACAGGCTTAGCTTACCAGGTGATCTAGGTGGCTATATGCGATTACCCTGGAGGTATTTATCACATCACCAATTGTTTTGTAATTCAGATTTTTACCGCCAGTGATTTTTATATTAAGCTAGATTTGTTGTTAACTCTCTATTTTATATTTAGCTGGTTGTTTAATAATTATGACTAGCTTCATCCAGCATTCTGCCTCCCATTTAATAATAGATTTAATAGATTTCTAGAGGCAGAAGGGACCTGGCAGGTCTGACTCCCTGCTCCAGGCAGGAAAAAGTGCTGAGGTTAGGTAACTCCAGGCTGATGCCTGTCTAACCTCCTCTTGAACACCTCCAGGTTAGGGGAAAGCACCACCTCCCTTGGAAGCCCATTCCATAATTTGGCAACCCTTACTGTAAAGAATTTCTTCCTTAAGTCCAATCTAAATCTGTTCTCTTTCAGTTTGTGGCCATTATTCCTGGTAACCTTGAGGGGCGCCCTGATAAACAGTGTCCCCTATTGCCTGCTGGCCCCCCTGATGAGTTTGTAGGCAGCCACAAGATTGCCTCTCAGCCTTCTCTTGTGGATAATACCACCTTATAGTCAACTAATTCAGCTTTCTTTCCAGGCTGCAAGAAAAACAGTTTGAGTATATGATTTTTGCATCTCTCTGTTTGTTTATGGGGGCCTTGTCGGATGTGCTTGCATATGTTTACAGAAACCCACAAAAGTCTAGGATGAAAGATAAGTTCTGCAGTTCAGGCTGATGATGCCTCCAATTATTTCTGTCCCAGGTTACTTGCAAGTTGGCTTCTCTATATGGAGTCTTTTCCTTCAAGCAAGAAGTTTTACAGCTGAGGTGTGAATTCCTGGTTGCAGATGGAAAGACAGTATTGAGTCCAACAAAGTAGAAGACCTTGAATATCAAAAAAGCCTTTGAGCTTGGCTCTACAGTCAATGAAGCCCGAGTTTAGAGAAATGCACAGCAGTGATGTATTTATATCAGTCTGTGGTGCCCAGCACATTCACTGCTGCAGTAGAACTCTTTCCAGGGTACAGCTTCACTCCTAAGTGTGAACTGCGTCAATTAACTGCAGCAGTACCAAATAGATAGCTCATGATAATGAGGACACTAATAAGAGAAAGTACAGTGCTCGATGGAAGTGAGTAATTTACCATAGTAACTACTTCAGCCCAAACACCCTAGAGCTGCAGACCAACCTAAAATTTTGAGGCCAGATGTCCTTATGAGGGACACCAAAGAGGAAGCAAATTCCTCAAAAAGCTTGGCTGTACCTGTGAGCCTCAGCTCAGTCTTGCTCTTCATCTAGGTGCTGGTTCCAAGTGGGCTTTAAGAAGGCTGGGGAATGGTCCTTATTTCCAGTTGTCTTTGGAGAGATGGAATTGGTGTCATCCACCTATTTGGAATTATGGCTCATGTTGTTTCATATAGATCAGAGGTTCCCAACCACTGGGCTGCGGCCCGGTACTGGGCCACAAAGAGTTGACTGCCAGGTTGTGGCATGAGCCCCTGCTTGGCTCCCCATTGGTCTGCCTGGGAGAACAGCTTCCGTCACTGGTGGTGACATGCTGGGTTAAAGCTGGGGGTCAGGGCAGGCCCCAGGAGGGAGGCAGATGGCTCCGCTGCTCCTGTGTGGGTCCACAGCACAAAAAAGGTTGGGAACCACTGATATAGATAACATATATGAGGGAAAGAACTGAGCCTTGTAAAACTGCAGATGAAGGTTTTGAAGTAAAGTAACGATTGCTCAAATAAACTAACCCATAGATAGCGATGCACGTGAGAAATTTTGATGGTAAGATTTGTTTTTTATAAGTTTTGGGCTGAGGTAAAATATCAGGCTTCAAGAAAGCAAGCTAGGATTAGGTTGTGGAGAAATCCTCCTTTTTGATGGCCTCCCTACTCAGTCTGCCCACCCCAGTTTCATACGCTGGCTGTGGAATCCACCTGGTCACCTAGGTCACGGGTTTTCAACCTTTTTGCATCACTGTACCCCCCGGCGGCTGGACGCGGAGCAGCGCACCCCCCTGGAGTGAGGGCGGGGGTGGCACGCAGCTAGATGCAGAGCGGCAGCAACCACCATGGGCGAGCTTCCCCCATCCCCTGCGTTTGTGGATACTGCATGGTGGTGCTCCATCCCCATCCACCTATGCATACCTCCTAGGGCCTTCTCTAGTCCCTCCAGGGGTATGCATACCCCCCCGTTGACAACCCTGGCCTAGGTGATTCCATTGGGAGTAGGGGACTTGCTTCTCCTTCCCACCCAAATACCTGTCACTCCACCAGCAGGTTGCTGCTGTTTTTCAAACTAACTGGCCTGCATCAACCATGTTCTGAGGATGCTGGGTTTTGGTTGGAACTTAGTGATGAGGTCAAAAAACTAATAAAATGAGTCACTCCCTCTTGGGAGGGGTAGACCTTTTTTGGGAGGGAGGATGCTGAAACAAGCAAAAAGCCCTCAGAGCTCCATCAGTCTCTGGAGGAACATGCAAGCAACTTACCTGAAATGTAGCTAGTAATTTAGGATTAAGTGAACTAGATGCACACAAGCCCACTGTTTTGCTCAAGCAGGTTTTCTTTCAAGTTGCTGTTGTTTTGTAGTCCCTCTTCACTCTCTCCCTCTTGGATCAATAAAGCTATCTGTTATAGCACACCTTGCTGTAAATGCTTATGAGGGTGAGACTAGCCTTTATAGCCCTTTTGCTTGGCTGCCTAAGGTGGGCATGGCTTTTTACTTTCCTCCCATACAGGAGGCTACTTGTGAATGCATCAGGCTAAAGGAAGCAGCCCAAAGTACCATAATGGGCTAAGCACCCCCAAGATCTACAGGGTCTGTGTACCCCAGATGACACAGAGCCCTAACAAAAAGCAAAGCCCGAGTGATGGCAGCGGTTACCCCAGACTTGTGGATGTACTTCAGGAAGGGGTTGGCCAGATGTAGGCACCCCAGGGGAGGCACCTGAAGCATGATTTTTGGTTGGGTACAGTGAGGCGGGCGGCTCAGCAAAGGAGCACCCCCTACTGGCCCACCACACAGGTTACATCCTTCCTAAGAGGAGAAAAGCGGAGAAAATCTATAAAAACAGTAAAACTTGTCAGTGGTGAAAGAGGATGACACTGGATCTTAAAATGTTTGGGATTCAGGGAAATGAGGGGCTGTGGCTGGGCAGGGCTGAAGGCTGAACAGCAGCCCTGTAAAGTGTCACATGTCCCATCAAAATACTATTCAGCAAAAACTAGAAATAATATTGAGCACTGTCTCATGAAGACTTACTCCATCTTACAGTATGGATTTGAGGTAGCTGTGGGTGGCAACAGCAGCAATTTGTGAAGAGCAGTGCTGCTCTGGGCAGGAAGGACTGATTATACTGACAGGTAAAGCTGCTGAGCCTCCCTACAACTTCTCCAATTCTCAACAGATAACCTGACAGCCATGTACTAGCTATACCTGCATTCCCCTATGATCTCACAGAAACACGTCAATTTTTACTACTGTTGAAATTATATGGTCCTGTCACATAACCTGACTCATGCATTTGCTACTTCCACATCCTAATGTTGTCACATTTGTCAGTCCACCATATTCAGGAAGGAGGGTAACAAGGAGGGGGAACAGGAAGATATAGTACAAAGAAAATGCTGAGATTGGAGGTGACAGAATCAGAAGCTGCTCTTTAAATTGCTTTAAAAAATTTGTTTTCAAACTCTACAGAGAATTTTTCATCCCCATCTAACTCTCACTATTATATAAACCATATTGAAGCTTTTTGTCTTTTCTTCTCAATCCTTGTCTTGTCCTTTGCCACAGCAATCAGTTCTCTTTTGTACACGCCACAAGTTGCTTTCTATGTTGCCCATGTAGGGTAGATTTTAATTTTTAGGCATTGCCTTGGAGGCATTAAATAGAAGAGCAAATACTTCAAATGTTATTGAGGAGTTGCAACTGATCAATAAGCAACTGATCAACAACTGCAAGTTAGTTATCACCCCACTGAACAGCATTTGCTTTGTTTACAGGGAAGAAGAAAAAAGGCATCAAGCAGAGTGCAACAGACCAGCTGTAGGCTGAAGTAAATAGCTTCTACCTGAGAGACCGGTGATATCCATCTTCGGCAAATGTCTAGCTTTCAGCACCACAACAGTCATTCTCTGTGCAACAGGCTGGTAAGACAGTGAGACTTGCAGCTCTCCTCTGCTAATGCACTTCTGTGAAAGAGAAGCAGAAATAATTTATAAAACTAGGGATTCTCAACCTGAGGGTCATAAGCAGTTGTGCGGAAGTTATGGCTCCTTTCTTATTTCACCTAGATTGCTAAATGCTAATATCCTAATGCTGATATTTCTACTTAAGGAAGACCCTTAGGCTCCCACTACAAGAGCCTTTTACATCCTTCTGAACCTTTGCCATAGTGTACTGTAGGAAAAGGATCAGGAACACTGCCTCCAAGTTCAGAGATACAACAGCCCCAAGAGATGCAGGTAATACACTGTCTTAAATTTATACCAGAGGCAATTCTTTAGGGCAGGACCTACAGGTTTCTCTTTCTTTAGGGACAAGTACATTTCAATACAGTTCACTCTAATTATCAACTGGAAAATCTACATGAATGAAATCCTAATAATTTTTTGTCAGCTCATTGATTCAGAGGAAAAGTCAGTCTTCGTAGGAGTTAATACAACATTTTTACCATGTGTGATCACTAGATCTGAGCCACAAAGGTGATAAAGGGGTTGGAATGCAGACTGCACAAGGAAAGGCTGAGGGAATTAGACATGTTTAGCCTGGAGAACTGGATGTTCAAGGAAGAAAGGGGATGCAATAGCAGTTTTCAAGTACTTGAAAGACTGTCATAAGGAACTGGATACAAGGAAAAACTTCTTCTTTGTGTGTCCGGACTCTGGAATAGACTCCCATCAGGGGTGGTGCAGGCACCTACCCTGGAGATATTCAACAGGAGACTGGACACGCACCTTGCTGGGGTTATTTGACCCCAGAAGTCTTTCCTATCCAGAACAGGAGGGCTGGACTTGATGATTTCACAAGGTCCCTTCCAGCCCTAAACTTCTGTGAATAAGGAAGAGGGAGAACAGCTGTTCTCCTTTGCTACAGAGGACACAAGGTGATGGTTTTAAACTGCAGCAAAGCCAATTTAGCTTAAATCTTAGGAAAACACTTCCTAACTGTGAGAACTATAGGACAACAGAACAAGCACCTGGGGAACTTGTGGAATCTGCTGATGATTTTTAAGAAGAGTCCCAACAGGCCTTTGGGCATGGTTTAGGAATACTGAATCATGCATCCGTGCAGGGGTTGGACTAGGTAACCCCTGAGGTCCTTCCCAGTCCTATCATTCTATGGCATGCCCCAATACAGACATTTAAATACCAAGGGTAGTTTATCAGTGAAAACTGAGTTTAGGTACCTACAGGCATGGGTAGCATCCAAGCAGCTCTGAGAACCTAAACTCAGTAAAGAGTAAACTCTGAAGAGGCCGTTAGACACTCAAGGCCCAGATACACCCAGGAATGTAGCCATAAAACTCCTAGTGAAATCAGTGGATGTTTATGTGGCCTGAGGAATCTGGGAGTCTCAAGGCACTTTTAGGAGCTCGAGTCCAATAACTTTCAAACTTGTTGGGCCCCACAGGCCCCGATATGGGTTGTGGGGCAGGAGAGAGGCAGGAGCAGCATTAATCCCTGCAGCTGCTAGAGTTGCTGTTTCAGCACAGCTCCAGAACCCACAGACTTGATGGCAGTTTTTAAAGGCAGGCAAGGATGGTGGGGCAAGGAGGCAAGCAGCAATAACTCCCTGTGCTCCAGAGCTGTACCAAAACAGCCAGCAATTAATGCTGCCATTTATGAGGATCCAGCAGCCATGGTTAGTCCAGCCCATGAGAAGCCCCACACGTTGGATCAGGACTACACATTCAAGACCCCTGTTATATATCAATTTTGCTTATTTGCTATCATTGGAAATTGGTTTACTATCAATGGGTGTGAAACAGCTGGCTATCAGCAAAATTGTACCAGAGAGATACCAAAAGAATGGAGTTTTGAGGGCTGGTTCCTGTCAAGTGATGCATTCAACACTTCGGTGCAAATGTAAACCCATTTGCAAACTGTCAGTTAAGTTGTGATATCTTAGCAGGTTCCTAGCAAGGAGGGAAATGTTATAGCTGCTAATTTTGAATCCCAGGAGACCAAAAGATCTTGCTTGGGGTTTTAAGATGGGTAAGAAGAGGGACAGAGGGTAGCCTCCTTCAAAGGCTCAGAAATAAGAACCACAAAGGAAAGCTTCTAGGCTTACAGATCTTAAAAAAAAATCTCAGGAGAAACTATGAAATGCCCTTTTGGAATTAAGGCTTAGGATGAGTATGTTTTTGTGCAACTGAAAGAAGTGAATAATATTTAATAGTCTCCTTATGTTGCTACCCACTAGCTAATGATACTTAAAACTAGATTGATCTGTGCATGTAATTGTCAGCAGGCAGCACAAGGCCAGACTGTTAGCAAAGTTTTTTCCTGAGGTGTCTGTCATCCCCATCAAGGAGGAAAACGGTGCAGGAAGACATGCTGAATTTTTCTTTTTTTGAGGGAAATAGACAATAAATGCAACCTTCATAAGAGAATGTCATTGTTTCTCTTAGTTGGAAGCAGTTACAAATGTTGTGAATGTGGTGAGGAGGACATAACTTTTCTTATAGAAAGAATTGGGAGTATCTATTGGGGCCTGCAGCTTTACAGATGTCTTTACTTTGAAAATTCAATAAACTCTTCATGTCATACTCCATGTTTTGTGTTATATTGATAAGAAGGCTTCAGTCGCAACTGTTTTGACATTTTTATAATTATACACCTCTTCAGAAGTGTGGAGCTGTCATTGAAGTGAAATGCCATTTGATGATTATAGTTATGTTGCCGACATGCATCCTTGCCTAGACAAGTGGGCCTACATGTTTTATTTAGATTGAGGTTTTTTTTACTTGCGATACCTAGACACAATTTTTCACTCTGGTATCTAATAATTTAGACTATATGTATGAAAGATAACTTGAGCAATGCTGATCAGTCATTCCTGGTTGTTAGTTAATCACATTTATAAAACATAAACCAATTAAGCCAATTAGATAAAGCCATAAAGTGTCTCCGTCTGGGGGGGGGGGGGCGTAGAGGATGCTATCCCAGAGTCCACGATCTCCGATATGAATGTAGGAACTTCTCCAAAAATCAGTGAATAAAGAGAAGCATTGAGAAGCTCCAATTCAGTAACCTGTTTTAGCACAATTCAAAAAATGTTCTCAGGTCAGTGTTAGGAGAACGTGAAGGAAACAGGAATTCCCTTTGACTGCAGCAGAGTTTTATTCAACAGCTTCTTGGCACCATCCTTCTGGATCTGCATAAAAGGACAAGCTACTGGGGAAGGAAATAATAAGGTGGAAATAAACCAGTGTTGCTAAGGGTTAGACAATCTGTGGATATTCAGTGAATACCCTCCTGGGTTGTGAAGGGCTGGTGCCTTTTTTTTTTCCCCACCCCATTCGCTGCAGAATGCCCTAGATTTTACAATCTTGAACTTCCAGCCTGAATAACAGCACTCTACTTCTCTCTGAACAGCAGCAAGATAAAGCTGGGAACAAGCAAAGTTGCAATGGTTACTAGGGAGCTACATACACAAAAACAATACAGAGAAAGGTACTTCTTTTCAGGAAGCCTAGGGCAACTCTTTGAGATGAAGTACCTACAGTTACCAGGTTTGTTTCATTCTTTTGTTAACCATTCATTCAGTTAGATTAAATGATTCCAGTATGTATCCTAGCAAGTCATTTCTGTCAAAAGATGTTAACTCCATCTGACAGGCAGTTTGTGAGGGAACAGTAACAAGGCTGGACCGACAGGAACAGTTACAGCAGCAACCTGTCTGGACAGGAAACAGTGGAACAGCCGTGAGAAACACCACCGCACAACTGACAGTTGAATTGTCTAAACCACTAACAAGATGATAGAGGTGCTTGTTTTATAATTTCTGTACAATTCCTTAAGAAGGATTCTAATGACCATTTGTTTCCAGCTGGCACACAATTTAACCCTAGAAATACAATGCAGCTGTTTAATAGAACTCCGGCAATTTACAACAGCCGAAAGCGGACAATGAAGAGGAGAATCCTGTGCCCTGCTGATTCTGAGTGCTAAGTAGCCAAAATAAACCAACCGTTAAAGAAAAGTGAGAATTTAAATGCAAGTTCCACCTTCTCGTTGTGCTTGTGAGCATATTACTTGAGCATGTCAGTCTGCTCACAGAGCTATCAGGAGTAAACCCAAGTGCTAGAATTTGCATGTCTGTCTTTTAACCTGTAAAATATGGGGAGAAGTCAATCACTCAAAACTATTCTGCAATTTTTCCTCCTAACAAACTCACTGAGTTTCAGAGTCCCTTCAAGGAATTTATTTTTAAAAGTCATGCACATAAAATTGGAAGCGAGACACAGGCTTCCGCATCTTATAATGCTGCCGCTCTACCTATGACTTATAAAAGGGTTTATCACTGGCTGTTTCCCAAGGCTGCCTTTGAGGAGAATCTGCAGTTAGTCTGCTGACCCCAATTCTTGGCCTAGTTTCTGTCTTCCATTACCACATGTATTTATTATACACCATTCTCCGTTGCCCATTGCTGCAGTATCTGGGGAAAAAATAGTATTTTACAGGACTGAATTTAACATTCCCCTCCTTAAGAAACAATGCTTGTACTGCCTAAAGAAGCTACCATTGTTTTTAAGAAGTCATGGTCCAAAAAGGTGATGAACCACATGGGCAGAGCAAGGGTTTTGAGCAGAAAGGGTACAGATGGTACAGTACATGGTCAGATAGAGCACAACACTTTTCCTCCTCCAGTTACAGAGAAACAAGAAGCTTTATTAATAAGGTAGGGGCCTGGTGCTACATTATTCAATTTAAGATAAAAGCAGAAACAAATATAACTTTATTAGAATGTGCACTCATGTACTTGATTATATAAAGAGAGTTTAGAAAAACCCAAACTAGGCAACAATAATAAAAAGATATTGTTTTGCTACTACTATAGTCATTATAGTTAAAAGTACATCTTATTCAGATTAATCAAAATAATCTAGTCTTGAGCATCCTGACGGTCTCAAATACTTCGGTGTCATCATTTCTACACATGAGCTAATATTACTACACCTGAGTTAAGGTTTCTAGCTAGAGCTAAAAACAAAATTTGCAGAGCTGTGAAATAGAAGACAGACATTACCAGAAATAGCTAACAGCCAGCAAAGTTGTAGAAGAAAAAAAATGGGCGGAGCAGGAATCAAAGCGGGGTGGGGATGTCAGGTGCATGACTGCTCCCACCCTGCTATCCACACCTGGCCATCCAAGATACTAATTCCCAGGGGTAAGGCCTTTTCACAATTGAGAAAAAACTTGCACCAAGTGATGCATTTTGTCTTGCACTCTAAAAGCAATAGGTCAGGTTCTAGCTTCTCCCTCAGGGTTAGATTTCAGTATATGGTATCCAATAGTCAACACAGCACTGTGCTGTGGGCCCAAGTCCGTTACACCATGCGAGTCCTCTTTGCTGTTCTGGCAATACCAAGGGGTCAGGAAGGTGTAGCTTGTCTGCCCGTCCAATGGTACAAGTATGTGGAAATACAAGAAGATTATGCTGGAACATTACTGCACTCCAGCTTTGGATGGCTGGCACAATGGCATATTTTGGACCATCACCAGCAAGCATGTTTTAAAATAACCTCATCCCATTAGGCAGTGGAGAGGGTAGGGGCAGTGGAAAATCCCAGGCCTGTTGATAAAGCCAAAATATCTCTGATTAACAAGCTGTCATGGCAGGATAAAGGAGGAAGAAGTATCTCCTGCAAAATGGATGATTCCAAGTCCTAAACTGCTTTTCTGCATAAGTGACCAAATCCTTTTACTGCATCCAGATGCAAAATGGCAGCTGATGCAGAGCTTGAAGCTCTAGTATAATGTGTGCCGGCAGGATGCCTTTTCTAAAGGCTGAGTTGCCACATACTATGTCAGTAGGAGCTCTTGGGCAGTCCCAAAGTTAGAAACAATTTTAATTTTAACTTCAACATGCTACTTGCTGGTTTTCATTCTGGGCCCTTTTGCAACCAGACATTACAATACTGATGAACAGCACTGAGAGGACCTAGTGAAAAAGCATAAAGAGGGCACAGTATATCCATCTCAGTCTCTTCCAGGGCTTCAGCACGTTGAACAAGAACAGTGATGATGGAGCCCTGAAAGGGGGCAGCCCTTGGGGAAAGTGTGCAACCATGCATTATGGCTCTCTGGAACATCTCCAAAAGAATAAAGACACCCATCTGTAAGAGAATGCCTGCCTCTGCCAAGTACCAGATGAGTCAGCAGCATCTCATGATCAATACTAGCCAAGGCTGTAGATAGATCTAACAGTGCAAGCACAGAGGTACGACCTGCTTACAGCTCTGGTGAGATCATCCCCTGAGCAACCAACAGCAGTCTTGTGCACCTCTACTGATATTACTTAAATAGCTCTGAGGCTCTGTCTAAACTGGGGTCACCTCCCAGAGCCACAGCACTTTGCAGAACCTCTGTAGTGCTGGTTGCTCCTTCTCTGAAGGGCTTGCAGAAGTTCAACAAAAATGGGTATTTTAATGTCCTTTTGAGCTGCCCAAAGCCAGTAAAGAAGAATTAAGGTACTGGTGAAAATCTTTCCCCCTCATCTTTTGCCATCTAGCAGCCATGTATGTTTGCTGGATATTGAAAAATTATCATTAGGTGATTACGCAGATCAATCTTCCATTGCCAAAGCACAGAGAACTGCAAAACTAGAGAAGCACAGCTATACATTACTAATTGCCTGGCATCCCTACTGTTTAGCTTGTCACAGTCAGTCCATTTCTTTTCATATCAACAGCAGGCACATTTGACCTAGAGATGGTCACACATCACCTCACCCAGTCAGACAGCTGCATTAAGTCCTTCCCAGTGAAAGAGACAGTGGCCTAAATTAATTGCTTTTCAGAATCAGAGAGGTGGGCAACCTACCATGTTAGTCTGAATTCAGGCAGGAGGTATGCCAAGGTGGTACCTTGAAAACTGACTAGTTTGGAGGGACACAAGCTTTTACAGCAATCCACATTGTCATACTGCCTTACTTTCTCCCTGTCCCAGAATGGAGACCTTCAGTTAGCAAAAATTCCCCTTTCCCAAAAACTAAATAAGAAACTTTCTGTCAAATCGGTAATGTTGTTTCAGTGGGTTAGTATGGCATATTCCAAGTCTCCAACTGGAGGGTTTACAGAGAAGCTACTGAGTGCTTAGCTTTGGTTTTTGTTTTGAGAGAAACTAGAAGTTTTGGCAAAGAAAAAAAAATTTCACCATAGGAATAACACAGACTGATTTTCAGGATGTAATTTACAAAAACAACAACAAAAAAACAGCTTTACAACAACAAAAAACAGTTTTATCAGCAGTTTATTTAGCTCAAATATTATTTGCAGTACTAGTTCTATACCTCCAGACTGATTTCAGGCAGGCCGAGCACCTATGACTTCATGCAAACACACTGAAAATTTAATGCACTAGGGACAGACATTTCAGAGAGGGTCTGAGCAATTTAAGATGAAATCAGCACTAAACTATTTTCACTGTAGAAATGTTATACTAAAACAACAAATCAATCAATGCCAAAGGCTAATTACTCAAATATAATTTATTTTTAAGTTTGCCTGATGGATATTAAACAAAGAAAAAATAAAACATTAAACCCAAAGCAGAGGACAATGAGAATCTACAGCAGCAAGTTACCAGAACAACCAGCACTTAAGGCATCCTAAAAAATCTTCCTCCAGGCTGCTGTCCTCCCTACTTCACTGTTTTGGTTAGTAACAAATTACTTTTGTAACTGTAACACCTAGGTGTGTGAAGCAATATACAGATTAAATGGGAAGCTTGATTATTGAGCACTATGTCAGATGACAAGCACACAACTTTGGATTTCAGCCAAATTACACAAAAATATGAAGTCCAATCTTGACAACCGTTCTTACGCAAGTGTTCTCATTGACTTTGCTGAGACTAGTGCAAGTAAAAGCTATGCATGCGAGTCAGGGTCACAGTATTCATCATTCTGAAACACACCGAGTCCTCCCCAACAAAAGAACAGCCTGATTGGGGATCATGTTACAAGGGATCAAGCATATACAGCAGAAAGCATCTCTCCAAACTAAAACAAGTCACTTACTTGTATGTTCCTTTTGATGATCTCCCTAGTGAGCTGGACCTTTCCAGTGCTTGGATCTACCCCAGCAAGCGGCACCATAACTTCTCCAATCACATCATCTCGTGAGAAGCGATCAAAGCTCAACACTAGGAAGTGGAGGACCAAATCCTGGAGCTGGCTGTAGGGGATCCCGTAGAAGGTAAAAGTCTCATCAAAGACAGGGTCCAAGGTCTTGCGAAGCACACGAGTCTTGACTCGGTGCCTTTTGTCCGGAAGAATTGTCATCTTTATGTAGGGATCAGAGCTCTGTGTATGCTCATCCATCATGGGCAGCCCATGGGCTTCTTGAATGGTCACCACCAATGCTTTTTTGGGAAAGTTGTAGTCCACTGAGAAAGTCAGTTCTCCCAGCAGGACATCCTCCTCTGGGGAAGATGGGGAGGAGGTTTTACTTCCACCTGGGGTGAGGCTTTGATCTGGACTTAGTTCATCTCCATAATCCATTTTTATTGGGAGCTGATCAACACAGGGGGTTGCATTAAGTCCATCTGGGGTCTTCTCAGAGGCCAGTAAGCCAGCCTCAGCAGCATCCACCAAGAGGTTTCCTTTTCCGGTATCCTTGGCAGTGCCATTCTTGTCTCTCCGGATACGGTTAATTTTCTTCTTGTTACTCAAGGTCTCCGGGTAGATACTGATGCCTTTCAGCATATGAATGAATTTATAAGGAGGGTTTTTGTGCTTTTTTTCTGCTTGTTGGTGGCAGCATGTCCACACAAATACCGTTACTGAGACAGAAACTACAAGGACAGTAGCACCAATGAGCCCTGCTACAACTGGAGAGACATCTGCAAAGACAACAAAACAATCTGGGATGAGCCAGTGCCCCCAAGGCTTCTGTATCTGTGCAGAACCTAGCACAATCAGTGATGCTATCAAATTAACATGAAAACTTTTTTATTCTATGGTCTTTATGTCAAACTCATTAGGAACCTTAAATGTTTTCCTCGATTTATTTTTTGCCATGGAGATATTTCCTACCCCTTTGCCATAGCTAACCCAAGTTTCACTTAATAAAAATGTCTACTTTTTTTGATTGTCATATCCCATCAACCCCACTTAGTGTACCATCACCATTGGTGTCAGCACAGCTCCAAGACAAATGCTTCAGTGACCTGCAATTTCTTGACTTAAAGAGGAGTCTTTACACTTTTTTATGGCTTCTTTAAAAAGATTAGTCTATTCTATTATGCTGCCAACAACTACAATAACTAGTTAGACAATTTATTTATAATCCTGAGTTCTGTTACAATTGATTCAAGTTTTGTCCTTGAAATGTTTGGCACAGGATTATAAATCATCTTCATATGCTGGGACTTTTATATAAACCGTTGCTATGGTTTGGAAGCTAACAGTTATAATTTAAATAGCCTAAAGTGGACTTGTTCTTACATAATTTTAACAGGTTTTGCAAGCTTTTACCACTTGAATAGAAAACTTGTTCAGGTAGGTTTTTCCATGACACAATGGTGAGTCCTGTCTACACTTATGACTTAGCAGCTACTCAGCAGCATCTTTGCTATTGGTTCTTATGATGTAAATTTTACCCGATGCACTTTTCCTACCATAGGTGCATACAATACTTTCTTGAAATTTCCAGTTGCCAGCTCTATCAAAGGGAACATTAGAAAAGGACTTCAGCCAGCCATCAGTGTTTAAAGCACTTTGTCACCTAAATTGTTTAGAACATGACCTGGTAATAAAAAAAAAAAA
>JAGPOW010003528.1:1609657-1634472 GCA_030014935.1 Caiman crocodilus | reverse complement strand
AAAAAAAAAAAATACCACTACTTGTGCCAGATCAACACTAGCGCTCCAACTAGTGCTAGCAACAGCATGCAATTTTTCAGTAAAATGGGTAACTGTAGACAAGGGCCTTTAGTCCTCTGACAATGTGAAGCAGCAGCTTTAAAATGTGAATTTCACTTCTCATGATAACCCAGATGACAGCTTCATTTCTAACTGCATCAGACAGCAGACCATGATATGAAATTCTGCACAATCTCATTTTGCTGTTATAAATGTGTGTACCACAGCTTGAGAGTAGTCGTGGGGAGAAAGTCCTGCCTCCACCTCACCCCACATGCAGAGACCTGCACAGTGCTATAAGAAGCAGCAATCAGCAGTGGAAGGTTATATGTATACAATTAACATTAAGTGTATCAAACAGTATTAAACAGGCATGTCATAAGAAAAATAGCATCAGTCAGCACTGTATAAAAATATTTTTCTAGCAAAGCAACTTAGTTGCATGCATTATATTTTGTATAACAGACTGTAGGCACAGCATTATAAGAGATGCTACAGATAGAACGGGAGGAAAAGACCAGCACCATCACTACACATGCTTCCAATTTGAATGTCAGAATTGAGATACTGGCTGGTGTATTTTATGCAGATGCTCAAAAATTAATCATTTTCTAATAGGCACTGTTAGTCTCCTTAAATACAGTTCCTTCCTTCCATGCTGTCCAGATAACCCCAGGGACCCTGCTAGGTTCTAAACATTTCATATGAATTATCTCTCTCCAGAAGCATAACAAGCTGCTTTAGTGCCCTGGTCAGAGTACTGTGGAAGGAAGGGGCAAAATGGCAACATGGACAGGTCTTTGTTTCATTACTAATACTCCCTGTGTTCTGAGGAAGCAGCATGGAGCCTGCTGAAACTATGTAGCAATTTTATTTGCGCTTTCCCTTTGAAAAGCAGTAAATAATCTCATTGCTAGTTTGCATAAATTTCTACAATTCACCCCTTTCTAGATATTTGAGGTTACACATCACACGAAGAGGGTGCCAAAATCCTTGTTCTTGCTCATTTTGATCTCAAAATACATGTCTTTATTACATAAGCACTATAACTTCTTGAGTTTGCAATTCTGCTAAAATACTAAGCATAACTAACTACTGGAAGAATATGCAGTGGTTGTTTGGGAAATAAAATATAATCCTCAAAGCCTGCAATAGAAGCTTCTTACCATTGTTTTTAGACCACCTCCAGATGGGAAATGAGAAGTGGGGAAAAACAAAAAGTCAAAAACTCTTAGCTGAAAAGGCTATTTTTCCTGAAAGGTTTGATTTTCATTTTAATTTTTCATTCAGTATTTTTTTATTTTACAGGACTTCTACCTCCCTGGTCTTAACTGTAAGGTCATTCTAACCAAAAGTAGTAAACATTATCGAACCCAGTGACCGTGGTGCATTTGACAAGAACTCTCCAAAGACCTTGGGTATCATGGTTCTATTTTTCCTCCAGAGGACTGTGCAGGGAGAGAAAACCCAAGTGTGTTAGATACAGAGTTATTGCCAAACTGCATCAGATTACTGATCTGTCTAGCCTCCTATGTAAGAGAATTTAGTACCATGTGCTTCAGGAGAAGATTCATGGAAACTCATAGGAGGCAGTTAAGAAAGGCCCTGTAAGTGAGAGAGGTTTCTTCCTTAAGCCCCATTAATCAGAGGTTGGCTTATGCTGTGGGGCCAACGGATTCATATCCCCTCCAAGACATACTGTTGTAACTATGGATGTTTTTAGTCTTTTATATAGCTGTCCAATCCTGTTTTCAGTCCTGCTTATTTCTTGACTGTGTGGTACTGCATAAAAGGAGTGAGACTTTTCTACATAAGGAACATTCAGAAGTCCGCAGAAATTGTGAATCATTTTGGGTATGCCCATTATAACATAAAGAAGTTGAATATATTCTATTGCAGATTTCTAAAATGTTAGCAGTTTGGGGAAATAACTAGCAGCAGACAAGGAAGAAGGCAGAAAAAGAGCCCTGTTCTGTACAGTATCTGAAATACGCCAATTCCAGGGATGTAAAGTACAGGCTTTTTCTGTCCACTCCAGGAGATGGAGACACCCATATGTCATTAACGCACTTATCCTGTGGATCTTCTAGGAGCTCTCCCAGTGACTACAAGAGGATGCATGTCAGAGATATACTGACCCAACTTGTCATAAATTGCAGCACTGCAAACAAGGCTCAAGTATGTAAGCACCAAAAGTTAAAAATAACTGATAAAAACCAACTCTGGATGTCTCCATTTAACAGCATGAGCGTTTTCCAACCCTTATTCTGAAGTCTTTCCTATTTCCTGACTGAATTTTTGTTCTAGCAGTCTCTCAATCAATTTCTGCATCTTAGTCTAACTCCTAGTGCTCTTCATGATCTACTGGTTTCCTTCATTCTTTCCTTCTTTGTCCCTCTTATCTGCCTCCATTCAGTGTCCCTTCTCTTTTCTTTGGACCTTCCAATCAGCTAATCCCCATCTAACAAAGTGATGGTGAGACCAGCCAGACTAGGAAAAAAAAAAAAAAAAACAACAGACAAGCCCACAATAAATGAATGTTTTCAGATGATCCTACTGTACAGTACTGCTTATGGAGAACATTCCTCTTCCTCTAATCTTTTTGTCCTTTCAGATTGAAAGGTCTTCATGGAAGGGACTTTCTTTATGCATCTAGGCTGCCTCACACGGCGAGAACCATGTCCTCGCAGGGATCATTAGGGTCTGCTCTAAAACAAACAGATAAAAAAAAAAAATTTTTTTTTCTTCCTCGTGGGCAACACCACCTAATGTGAGAGGCCTAATTCTTTACTCTATTATAGCATGTTAATGTGCGTCACACCATTGAGTTAAATGGAGTTACAGGCATATAACCAAATTAATGAGGAAAAAAGAAATCAGACCTAAAACATGCATTTTCAAAGGACTTTTTTTCTTTGGAGCACTAGCTAGAGACCAGGCTTCCTTCTCTTTTAAAATCAGATCAAAGTCATATGTAGTTAGACCAACACAGCTCTAGAAGAATTATTGGGATAGTTCTTTGAAAACATCAGTCCAGTGTTCAGCAGACATCAAAAAGGCAAATGGAGTGTGTTAGGGTGTATTAAGAATGGAACTGAAAACAGAACACCACATCACTGTATTAATCCACTGTATACCACCACCTGGAATACCGCGTGCCGTTCCAGTCCACCCACCTCCAAAAGCATACAGTAGAGGTAGAAAATGTATGGAGGAGGGCAGGGATGATCAGGGGTGTGGAGAGGTTTCTGTACAAGGAGAGATATGACAGAGGCCTATAAAATAATGAGCAGCATAGAGACAATAAAGAGGGATTTACTATTTCTAACCTGTCTCACTTCTACAATATGAAGCTGTACAACAAAATGGTTAGGAAGAACATTTACAACTACCAAAAGGAAGTTCTCTTTCCACTCAGCTTGTAATTAACTTGTGAAATGTATTGCCACAAGATGTACAGACTGGCGATTTAAGGAGATTCAAAAGAGGATGAGACAAATTCATGAAGGAAAGGTCCATCAGTGGATCTTAAACGTAACAAGTTATGGTAGCAGCCTCTAAATTAGGACTTCCTGGGCCTCTAAATGCTAGAAACCCCAAAGGAAGAGGGAAAGATCAGTCCAGACAGGCCATACAAAAAACACACTTTCCCTTAACATCCAGTTCCTGCTGCTGTGCGAGATGGGATATTCTGCGGGACAGACCTGTGGCCTGATTCAGCATCTCTTACATTCTTATGGCTCTCATCTGTCTTGCATTCAATTACTGTCTTGCTCAAAGACATCCTTCATATAAGTGTAAAATGCTCCATCTGGGGACGAACAATCCCCAACATACACACTTGGTGGCGCCAAACAGACTAGCAACACAACTGAAAGGGATGTAGGGGTAATAATAGGTCATAGTATGAATATGAGCCACCAGCACAATACTGTAGCCATCAGGGCAAACAATACTCCGGCATGCATCAACTGATGCGTCTCGTGCAAAACCAAGGAAGTGATTCTACTGCTTTACTTGGTACTGGTGAGACCACAGCTGGAGTACTGAGTCCACTTCTGGGTGCTGCACTTCAACAAGGACATGGTAAAGCTTGAGAGGGTCCAGAGAAGGGCCACCCGTCTGATCAGAGACTTGTATGGCAAACTGTACAAGGAAAGACTGAGGGATTTGGGACTCTTCAGCCTACAAAAGAAAAGGCTGAGAGGGGACTTGGTAGCAGCTTACTACTACAGTGAACAAGTGTTCACCAGGGCACCCTTGGGAAAAACTAGGAGTAATGACCACAAAATCCTGGAAGACTATTTCAGACTCAACATTAGGAAAAAAACATCTTCACAATTAGAGTGTTCAGACCGTGGAATAAGCTTCCTCCAGAGGTGGTACAATCACCTACCCTGGAAATCTTTAAGAGGAGACTGAACAGTCACATTGCTGAGGTCACTTCCTGCCATGGCAGGGGGTCAGACTTAATGATCTGCTCAGGTCCCTTCTGACCCTACCAACTATGAATCTATGACCCCAGTTGTCTTCCCCGCCTAGTGTGGTGGGGCTAGACTCAATGATGTTGCAAGGTCCCTTCCAGTCCCTTACAATCTATGAAACTAAAAGAATCATTTGAGTGCCTACAAGAGCTGCTCTAATTAAAGCAACCACAGTGTCTTGTGTATCAGGGTCCCCATGCTGAAAAATGGCAGCAGGGGCTCTTTAACTAAAGTCTGTCAAAATGCCCCTGCCTTTTTTTCAGCATAGGGATGCTGATACATATGACATGGAGTCTGCTGTAATTACAGCGCGTCAGAGCAGCCTCACTGCACATGTATAGGCACCCAATAAGAGCAATTGTTTCAGGCAAAACTACTGAGCTGTACGAATGAAAGGCCCAGTCACTTTGGGATGGTTTGTAGACTGGAGGTATAAGGCCAAGGACATGCTACAGATGTGAAACACTGTATTAACTAAAGGCATGTCCACACTGCAAACAGCAGTATAGTCTGGACAAACCCAAGCTAGCTTTGGTTCTAACGGTAATTCCAGCTACAGCAACATGAAGCTTAGTGCAGGCTAGCTTAGCTCACCAGATTCAAAGTAGCCCAGGCATCTCTGGAATCTAGATTGTAGGGCAGGCTGTCAAGTAGACATATTCTACACTGTCCTCTGTAAAGCTGATTCACATTAGCGTTTAGTGACATTATTTGTCTTTTTCTGCACACAGATTTGCACCAAGTTGGCTAAATTTGGTTTTTAAACTAATTTAGTTAAGCTTCTTGTGGATACTCATTTAGTTGAGATGTCCTTTATTAATTTAGTTTACATAAATTCCTCAAGAATTTTGATATACATACTAAGTCAACTTAAAGCCATTTTAATCTGTTTTAAAAGCGTCCGCATCATGATTTGCGCAGGTTGAATGAAATTGGTTTGAAAAATGAACGTGTAGTGAAAGCATTGCAAGTTTGTTTGTAGAGAAGACCTTTGCATGAATGACAAAAAGAAGTATTTTAAGCGTCCCCTGATGTAGAACATTTTCCTTGAGGCACGCATAAGGAACCACAACAGCAAGTACCCCTCGTTCTGGATAGAAATGTTAGCTGTGATAGGTTTTACTTAGACCATATCATTTGTTAGATAGCCCAATACTTTAGGCAGCAAGAATAATACATGAAGTATGTTTAATTTGTGAGCTCTTTGGGGCAGGAATCTTGTTCCAGTTGCACGTAAAGCTTGTTCAAATTGGGATGCTAGTAGCGTGGTACAAGAGCCACCACATATGGAGATTTCAGCAGTTTTGTAGTTATTTACCTATAAGAACGTGCAACTTACTATTTTTTTGATTTTCTTAATTTATCAAGTGTTTTTAATACCATCGTAATAACCTAACAAGTCTCCCTGGAAAAGCATGCTTGTATGCAGCGCCCAGGCTCAATGACTGCATAGACCCGTGTATCAAGAGACCGTGTCAAACGCCGCACACCGGATGGGACAGACGACGTGCAGAAGCGATAAATGCTAGAGGATAAAAGAGGAGGTAGAAATTGTGTTTGAACCACGGGACCGGATCGAGGAGCACGGCCACGCGCTCGCTCGGCATCTCTCTACACTGGCGACGCTCGTGGCCTGACGCCCCTTGTCAGCTCGCCTTTCCGTTCAACTCGGAAACCCTGCGTGGGCTGAACCTGCCGGTGCCGCCACATGCCTAGCTCCCGTGCCCCAGGCTGTGCCACCGGGGCCTAAGCGTGGCCTGCTGCAGTGCCGGGATCCGGGGTCTCGCCTGGTGCCTCCTCGGCCCCTCCAGGGCGATGCTCCAGGGCGGGCCGCCCGCTCTGCCCGCCCGGCCCCCCGGGAGGCGCGAACAAAGGCTCCGGCGGCGGCAGCGCGGCCTGGCCCGGAATAGACATCACGTCATCCCGCCCGCACCTGCTCCCGCGCCCCCGGGGATGGGGACGGGGACGGGCCCAGCCCAGCGCCGCCGCCCGCACGGGGGGAGGGCGGAGGGCGCCCCCCCCGCAGCCAGGAAAGGAGCCCCCACGTTCCCCCGGGCCGAGCCCAGCCCCTGGCAGCTGCCCAGACACCGCGGGACGGGGCCGGGCCAGAGCCGGGGCCAGGGACGGGGTCGGCCGCACTCACCCAAGCCGGGCTGGACGCTGGTGATCTCGGCCATGGCCGCTGCGGCCGCGCCCTGGGGATGCTCCAAGCGGGATGCAGGAGCCGCCGCCTGGTCCCTCCTGATGCAGCGCAGGCCCCGCCCCCGCGCGCCCCGCCCCGTCCCTAACGTCACCGCCCCGCCCCCGTGCCTGATGTCACCGCGGAGGCCCAGCCCCGCCCCGAGCTCCCGCAATGACTCGGCAGGAGGGGGCGGGGGCCGGGCCCGCAAACAAGCAACATGGCGGCTCCTCAGCGCTGCCCGCGATCAACATGGCGGGGCGGCCTCCGCACTGCCCTCGAGTCACGTAGCAGCCCTCAAGTTGGCCCGGAGCGGGTCCTCGGCACTGCCGGGCCCGCTCCGACTCTTTCCTCGTGCAAACGGGAAAGCCCTCGTCCCTCGCCTGCCCACAGTCAACATGGCCGCCACCCGCTCGCGAATATGGCGGTGCCTTCTCGTCACCGCCCAAACGCGCATGCGCGTCGTTGTCCGCGCTCGGCCCGGGGCATCACTTCCGCTTCCAGTCAGAGGCCGCGGGCCGGGGCGATGGGCGGGCGGCGCGGGGGCAGACGCGGGCGAGGGTCAGGGCCGCTGCGGGAGTGGCCGCGCTCACTGTCGCGGGGCGGGGCCCGGGCCGCGCTGGCGGGATGTCGCTGTCGCTGAAGATGCTGCCGTGCAAGAAGCGACGGGCCGGCCCCGCGGAGCCGCCGCCCGCCGCGGAGCCCCGCTGCCCGCCTGCGGACGAGCCGCCGGGCCGCGCCAGGCCGGGTCGCGGCGGGGATGCCCAGGACAGGCTGGATGCGCCGCCGGGCGGCCCCGCTGCCGCAAGCGCCGAGCACGGGCCCTCCCCGGCAGGAAAGGAGCCGTGCGCCGTGTGGAGCCGCCGGGACGGGCGGGAGCCCGCAGAGACTCTGCTGAGGAGCGGGAGGAGACTCCCCGGGGGCCCCGCTCGGGACGGCGCCGGGTGTCTTGGGGACGTGCGCACCCAAGACCTCACGGAAGGAGGTGAGTTGTCTCCGGGCAGCGGCGGCTGCGGCTGCTACTTCCGTGGCAGCAGGAGATCCCGCCGGCCCCCGGGAACCCGCGTCCCGTGTTCAGTTTTGCGCTCTTGTAGGTGTCACTGTCAGCTCCCAGCGACGCCTGTGCTTCAGGCGGGATCCTGAATCTAGGAAGCCGGCGGATGCAGGAGCGAGCGCGGTAGGGAGCCGCAGATTGGGAGCGTTTAGCACCTGCTTTGTTGGTGGGCGTTTATGTGTCCGGAAGAGCCAAGGCAGAGCGTGCCTCTGGAAAACACCTCTGTGGTGCCCAGGAGAAAGGGCGAGAAACCAAAGAGAGTTTGACTATTGCTTTCTTCTTCCTTCGCTTTTTAA
Source organism: Caiman crocodilus (assembly GCA_030014935.1). Classification (NCBI taxonomy): domain Eukaryota; kingdom Metazoa; phylum Chordata; order Crocodylia; family Alligatoridae; genus Caiman; species Caiman crocodilus. The sequence continues at coordinate 1,626,420 of JAGPOW010003528.1, read as the reverse complement.
TAACACGGGAAGGGCAGTGCATCTCAAACCAGACCCAAAGTACGTTTTGATGGGAGCTTGTTGCCACAAGTTCCTGTTGAGTGGGAGAGATTACTAAGAGGCCAAAAGGGTCACGTGTTTGTGTGGGTAACGAGCGCATACACGCTTATCGGTGGAATGATTTATTTTAGGAAGGATATCTCTTATTTTGGGGCACCAGCCAACCATTTATTCAAAAGTTAGTAGTTTAGCAAAAATATATTCCATAATGCTGTTTTCTACATATGCTTTATGCATCGTTTGACTACTGGCTGCCGTAGAGAGTTTCTTGATCTAGGCAGGCTGCTACTGTTTTGCTGCTGATAAAGATCAGATAAGGGATTGCTTGGTAGTTGTGAAGGGTGCTAAACGCAGTTGGCCGGAAGAACCTGAGTGATTTCTCTGTCCTCCGCCAGAAACAGGTGCTTCTTCTTATCTTTGGGTCGTTAAAGGTTGATTTGGGTTGTGAGATATCAAGCCTTTTGTTATTTATGCATTTTTATCTTTTCTAATGCAACTAATGTTCTTATTTTCCCTAAAGCTAATCTTTTACAATATTGAGTGGCTTGCTTCAATATACCTTGCATCAGTGAGTTTCGTGATTAGTAATGGCTTTTGTAACAAAGTCCACCGTGTAAATTAATATTTTGGCAGCTGTTTGTGGATGCAGGGTTCTGTTTTAAGCACTGCCACGGTAATCTTTTATATTTAATGTTTAAAATTAAATATTTTGCTAGAGGTATGCAAACATCCTTCTTTTAAATGGTTCATATTATTGGAGGCTTGTTTATGAATTGTCAGCCTATGATGAAAAATTAATTCCTTCTGGAAAGTGCCTGGAATAAGAAGCCAGCTTGTTCTTTTTCAAGAGCCTCCTTTGGCTGTAATGCATTGTACCTTTCCCCTAATTTATTATAAGAATTGGCTTTTTAACCTGAACTGATAAGAGAGACTTCAAAACTTCACACTGGTTCCTTTACGAATATGAGTCTTGTGTAACTCTGGGGTTTGTGGCTCACAGGCTTGTGTAAAAGAGAAGTTAAGAGAAAAGATAAGTAGAAAGGAGTGCCTTAAACAAAATTACATTAATACATACTATTTGCAGGTAAATCTCCTAAATTGCATACAGAGGAGCAAGTTAATTTGCAGAGGGACCCTCACCCAGGTGACAACCATTCCTCAAAGCAAGCATCCCAAGCCAGAAGTCCACTGTTGGCAGTTAAAGCTCCTGTCGTGGTCAAGCCACTGAAGAACTCCAGAGCTGGTGAGCGGCACCAGCAGACAGAGGAGGAAGTTGAGGATGTTGGGCTGTTTATTCCATTGGGTAAGCATCATGCCAGGAATAGGCTGGTGACTTTGTGATGTAGGAGAACTACAATGTCAGAAAGGAATCAAATAAACTGGACCGGGGTCTCCATATTGAGGTGTAATCATTTTGAGTAGAGCGCTCGGTTTTTGTACTGTAATACAGTGGCTGCCTAAATCCAGTGGAAAGTCACGTGATAATCTGTTTCAAAAGTAACCAGAACTGATCACTTAACTTTTCTTGATCACTTAACTAATGTTTGGGTCCTAAGAGAACAGTATGGAACAATTTTATTCCTTTTCCCTGAGTCAGCAGCACAAGAAAGTTCAAAGTATATTGAATCTGATAAGCAGGGATCCTGGTTTTCTCTGGTTAAAAAAAATCACAAATTCTCTGACAAAGCTTGCCAATTCTCTGAAAACCCCCAAAAAATGTTATTAAAATTAAAAGCCCCCTGTACTCCTGCCCCAGATCTGCTGATGCCCCTCACTGCCTCCTAAACCTGTCCTCCAGCCTTGCCGGTGCCTCTCACTCACCCGCAAACACCTCCCCACCCAAACTCTGCTGGAACAGGGGTAGGACCGGCTCCTGGCCCCACCCGTCCTCCCCAGCCCTGCCGGTGCCCCTAGCCATGACCTGCAACCCCTCAGCCCTGCCACAGGGGCCCTCAGCAAGCTCCACTTCCCACACAGGCTCCAAGAGTGCAGACTGTGACTGACTGAGAGCCTAAGGCCTCACCCTTCTCCCTCCCCGCAGGGCTGGGGGTTTCCCGTCCTGTTTGCAAACAGCTCTTACAGGCTGGAGCTCATCCAGGTTGCAGAGCTGTTTGCAAAAGCAGGGAATCAGCGAGTTCCTCTGCTAAAAGGAGAAATCTGTGTGTTTGCTGAGAAAAAGGGGAAATCTGTGGATTTCTCCATTTTTCCGTGAGAAATGGAAAACCTGGATCCCTGCTCATAAGCTTTTAATTCATTGCTGTGGAGTCTCAATCTTGTTGATTTTTAGCTCGATGACAGGGTTACATCATGTGAAGTCCTTCTGGAGGAGAACAGACATAGTACAACTCTTTGAAGCCAGTAGAGCAGAGGTGCCAGGCACCCCAGCTTGCCTGATGTATTTATTCGTCTTGTGTCATTCATGTTGTTCAAAATCTGAATCGCTCATTAAAAAAATGGTCATGTTCCTGGCCCTAAAGGTCTCTTACATGTGAACAGGTTTTTTTTTAGAAGGTTACCACTTTAGGACTGTTATCCTGAGTCAGGTGTGGCATGAGAGGTTTTTTATGTAGCTCTAAATTTATATTCCAGCCTACAGACAGGTTCACAGATTCATAGAAGTTTAGAGTTGGAAGGGACCTCATGAGATCATTGGGTCCAACCTCCCTGGTCTAGGCAGGAAAGACTGCTGGGGTCAGATAACCCCAGCAAAGTGTGCGTCCAGTCTCCTTTTGAAGATCTCCAAGGTAGCTGCCTGCACCACCCCCGCTGGGAGTCTAGACCATAATTTATAGCTTTCTCAAGGAGTGAGTTTGACACTCCCTTAGAAAGTCACAGCATGCATAGGAGCAGGGCAGAATACGGAGATGGTTTCAGTGACTCTCAGTTCCTGATCAGCACATGGAAAACTGCTGAGACTTATTGGTATCTATGGAATTCTAGCTTTGGTATAAAGATCCACTGCCTGAATGTGAGATTGATATTAATTAAGTTACTTATTTTGTAACCAAATCTTTCATTACTGATTTTCAGAGGAGCAAGGTGGAGAAGAAGGTGAAAGGAGGAAAAGGAAGAGGAAAGCAATCAAGCGAAAACGGGAAGGGAAATGCCAAGGAGAGGAGGGGTCATTGGGCTGTGACATCAGGCTAGATGACGCTCTTGATCGCACCTTGGAAGATGGAGCAAAACAGCACAATCTGACAGTTGTCAATGTGCGGAATATCCTACATGTAAGTGGGATGAGGAAAGGAAATGCAACCAGAGCATCTTGAGAAAGTACTGGCTAGTCTGAGATTATCCCTAAGCATACCATTGGATTTCATAAACAGTGAAAACAGTGATCTGTTCAATCTTGTAGGATATGCTATGAAAAAGAGGAATGGGTGAACTGTGCTATACACAGTTTACCTAGATCTGGCTTTGTTGCATTGCTTTTCTAATAGATGTTCATCCTTGAGTTCCCATAGCAGGCTCTTTTGCAGCTGACTGTCTGGTGTGGTAGTGCTAATATGGTGCAATCCAGCTAGGACCAAAACATGCTGTTGGACAAGAGCATATACATTGCGAAGGCAAAATGTCATGTTTTCTAAGTGGATTGGGTTTCTTGTTAGTCATTCAAGATATCTAGTGGAGCTGTTTGTGGAAATGTAGTGCTTATCATGATTGGAAGTTCAATTGGAGTAGGGAGAAGAGCCATATCTCTCTAGTTACCTAGAGCAGCTTGTGAATTGGTTCATTCTGTTGGGAAGTATTTGTGCTCAGTTCTGCTTGGTTCCTTACCTGGAGAACATTAATACAGTAGATTGTAGTGTTTACTTTTCTGCATTTTTGCAATACAGTAATAACATTCTTGGGTGCTTGCCCTGCGTAGTGATCCAAGGCCACCACTGCTTCTCTTTCAGGCAAATTAACCAGTTGTCACTATGTAGATGTCATAAGGTAGTGAATTTGCCTTTATGAGCTGCCCAGTACTCATGTAAGAGTGCTAATGTCATAGTTACATTTTTCCCCCAGCACCCCGTTCTGTCCATCTACTTATAAAACTTGAATTTAGAGTCTGTTGTCTTTGAGCTCTTCTTAACTTCTCGGTTTTACTGCATATGAACTTTTTGTTTTTCCATTTCCAAGTATTTCTGTTGTATTATGCAGCCTGTTCTGAAATGATGTAACGTATTTGCCTAGGAGAAGGCATGCGGTCAATTAAGATATACCGTATGCAGAGTTCCAAGCCTATCAATGTATGTGTTTTGTGAAGGTTAAAGTATAAACTCTGTTGCAGTGGTGCTCAACGTTTCCTGCTGTGCAGACTAGATGAATGACATGGGGCTGAATCCTATGCATAGGGTCAATCTGTGGGCCTGATCCAGTGTTCTGGTGCATGGGGTCATGTCATCTAGACTGCAGGGCTTCCCACAGGTTCACAGATTTACTGGCAGGGAACCAGTGGCAGTGTTGATTGCTGCAGCTCTGAGAGCAATTAACATTGATACCAAATTTTCAGACTCGTGGGGAGCTTCACAGCCCAAGTGACATGGCTTTACAGACTGGATCTGGCCCACTGACCCAAGGTTGATCACCACTTCTCTAGTGGTGCCTCACAGCAACTTTTCCTCCCGTTCTCAAGATTAATGAATGTTAGTGTTGCATCAACTTAGTTTTATGTCATGTTAAGGGAAAATTACTGATTAAAACAAGTTGTGTGTAGATTGCTCTGTATTCTTATTTTGGTTGCAAAGACTTTTGTTGGTTTAATTTACATTGTTTGTTTATATAATGTAGGATCTGTTCTTTATTGCAAGGGGATACTTAATACTTTTTAGTCCTCTATGGATTTGTTTTTAGACCAGGCTAAGATTGCATTGTCAAAGGATAGCATCTCCCCCACTTTTCTGACAAAGGTATTTCAGACTGGAGTCTTCACAACAAGAATATAAAGGAGATGATTAAAGCCAATATTTGTTTCTGCAGGAAGTGATCACAAACGAGCATGTTGTTGCCATGATGAAAGCAGCCATCAGTGAGACAGAAGATATACCCATGTTTGTAAGTAAGAGTTTTTATTCAGTCCTTACCTGTCCATATGCATTGTGCCTTTAGATACTCAGTAATGAAGCTTTATTAATGATCTGATATTACAGAGAGAAAATGGAAAGATAAGGTTGGATTAGAGTTATAGGTACACTGATGTATTGGTCCAATATTGGATCAGTACCAATGCAGGGAAAATTGAGAGCTTTGGCAGTCGGCTTTTTTTGCCTGATGTGACTGATAATGTGGCCAGTAAATGCCCTGTACATGCACACAGCCGCAGCATGCATGCAGCCAGGAGTGCAGCCCAGTGGCTTGGAGAGCAGCGTTGACTGGTAAATCTGTTGTGAGGAAAGGGGCATGGGGCGAGGGCAGATAGAGGTCTCCACAGTGAGGGAGGGGGTGGGGCTGGAGCAGATGCTGCTGATATGGGATGGGGCACTGGCTGGAACCGGGAGCGGCTCATCTAGGGGGTGGCTTCCATCCCTGCACGCAACCTGGGAGGGCATGGGGGGCAGTGTTCCCCCAGATCTGCTCAGGGCAAGGGCGGGCTGCTGCTGGCATGGAGCTCTTCCTGGCAGGGGGCTGGGCCAGGCTGCGCTCAGTGCAGAAAAGGGGGCGGGGGTGTTATGGAGAATTTTGGGGTGTCTGCAGCCCCGCCCCCCAGAAACGCCTGTGCTGCTGTGGCCCCTCCCCCACCCACACAGCCCCAGCTCACCCCTGCCCTGCATGCAGCTCCAGGGCAGCACATGCCCTCCTGGGTACAGGAGCTGCCACCCTCTCCCTGCACCCCACTCACAGCTCTGTCCTGTGCCCCACCCCAGTTGTGGAGTGCCTGCCCTAGCCCCACTCCCTCCCTCACTGCAGGGGCTTTGATCTACCTCCCCACACACCCCTTCCCTTCCCCCACGACAGACTTACCAGCCCAACACTGGTCTCCAAGCTTCCCAGCTGCATATTGGAATTGGATCGGTATTGGCCAGTATGGTTCCTTAAAAATCAGCCATCAGTATCAGCCCAGAAAATCTCTGTTGGTGCACCCCTAATTAGAATTTGCACTTTGGTAAGTGTGGTGGCGGCTGGATAAGACAAGTAACTGAGTGGAAAATGGTTAATCAGTATCATCAAGTATTAAGCTTAGAACTCAGATATTTTGGCCACTATGTCAGACAAGTGGTGTGCTTAACACTGAAGTGCAGAAAACTTGTGGTAAAGATACTGGTTAAAAAAACTACAGTTACAGAAAATAGCATACTCTCTTTTTTAACTCTTAGGAGCCAAAGATGACTCGTTCCAAGTTAAAGGAAGTAGTAGAGAAAGGAGTGGTGAGTACGTATTTATGCCTTTTTCCGTTAGCCAGGGAAAGGATATAAACTCCTTTTATTGCTGCTATTGGAAGTAAGAAGTAGAAAGAATGCTTCTTGTTAACTATTCCCAAGTCAAAAAGATTGAAGTGTGTGTATCTGTATCTATACCTGTATTTGTGTTAAACATAAAGAAGGAAAATGGCATTTCTTTGTGTTTAAAAGAGTGTAGGAGGGTCATGTGGATAAAGCTTAGACAGCGAAATGAGAGTATCCCATGTAGGAGGCTTATTTTGTGCAATTAGAAAGCATGTATTTTAGTTGCGTGTAATTTTGGGAATAGACTCCCAAGCCCTGTTCGTCTATGCTCCGATATCAGAGTTTTTGGAAAATCTGATCTTGTACAGATTACTAACACCGGTTTTGTTTTACTTAGGTAATTCCTACATGGAATATTTCACCAATTAAGAAGCCTAATGAGATCAAGGTTAGCAACTGAAAGGTGAATCTGTGCTGTTTCCTCTGTCTGCAGAGTTTGTTACAAGCAGATTTGCATTCTTATACGAAGCCTCCCAGGAAAATACATACCTGTTTCATCGTGGGTTCTTGTCCTTGACCCTTATGTTTCTCTTCTGCTGTCCCCTCTCTCATTCTAATTATTTATAGCTTGTTTTCCTGTTTTGTTTTGTTTTGTTTTGTTTTATTTTACTATGTGTATTGTGGTCCTGCTTAAAAGGCCAAGTCAGGAACAGGACTCATTGTCCTGGGAACTCCCTATACCATAGATCTTGTAGTATAAGACATAAAGCAGCAGTTGGGTTTAATATTGGCCAATTGAGGAGTGGGGGGGAGAGAACTCAAAAACTTTTAAATTGAAACAAGCTGTACTCATCCTTTGATTTCTGAATCCACCTACTCCACTAGCTGCCTTTGCTCAAATTGGCTATTCTATGCACCTCTCATCATTCTCCTTTTCTGCCATATAGATCCTCAGTTGTCATGAACATTTTAACTTTCATTTCACTTTCCTGTAACCCTTTAGTACAGACTTGTAAAGCTTGTGTCCTTTCTTTGGCTTGTTGCAGCCCCCTCAGTTTGTGGACATTCCTCTTGAAGAAGATGATTCATCGGATGAGGAATACCAGCCAGAGGAGGAGGATGAGGATGAGACTGCTGAAGAGGTAACAGTGGCAGAACATATTCCTATCTTAATTTCTTTTTATGTGAGGCAGTGGGGTGCTTTAAAATGTTCTCTCTATTTTGGTAAGAATTTGAGCTCAAAGATGTGAAATAAGACTTTTGCTAGCTGTAGAATTGTTCAATCTTTCCTAAATATTATACAAGTTTTCTGCTTTCATTTTATGATGTATAAAATCACCAGAACCTGTCTTTGAAAAAGAAGTCATTGTATTTTGCAATTCTACTCAATTGTGTTCTGTTTCTTTTATGTTACAGAGTTTGTTGGAAAGTGATGTGGAGAGCACTGCCTCTTCTCCTCGGGGAGCAAAGCGACCTAGGACAAGACGCTCGTCTGATATGATGGAGATGGAGGAGGAGGGAGGGACGCTCTCTGAGGTACGTGTTATATCACAGCTCTAGCACTTTCTCAGAAAGCATCAATAATTAATTCTAAGTTACCAGTTAGACATCATTGTTCAGTCTTCTGCTGTGTTAGACAATAAGCAGCTGCACTCCAACTGTGTGTTTAGACTGCAGTATTATACATTTTTCCTTTCCTGCTAGATCTAAATAGTTGTATGTCCTCATTGTCCTTGTATAAATCCAACAGTGTATATCCATCAGTGATACCTTCTTAGTTGCATCTCAGAAGCACCCAATTCAGCTAGGACCTAGTTTAAGGAAAATAAAAAAGCAGACCTTATCAAACAGGGTTGTCCATCTTCTGAGTGGCCAGGAGCCACAGCCTGCATTGTGCCATGCTGTTGGCACACTATCACTGCCCTGTACCAGAATCTCTTGTCTCTGTGGGCTGTGCCACCCCTCCCCTCTCCCACCCACCCCCGCAAGGGGCAGGCAGAAGAAGCTGGAGGAAGGAGAGGGAGCCCTGAGACTCTGGCAGTAAGAGCACTGGGGGAAGTTTAACACCTTGGAGAGCTGCATGTGGGCCACCAGTTTGACAGCCTTGATATAAATAAAATCTTTTAAGATGAAGGCCTCTCTTAATTAGGTGGAGAAGGTTACTACACCCCTTGTTAGGCACATTAGTGCTGAAGTGGTTCCTATGGGGCCTCCCCCCCCTCCTAAACCGAAACAGAATAAAGACAGCACCTTTATGGAGAAGCTACATGCTGTGGATGAGGAACTGGCTTCTAGTCCCATGTGCATGGATTCTTACCAGGTAATATGTTTGAGAATAGTGCATGCAAGTTAATATTATTGATGAGAGATTAATGGTCTAGTCCTCCTGTCTGAAACTTGTCTGCAAAAGCCCTCTGACATATTATCCCCCTCTTATTTTGTCTGTTTCTTACTTTTAAGTGAATCAGATCTAATACCTTCAGTTCAGTTAGTTGAGGGAAATAACCATGAAATATTTTTTTTCCTGTGTCACAACTGTGTTGGTCCTGGTGAAGCATTCATTATAACTTTTACTGTCATTGGGACATGTGCTTTAACTGGAAAACAGAAGCCTACCATATTGGTGATTAGTTCATCCATAATTAATATAACTTTGTTTTTTAAAGAGGGTCTGTCAGCTTAATAACTTTTGCAAGCAAGTACATTACTAACACCTGAAGAGTATTTAAAAGTGAGACCGTTAAACCTCCCACTTAAAAGTGGGAGCAGGTGGGGGCTATTTAGTATTTGTTTAGAACTAAGACAAATTACATCAGTTTCACTTGAGTTATTCAGTTTCACATTCATGGTATTAGTTTGTAGTGTTCAGGTCTTAATTGCAAGTACAGAATGTTTTAAAAATGGGTCATTGAAACTTTGTTTACATTGTGGGGAAGTTTCTGTTTCACTTAATTATTATAAAATATGTGTTATATAAAGCTGAAAGTATAAATTGTTCCATTTGGAATGACCCAGCCATGTAACAAAGTCAGACTATAAAATTAGGAGCAGATGTTCTAAATGGTGTTCTGGACATCAGGGACTAGTATGTTGGGATTAACTTTGCACTTTCAGTGAGCCTACTGAGCTGCAGTGAAATAGAAACCAGGAGGAGGTTCTGTTCAATGGCTCAGAAGGAATGCTTGCGATTAACAGGATAAAACAACCAAGGAATAAAAAATCGAGGGGAGAGCTTTCTAAGCGATACACAAAGACTTGAGCGCTGTGTACTTCAAAATATTTTTTAATTGATATTACAATGTAGTAATTATAGAGTAATGAAATCTTACAGCTGAAGGGTGTAACAATAGTACACATCTTTTGGCAGTGAGTCATATTTTCAGAGTGTCCAGTTTGTTGCTCGTTTTGTGGCTGAATTGAAATGCTTGGTACCAGGGAGATTAGAAGAGTAATGGAGAGGCTTTGATTCTGTTTTGCTTTCTGTCCATGTTTCAGTCTCTGGAAGACAGCCTTATTGCCTTCCGTACCCGATCGAAGAGACCCCTGAAGGATGTGCCTCTTGGTCAGTTGGAGGCTGAGCTCCGTGCTCCAGATATAACACCAGACATGTATGACCCAAATACTGCAGATGATGAAGAATGGAAAAGATGGCTTGGGGGACTCATGAATGATGATGCAGAGAATGAAGGTACTGGTTATTCAGTGAATAGCCTTTTCAATTCTGAGCTATTTAGGGGTTGTGTGTGGGAAGCTTGATGCTTTCTCATCTTGTTTTATACCAGACAGTCTCATATGGAACTGTTGACGTGGTTGGTGCTGCAGGACAAGAGCTTCTGACCTTCCCTGTATTCATATCACTAGTTAAATTGCTCTCTTAAAAGCTAGTTAAATGTTGCCCTTGAGAGACAGTGAGATTGAAATGTATCTCAGCCAAACTATAGATACATCAGTGTCCAGTGTAACCAGATCTCCTGGTTTGTGTGCATGCATATGTGGTTTCCCCAACACGCTACTTTGTATCATGGTTTGAATGATACAGTGATATGGTCATTAATAATGGATAAGAAAAGTTGTGGCTGCCTGAATCTAAATATTTATTTTGCTAGATGAGGCAGATGATGATGATGACCCTGAATACAACTTCTTGGAAGATCTGGATGAACCAGACACGGAAGATTTCAGAAATGACCGTGCTGTGAGAATCACCAGTGAGTCCTTTGCTAACATCAGTTTCTTCAAGGCTGAATCTTGAGGCATCTTAATACTTTAGAAAATATGGCTGACAATCTTAACAGTTTTAGAATTAGCAGAGTTCATCTTCTGTTACCTGTTCATAGAAGGAAGAAGAGAGCTTATTTGTTTTTTTTTAAATTGAGTTTCTCAACTTTGAGTGAACCACTGGAAATGGTGCAAACTTTTTCTAACCCTTTTAGCTAACCTGAAACCAAATGCAATTAAGGGTAAAGTCCTTTTCCGCCCTACACCCCCACCAAAAAAAAGAAAGAAACTGAAAGTTTTTGCATTTGAAAAAATGTAAATATAACACTTACTCAATTATAAAGTCTAAAAATAAGATACCTAATGTAATATGTGATGTTGTGTCAAAACCCGAGTTTGACCACAAGGTAGATATCTTCCCCAGGTTCTGTATATGATGGTGATTTTTTTTTTCTTTAACTTACTTCAGTTTGAGAAGTATCCAGTAATATCATAGAAGCATAGAGAAGTAGGGCTGAAAGGGACCATCAGAGGTCATCTTGTCCTTACCCCTGCCAGTGGTAGGATCATCCCTGTCCAAACAGTCTTGTACAGATCTGTTATCTGACTCATCAGTAAAACCATAACCAACCCTGGTGCAACTACAAGGCATAAGACCCTAAGCTGCTACAGATAGAGCACGGGAACAATGGTGGCCAATGTCCAGCTGCTGTGAAGGTTATTAAAATATATGCCTGAGAGATCCAAGGAAGACATACACATCTCCTGCTAGACCCCACAGTCCTGTGCCATCTGACCGTGAGGTAAAATTCCTTCCTGACCCCAAGTATGGTGATTGGCCAGACCCTAAATGGAGGGGCAAGACCCTCTAGCCAAGAACCTCTGAGTTTAAGTCCCAGCAGAAACATTGGCACACTCTAGTCACAATTGCCAGCCTTGACTGCAAGCAACATCCATTGCTTCTGAGGAAGGGAATAAAAACCCTGACACATCTAGCAACAGAAGGGGAAAAAATTCTGTCCCAGCAGCATGTGGCAACCAGCAAAGCCCAGAAGCATTATAGAGCATAGTCTACAGAGCATGTAGAGCATCCATTGTAGAGCATAGTCATATCTTCTCCTAGATCATCCTTGACCAATACCTGTCCAACCTCTTCTTGAATACCTCAAGTGATAATAAGTATTTTAAATTCGCTATATTTGTCTTAGCCCTTTAAATAGGTTGCTACCATTTCAGGTCATGTAAGAGAGAATGTGTGGACCCTTCTCCATTATCTTGTCTTGGAGAGCTTGCAAGAATCTGTTACATTTTTGGATCACTAAATCTGTTGCTGGGAAAGGAAGCTTCATAACCCTATCCTATTTTCTTACAGAGAAAGAAGTGAATGAACTAATGGAGGAACTATTTGAGACAGTAAGTGAAAATTCAGAGCTAAAACTGTAGAAGTATATCTATTCTGAAGCTGACAGTCTTTTGAAGGTGTCACTTGGAGCCGTACATTGGGGATCTGTACTAGATATATCAGTGTACACTCAATATAAGGGATTCTGTTATGTGAGTAACTGTGAGCCTAGAGAGAAGATTGAGAGAGTGTCCAAATGAAGGCAAGTATGTCTGCTGAGAGCACCAGTATAGGCCCACTGTGGCAAATTTGTGCCAAACCGTGTCTTTTATTTACCAAAAGTACTTTCCTGAAGCTTGAGGTATGACTTGTATTCCTGACAACTGCTGAGCAACTTCTTATTTCTTGTCAGTTCCAGGATGAGATGGGTTTTTCCAACATGGAAGATGAAAGCCCAGAAGATGAAGACAGCATTGCAGAGTCGCGACCAAACTTTAATACACCACAGGCACTCAAGTAGGTTTCAATCAACAAGAAAAAAGAAAGCAAAAAGCCATAGACAGTAGAATCCAGGTAGAGCATGAAGGTATTCTGAGCCATTTTGTATGCATTATGGCACAAATGGTAATATTGCATAGCATTGTGACCCTTTTCCTGAGATAGAGGCAGATTTCTTTCCTTTATTTTGAGGTAATTAACTTAGTGCAATTAACTTAAGGCATCTGGATTTTCTGTTAATAAGAGTACTGTCTCCGAGCAAGGCTGAACAAGTACTATAGTTCATGCTGTGTTCTCCCAATGCATATCACTGGAATAGCAGGGTGCAGTCAGCAGAGGCAGCTGGAAGTATCATGTAGCAGCATAGAACTGCTACAGCTATGAAGAAGATGTCACCATTTTGATAACTATTGGCATAGAATATACTTGAACCAGTGAGCTGGTGTTGAAAGGCTTTGGCTGTCATCCTCATGCACCTATGCTTAATAACTTTTTTTTTTCCGGCTATAGTTATCTACTATTGAAACGCTAGGAGTTAACTAGCAGGCTGACTGACCTGCTGTGTGGTGAAGCCTCCTTGTATGTGGGGCAGCCCAGCTCAAGACTAAGCTGTTTCTGTTTGGGAAGGGAGCTAAAGTGACTGCTGGGCTTCTGCACCTCTCTGGATAAGCAGTGCTAGAGGGGAGTGTAGAAATCTTTTACCAGCTACAGTCAAAATACAAAGTGTTTTATCCTTGCATGTTTTTATTTGTATCACTCACCTTTTTGGGCTCTGATTATTTGCATCCATTTCTCATTTGTCAGTTAAATCCTCCTCCTAACTGCTGCTTCCTCTGAATTCTTGAAGGGGCATTTGTTTGTTCTTTGGCCCTTTCCATTTAGTACCTTGTAATATGAATGCTGCAGAGTAGAGGGGGTCAACTTTCTGGGCTGGCATGCCATAAATTAGCCCCATGCCCTCTCTGGGTATCACTCCAATCTCCAGCTCCTGCCCAATCTGCTGCTTTTTCTTTCTGCTCCTTGCCCTGTTCTCCCTAATCATTCTGCTGTGCCCTGTCTGCCACTGCCTGCTTTCTCTCTGATCCGGTGCGTTCCCCACAGAGGGGCTTTCTGTACCACTTGTGGCCTGTGTGCCCCAGGTTGGCCACTCCTGTCTTGGAGAGGTTCCTGATTGTGACTATCTCTGGGCTTGATCCAGAGAGAGGTTTGGTTAGAGGTGAGAGAGAGTTGACTGGGCTAGCAAGTAAGGTCTGTCCTAAATGGACTGACACCTAGCACTGTTCCTATGTGGGTAGCAGCAAATGTGCACTGGGATAGCTGGCTTGGACACCACCTACATTTGCAAAGCGCACCTGTTGCAACAAAGACCTGTAGGAGATTCTATCCGGGCTGATTATGGTAATCATTGCAGTTAAAGTAGTGTGGGCTCTTTTTTGGATCGGGCCTGTTCAGCTTTTGATTGATCCCTCTGTTTTAGTTTTGTCTAATCTCATTCTTATGCCATGCTTTTGCAGTTGTATCTGGGCACTTAAGCAACATAATGTCCTTGTAAACTCAGAATGCAACAGAAAATGACATAAATGATTGAATGGGGAGTGTGTTTACCTGAATCAATAATGAACAAATGCCATAGCACTGTGTTGGAATGGATGCTGCCAAAAGATTTGTTTCTCAGATTAAAAAGAGAAATGAAAAAACTGACTGCTCATGCTCATCAGTGATTCCATTACACTTTTCTAAGGATCAGAAGTGGTTTAGTCAAATTTCAACTGTGCAGTCTTCCTCCTAGTTTCAGCTGAATGCAGGATTTATCTTAACTTCTTGTTTAAACTGCTAATTTAAGCAAAAGTTACTATTGCAGTCTTCAGTAAGAGTGTTTCAGTGGTAGATTAATGGATTTTGTAAGTGCCACGTTTCCAAAATATTTTTTGGTTTCTTAAGATGAAGACTCCTAAGAAGTACAAGTGGTAAAATGGTAGCTTGCTTTTACTTATGCTTCACAGAACACCATAATGTTAATATCTAGAATATCTTAATAGTGATACTTTCTAGCAGAGACGCCAGGATGGTGTAAGCCACCTGTTTAAGTCATGGACTTGGCATAATTCTGTCTGCTTGATCTGGAACAGGTTTGAAGAGCCTCTGGCCAACTTACTGAATGAACAGCATCGGACAGTGAAAGAACAGCTTGAACAGCTGCGAATGAAGAAATCTTCAACTAAGCAACCACAGGAGGTAGAAAGGCCAAAACCTCAAAATGAAAAGCCGCTCCAAACTCTGGTTTTGGATAATGCACAAAGAAAGAGGCTCCAGCAGCAAATGCAGCAGGTAAGAGGCTCTTGGAATCTATCAAATGTAAATATTATGTTCAGGTTTATTAAACTTTGCAAAGCAAATCCTCTGCTTAATATGATGGCGTGCTGCAACATAGTTGATGCTATAGAACCTTTTCCAGTACTTTTGAACATTAGTACATCTAAAAAGCTTCACCTGCCTGACTTGTTCTTGCAGCACGTCCAGCTCCTGACTCAAATTCACCTTCTTACCAGCTTCAATGCCAGTCTGAGTTCAGAAAACAGCACCACTAGGATGTTTCTGGTAAGAATCTAAACCGCATCAAGAATTCAGTTCTAGTGAGCACTGGGGATCTCTTGTAAAGATGAGATGAGAAAGTGTTCCTTTAAATATATATATTTTTTAAATACTAGTGTCATGAACCATATTATTACTTTGATGCTTGCTGAAATAGTGTGTACTATGGTGGCAAGAATGTGATGGTCTGGGTGGGCAGATTGGCAGAAGAGACTTAATCAGTCATTCCATGATTGAGAGCTAATAGTTAGGGACAGAAGCAGGAATAATGACCACTGTCACCCTGCAGATTTCTGTGCCTTTCCATCTGGCGGGTTTACTTTTTTGAGTGACCGTTGTAGAAACATGCACTTAGATTGAAAGCAAGTCCTTTCATCTTCTCTTTTGTATTTGATCCCTCAGACTGAGCTGAGTAACTTTGCTCATAGCTCCATCCTCCTTCGCCAGCAATTCAATTCCAAATTTCAAACCGTATTCCAACCGTGTAACTTGAAGGGAGCACTGCAGCTTATTGATGACTTCCACTCCCAGGTCAAAATTGATTGGAGCCCTCGCAAACCTGGAAAGAAGACCGGTATGTAACTGAAAGGGTAGCAGATTTGTAGTGTAGTAACAGCCTGTTTGGTGCTATACTTCTCCCAAAATTGGATTCTGCTTTTTTTGACTATAATAGGAAACTTTCCATTCTTGTATGGCACCCTGTCTGGCATGTCTTTATCTGGTGACCTCAGTATTACTAGCCACCTTGTTTCTTAAACCATGGGAGTATTGAGTAGTGAGCGCACTTCATTGGACTTCTCCCGTTTTTCTTAGCCTGGTAGTCCTGCAATCCCAGGGTATCTTTGCAGATGTCTTTCAAGATGTGAAAAACCCCAGCCTGTGCTGCTTTCACAAACAAGGCGCAAGGACAATGGTGGTTACAATAAGCTGCTAGTGAGTAGCAATATTTGAGCTCCTACCATTGTTTGATTGTATCAGTTTATGCTGGTATGTTCATTTTTTTTCACAGCAAATGAATTTCCCTGTCTGCCAAAACAAGTGGCATGGATTCTGGCAACAAGAAGAGTCTTTATGTATCCAGAGTTGCTACCAATATGTTCTCTGAAGGCAAAAACTCCTCGGGACAAGATTTTCTTCACCAAGGCAGAGGACAAGTAGGTTTTAAGGGGGTAAAATACATATGAATGAAGCTGCCTCCCATGAGGAAACAAGTGGGATACTATAGCTATCTTGTGGGATGCCTGGACATCCTAGGGCAGTGGTGTTCAGCCTTTTGACCTTGTGGGCCAGAGGAGTGCTGTAGGGTCAGTCCACAGGCTGTATTGGATCCCAGGTTGCCTCTGCATGCCTCCCAGTCTGGTGTCAGGATCAAGCCTTGTGGCCACACTGGAGCCTGCATCTGAGGATCAAGCACTTTGTGCCCAGATCAAGCCCCTGGGGCTCCGGGCTGCCCCTCCCTTGCCCCTCATGCCACCCTGTGCACAGTATCTAGGGTCAGAAGGGGCCTAGAGCAGGCCATCTAGTCTGACCCCCCCGCCAATGGCAGGAACAAGTGCAAGGGTCACAGGACCCCAGCCAAGTACCTATTCAATCTACTCTTGAAGATGCCCAAGGTAGGAGCAAGAACAACTTCCCTAGGAAGCTGGTTCCACATCCTAGCCACCCTAACTGTGAAGTGCCTCCTAATGTCCAACCTAAACCTGCTC
>JAGPOW010003528.1:1585838-1609557 GCA_030014935.1 Caiman crocodilus | reverse complement strand
CCAGAGCTCCAAGAGCGCTCGTATAACCGAGCCAAGGGCTCAGCAATCACCCCCGCCAGCTCCCTCAACACCCTTGGGTGTAGGTCATCCGGGCCCACCAACTTAAAGACATTGAGCCCTTCCAGAAGCCCTTCCACCAGGTCAACCCTCACCCACGGCCTAGCAGTAATACCCAAGGGGAATACAGGCCTCCAACAGGAGGGAAGTCCCGGTCCCCCCTCAGGAAGACCGAGGCAAAGAACCCATTGAAGATCTCTGCCTTCCCATCGGCTGAGAGCACCAGGTTGCCCGATGAGTCCCTCGGGGCCCAACATTTCCTGGGGCTCTCTTTTTTGCTCCCCATGTACTTGAAAAAGGACTTCCTGTTGTCCTTGATCCTAGTTGCCAGGCGGAGCTCTACTCCTGATCTAGCACACAAGACCATTTATGTATGGGGCTCTTTATGGACCCATGGGGAGCCTGCTAGGCCAGATGACACGGTACCAAGACCAGATCTAACCCACAGGCTGGGGATCAAGCACCCCTGTTCTAGCGTAACATCTCCTTACAGCCATTTGGAGGGAAGGCTGCAGATTTTAACAGTTTGATAGATTTCTAGGGTTGGAAGAGACCTATTAGATCATCAAGTCAGAACCCCTGCTCTGGACAGGAAAGAGTGCTGGGGTCAAGTAACCCCAGCCATGTGCTTGTCTAATCTCTTTTTTAAATGCCTCCAAGGTATGGGAAAGCACCACCTCCCTTGGAAGCCCATTGCATATTGTGGCAACCCTCACTATAAAACATTTTTTCCTGACATTCAGTCTAAATCTGCTCTTCATCAGTTTATGGCTGTTGTTTCTAGTAACACCAAGGGGCACCCTGGTTAACGGAGTAACCCCCATTCCCTGCTGAACCCCACTGATGAGCTTGTAGACGGCCACAAGATCACTTCTCAGTCTTTTCCTGTGAAAAGGTCTCTCAATCGATCTTCATTGGATCTTACCTGCAGGCCCTCAACTGTGCGAGTAGCCCTTCTCTGAACTCTTTCCAGTTTATCCATATTCTTCTTGAAGTGCAGCACCCAAAACTGGACACAGTACTCCAGCCTCACCAATGCTGCATAGAGGGGAAGTATAATCTTGCCAGAGCTGCTTGTGATGCACCTACTAATGCAAGAGTGTGCAGTTAGTTTTATGTATTAAAGATCATCCAGTCCAGCCCCAAAGGAGGTCAAGGCTTTAGTGAGGTTTGAACTCAGACACCTGATTTACAAGACCAGCGCTCTAACCACTGAGATATGGAGCCACTTTTTGAAGAGGCCAGTTGAAGAGGGCACTGTGTACTGAGAGACATTCTGAATCCAGTATGCACACTAGTTTGGGTTTTTCACTGTGTGCCTGACTGAATTCCATATAGCATCATTTACAACTTTCTCCCAAATCACTGATGCTCAACCTTTTGAACCTGCACTTGAGATGAGTGGCTTGGAGGCCATCTGCAGGCCAGATCAGGCCCTGGGGCCTGGCGCAGTCCCTTTCTGCCACCCACACACAGGGATTGTCCCTCGGGTCAGCTCCCCCTCCCTCTTGCACTCTGTGTGCCAGGATTGAGTTCTGGGTGTTCAATGCTATTCCAACCCAGACCTCTACACTGAGATTGGGCCCTGGAGCCTAGTGCTGCACTTGCCTCCTTTGCATGCTGAGATCAGGTACTGAATCCAGCGTGTAGGGCCCAGGGCTCCCCACGAGTCCAGAGGTTTGGCAGGAAGAGAGCAGTGCCACCTCTCTTCTGCTGCCGAATTTCCAGACCTATGGGGAGCTCTGCAGGCCAGGGGATGAGCACCTTTGTCCTAGGCCAAACCACATTTAGCAGTTGACCTAGGCTGTGTTCATTCTGTACTTTTCTTCTCAAGGACTTATTGTTGCTACAGATGACCAAAGAAAAGAACTTCAAAGGTGTTAGCAGATTATGAAGACAGAATATTTATATCTGCTTCAGGTTGAATACTGGTCTCACAGACCATTTTTCCCTTGCAGTTTATTGGCTTTAGGACTGAAGCATTTTGATGGGACAGAGTTTCCTAAACCTTTAATCAGCAAATATCTTATGCCGCCAAAGACTGCCCACCAATTGACAGTGAGAATCAAGAATCTCAACATGAACCGAGCCCCTGACAATATCGTCAGAGTGAGTTATGCATTATGTCATTTTCATTTTGTAAGTGGTTGTGTTGGGAGCTGTTCATGCAAAAGAGAAAACATGGACCTTACATACTGCCTATAGTGATATTTCTTGAGCAGTAATGTGAAGTTTCATTTTTGGTGGGGATAAGGACTTATTTGGAGCCCTTTCCCTTATTTTACAGCTAGTCTATTCACTTCTTGGGGGACCCAGCATCTTCTACAGAGAACTGTAATACAACTGTAAATCAGATAAATTTGAAATAATGATTCCTCTTGGTAGATTTTCTGTGTCTGTTTTCAGGTGCAGATCTTGCTGAAATTTTTTAACATCTGTGTATTTAAAGTGCACTATAGCTAAAGAAAAGTAAAATTTAGGTTACTTGAACTCCCAGCATGCACTTTCTAAATAATTTTTTCTGACACTGGGGTTTGAGAGATCTCCTGTACTACTTTGAATTTACTTGTTGGAGTTTCCCCCTTTCTCCTCAGTATTACAAGAAAACAAAACAGTTGCCCATCTTGTTCAAGTGTTGCGAGGAGGTCCAGCCTCACGAGTGGAAACCCCCTGTAGAGAGGGAAGAACATCGCCTGCCCTTCTGGCTGAAGGTATGTTGCTTGCCATTTAAATTGATCTTTCCTTCCCATCCTGGCCTGAAAGCTAACGAGCTGTTTAGGGTATGTGTATTAGCAAAATGAAGGTAGAACTGGCTCACAGATAGACAAACTGATGCTAGTTTTAATAACACAGATAACAATAGTTGTGAAGGTGCATCTCTGCTGGCAGACTTTGTAATGTAAACAAGGCTTTAGTGCTGTTGGCTTTGAAGTATGCTCATTTATTTCAGTGGGATGAAATACTTTGTCTGTCACATACCTTGAGGTTTTATATATCCAAGATTAGCCTGACCAGCAGTTCGCTGTCAGAAGCATCACTACCTTCCTTGCTGCACTGAACAGCCTGATGAGAGAAAAACATTTATCATTTTACAAGTGCTGACCTAGGAGCAAAATGCAGATCTGTAATTTGAATACTGCTTTCCTGTGATCCACCCCATGTCCTAGTAGGATCCAAATGTGTCACATTCATTAATGATTGTTTTTCCCTCAAAATCCTTTGCATTGTGCAGAAAAATGGAAGCAGAGTGAATAAGTGCCTTGCCCAACTGACACAAGAAGTTGTATAGCAGAGCCAAAAATTTGAGCCCAGGTATCCCAAGACCAGTTCATCAAATGAGCCTCCTGATGTATGGATGACATTTGTGACATCCTTTTTTCTGGCTTAGGCAGTCTTTGAAGTCTCCTCCCCATACCCTTATTCTTATTAAAGAAGTCTTTACAAACTAGTTTGGAAAAGAAACATGTCTTCACCATTTGATCACATTCCTACTTCCAAAGAATTGCAACCTGTTAGAGTCTTTCATTTAAGTTAGAGAATAAGCAGTAAATAGAACCATCCTCTCCTCCGGTGTGTGTACGTGCGCATGCGCGCACATCAATTTGCTTTTATGCGTAGCTTTCTGTCTCCAGTTCATCACTGTTGTTTGCAAGGAGCAAGCATCTAGGAGCTGAAATAACTAGAGTGTGTGTTTTCTCTAGGCAAGTTTATCCTCCATTCAAGGAGAACTGAAACAGTTAACAGAAGATGCAAGAGAAACGACGGGTTCACCCTGTGCAGAGTCTGATTTTGTGAGGACAGGAAAAGAAACAGCAGATCCAGAATGTGATGGAAAGTACCCTCTGCTCTTGCCCAAGGGAATCGTGTTGATGCTGAAGCCCCTTGCCACCCGTTTCTCTAGGAGAGTCTGGAGGAGGCAGAGGTCTGCAGCCCTCAAGCCACTCCTCATTCGACCAAGCCCTTGCATGCAGCCTAGTTCCAATACCATCAATGTCCAGAAAACTGCTGTGAAGTTATCCCAGTCAGAAGCTCCTCCAAGCAAAGTTGTGGTCCACATTCCCCGGTTAATCCAGCCAGCTACTGTCATGCAGACTGTGCCTGGAATGCAGCATCTGAACATCCCGTCTGGAGTAGGAAGTGGGGAAAGCCTGGACTTTCAGAACGCTCTCTCCACTCTGCATTCTGATTCCAGAACTTGTCTTCCTGCTGGTGTACCGTCAGCACTAATAACCTCAACCTCTATGACTTTTCAGCCAAAAATGGTCCTGTCAACATTGGCTGCATCAAAGATCCGCAAGCCTTGTGTCCGCAGGGGATACCAAAGGAAAAAGGGTGCAAAGCCTTCCCCTCTACTAAAAACTGCCCCTCTGATCCAGCCAGCCCCTGTCATCCTCACTGTACCAGCTGCCACAGTGAAAGTGGTTAATATCAGCAATGGATGCAATATGATTCAGCCCATAAATACAGCAGTTGGCAGAAGCAGTCAAACTATTCCAGTAACTACTTTGTTGGTGAATCCCACTACCTTTCCATGCCCTTTGAATCAGCCTCTTATGACTTCGTCAGTCCCTCCTTTGATAGTCTCTTCAAATGCTGTAGGTCTTCCTAGTTCATCTACTGCTGAAGACAAACAGCAAGTGAATCCAATCACCTCTTGTTCTGGTGTAAATGATGAAAATTCCTACCCTATAGTGGAGCCTAAAGTGGAACACCAAGATCTACACTCTTCGTGCCCTGCCATCTCCCCTAAGAAGGAACACAACACAAATCTGGCTACTACCATCAGTGACAGCCAGGAGAAGACTAATGAGGGTGAGTGTTGCAGTTGGACAGCAGAAGAGAAAGCCTTGGAGCCTTTACCTTTAGATCTTGTGCATTTAGGGACTTTAAGAGAAACAGTAAAAACTGAACCTGAAGATCCCAGTGATGTCCTTGAAGAAAACCCAACCCAGAAAAAGCAAGACTTTGCATGTGCTGAGATAAAAGAGGAATTTGTGTTAGATCTTAGGCAGGAGTTGGACATGGAGGCCACACCTGAACATCTAAATGAGCAGAAGGAAATTAAAAAAGAGTGTGCTGCCCGGGAGGAAAAGGGAGGAGAGGGAGAGAGAGGGATGCATCCAGCCACCCAGGATGAACAGCAGTTGGAAGCAGCATGTGTGACTGGGGCAGAAGTGAGTGAGTCTCCTAAGAATGTTACAACAGATGCTAAAGCAGAGTCCAGTAGCTCACTGGAAAAGCCAGAGGACTTATCCAGCATGGATGGTCAGTCTGTGGGGACACCAGCTGGTCCTGAGGCAGGGGGAGAGAAGGATGGCCAGGAAGAGGAAGAAGAAGAGGATTTTGATGACTTTACTCAAGATGAGGAGGATGAAGAAATGTCATCTGCATCGGAAGAGTCTGTGCTATCTGTCCCAGAACTTCAGGTAATAAAATAGCGTCCTAACAGTAAATTCCATAAATAAGAAAATGTGAAAAAGAAAATTCTCTAAGAGTCATGGGTTGGGTTGGGCCAGGATAGAATCACATCTTCACATTTAAATGAAAAATAATTTTTGTAAATGTTTGTTTGTTTGAATGCATGTGTTTTTGTATGGTACCAAGAGTGTGCATGACACTTGACAGCCAAATTTAGGAAAGAGTTCTTGTCCTGAGGAGTGTGTGTGTTAGATTGGCAGCATGACTTGCAAGTGTCCAAATCCAAATTCTGTTGCAGTTCTGAGGGCTCCATCAACTAGACTTGTTGTTTGTTAGAAGACCAGACTTTGCAGGAAACTTATTTTCACTCTAAACATTCCTCAGGTTAAAGTAACTCGAGTAAACATGCAAAATTGACAAAAACCCTCCTAGTGATCATTCACAGTTTCAAGTTTATAAATAACTTCACTTTTGGGAGTATTCATCATATAGCTTTAGAACCTTAAGGTCCAGGGATATATTATCGCTCGTGGCGGTGTTAATCTATAGTTGGCTAGGGGGTTAAAAAATGAAAAATGAGCAGGGATCCTGGTTTTCCCTGGTAAAAAAATCACAAATTCTCTGATAAAACACCAAAATCCATTATTAAAATTAAAGGCCCCCCACAGCCTGCCCTCACCCCCTGGCCCTGCTGGTGCCTCCCACCCACAGCCCCTGCCCCCCAGCCCTGCCAGAGGAAACCCCCAGCTGCCAGAGCTATGGGGCCAGGGCCCCAGGTCTGCGGCTCCCTGCCAACAGATGGCAGCAGCTGCTGCAGCAGGAGGAGCATGAAGGCAGCTGCTATGGGCTTGGGTGAGGGCAGGGCTGGTGCTGGATCCTAGTGGCAGTGCACACTTCCAGGGGGTAAGGGGGACCCATGCCCCCCAGATCTGTGCGGGAGGGTGGGGGCGTGCTGTGTGTGGCTTCCCTGAAGAGCTAATAGTGTGCCGCTCTGTACCCACTCCTGCAGGAAGCTGGCTGAGGATTCGGGGAGGTGTTGGGGTAGCCCCACAGCACGCCACTCTGGGTCCACGAGCTGCTATCACCAGGCTAGGATTGTCCGGGGGCAGGGCCAGCTCCTGTCTGCAGCGTGGTCCTGGGGGTCATGGGAGAGCCATGCCACCTAGATCTGTACGGGGGCTTACGGGCAGGACAGGTGCGCGCTGTGGGCTCATGCTCCCAGCCCCGCTGTGCTGCCCTGGGGCCTCTGCTGCACAGTGTATGCGACCCAGCACAGCAGGGATGCGCACAAAAGCTGCCTGCTGCTCCAAGCTCTGCACTGCCCTGGCCATGCTTTCTGCAGGCAGGGACAGCAGTGCAGGGCACAACCCTGCAACCCCCCCCCAGATCTGGGGGACAGAGGTCCCCCCCTGCGCTGTGGGACTGTATGCTGCCACCAGGAGCCAGTCCTGCCCCCATCCCTGGATAAGCCTGACCTGGCGATTGCGCACCACTCCAGGTCCATGCACTGCCAGCCAGGCAGGCACTCCATGTGGGGCTCCCCAACACCTCCCTGCTCCCTCAGCCCCCAGCCACACAATGCCCTGTGCCCCCACCTGTCTTGTTGTCTCTTCCCCCAGCATTGGCAGTCGCCCTCACCCACACCTGTCCCCCTGCCATAACACACAACCCCCAGCCCCCTGCAAGCCCCACTTACCTCACAGGTTCCGGGAAGGAAAGTGAGCCTGAGCCCAGCCTTGGGTGAGTGCGTGCCATGGGCCCACCCATCCCCCCCCCTCGCCCTCCAGGTAGGGTTGGGGGTTTCCTGCTCTTTTTGCAGTTAGCTCTTGCAGGCTGGAACTCTGCCACATGCACAGCTCTTTGCAAGTGGAAAATCTGCAAGTTTCTCTGCTAAAAGGGAAAATCTGTTTTTTCTCTGATAAAATTGGGAAATCCACGATTTTCTGTTTTTCCGTGGAAAACGGAAAACTCAGATCCCTGAAAAAGAGGGAAGATAGCATTTGTATGACAACGACTAAATATACTGACAGCATTTTGTAGAAGCAGGACACTGACTGCTATGACTTTCCTGCTTTCCCTGTGGCAGTTTAGGGTGTTAATATTACCCTCAACCCTGACACAGTGTAGACCTATGTAGAGTTCAGCTTATTGGTTGTATGGGATGGTTTGGATAGGGGTGATCCTGCCTCCAGTAGTGGGTTGGACTAGATGACCTCTGGAGAATCCCTTCCAAACCTACTTCTCTATGACTAAGATTTTGATGTGGTGGCTTTGTTTTTTGATCTAAGGAAACGATGGAAAAACTTACCTGGCTTGCAACTGAGAGGCGTTTGAGCCAGGAGGGAGATTCTGAAGACGAGAATTCTCAGGAAGAGAATTCTGAGCCGGAGGAGGAGGAAGAGGAGGAGGGAGAAGGGGAAGGAATCGAGAGTTTACAGAAAGAAGATGAAATGGCAGATGATATCACTGAAGATGCAGCAATGGAGCCCAAGTCCACCTTCACTTTGACCAAAATTGCCCCAGAAGTGGAAACCAACAGAACACCACCAGGTGAGCTTACGGACTATATGGATTACATAAGCGAAGGCCTCTGTGAGCAGCCTGCTGCTATCTCTCCATCTGCCTGCTATCTCTCCATCTGCCATTCTGTCGCACTGAAAAGTGGTTACATATGCATGACTGCAGGGGGGCCTCACAGTCTCTCTCTGTCCTTTTCAGATCATGTGTCTGTTTGCCAGTCACAGGGGTGAATTTTCAAATACTGCTAGCTCATTCTAGGATCTAAAAATGGGGCTCTTGATCAGTGATTTTCGAAATCTCCAGTCAGTAGGTAGCTGTTGATTATGTGCGATTCAGAATAAGAACGTAAGTGCCATTCTGGGTCAGATCAAATCTCCATCCTGCCCCATATCCTGTCTCCAACAGTGGCAGGAATGGATGTTTTAAGGGGGGAGCATATGAATAGAGTATATCTAGAGCAGCAATTGACAGTGTTGCTTATGCTGCAGGCCAGAGTGACTCAGTTTGTAGATGTAGTTAGCTGTGTTAATCTGAAGTCAAATAGAAGGTAGGATAGATTTGTACCTTATAGATTAACCAAATAGAGAGAGAGAGATCTATTTAGGTAGTCTATAAGATGCAAATCTTAAAGTATGAGGTGCAAATCTACCATGTCTTTTATTTGACGCAGTTTGGGTCAGGTGGGCAGGTGCTAGGACCTGACTCCTGCCACTTTCCCCTTCACTGCATAGGAAGAGCAACAGCGTCCAAAGCTGTGGGCTGGATCTGCCTGCTGTAGGCTGCCAACTCTTGGTCTAGAGCAGGGGCTGGCAGTTGTTTTGGGTGGAGGGCCACATAACAGGCAGCCAGAGGCAGATAAAATTAATTTTCTATGTTTTTGTTTTTGTTTTTTTTTTAGGGGCCCCACGGGCCAGATAGAATGGCCTGGTGGGCTGCATTTTGCCCACCCTGGTCTAGAGTGACCTATCTCCTTTCAGACCCTCTCTGATGTCCATTATCATTGGTTCAGAGATGCCAGAGGAAACATCCCTAACTGTTCTGTGTAACAGTTGTTAATAACTCCTATCGTCCATGAATTTTAGTCCTTTCTTGAACCAGGCTAGAATATCTGCCTCTGCAACTTCTTGTGGTAATGAGTTCCACAAGTTAACTGTGTACTGCATAAAAAAAGTGCTTTCTCTGATTAGTTTTAAACCTGTTTCCTGCTAATTTCAGTGGGTGCTTCTAGTTCTAGCATTCTGGGACTTCCCTATTCACTTTATCCACACCTTCTGTAGACTTCTATGATATCTCCTTCTTTTCCAAACTGCAGACACCTCATCTTTTTAGTTTCTCCTGGTACGGGATCTGCTCCATACCCCTGATCACCTTGGTTGCTCTTCTCTGTATAATTTGAACAGACAGAATATAGTGAACATTGCAGGAATGGAAGAAGAGTTCAGCATTGTGGGAAGAAGGGCTTGGAGGACAAGTTGATGGCTTTTCTGTGTCCTAGAAACCTGGAATATTGGAAGAACTAATTTAATGAACTCTTGCATGAAATCTTCGACAGTGATTCATAGTTGTTAGGGGCTGGAGGAGACCTCATCAGGTCCAGTCCCCCTGCACTAGGGCAGGAAAGACTGCTGGGATCAGATGACCCCAGCAAGATGGGCATCAAAATGTTTTTTGAAGATTGCCAGGGTGGATGACTGTACCAGTCTGGGGGGAGCCTGTTCTAAACCCTGAGCTGAGGAAAGCAGCAGCATATGATTCAAGCTAGAGCAGGGGTGGGCAAAATGGTGGATCCAGCTGGTGGCCAGACTTCATTTCCCAGCAGCCATTTCCCGTGTGGCTCGGGCTGGTTTCCATGGAGACCCCAGCAGCAGTTAGTGCATTTGGTAGCTCCAACTACATTGGAGTTACTTTTTCCTTGGAGCAAGGTATCTGCATAACTATAACAACTGTATTTTCAGGTGATGCTGCAAAAGTCCCTGGAAAAAACAGGAGTTCCTACAGAGCCAGGAATAAGAGAGGACGAACTCGTGCCAGCAAGGACACCTCAAAGTTGCTGCTGCTCTTTGATGAAGACATTCTGGAGAGAGACCCTCTGCGAGAACAGAAGGATTTGGCATTTGCACAGGCCTATCTAAACAGGGTAAGCAAGCATCTGCTGACCCTTAGCAGTCTTATCTTCCTGGACAAAAGGTGAATCTTGTATTTTCTTTGTTACATAGAATTAACCCTGGTGCCACTTGGCTGAAGAGATCCATCTCTCTCTTATTTTCAGAATTTGTGACTGCTGGGCTTAGTTCTTATGTCTCTAACAGTTGGGAAAGTAAAGCACTGGGGAAAAGCTGAGTAGTGGAGAGGCTATTGAATTAACTTGTCTTTGTGAGCCAGGGGGATGTCTCTTAACTGTCCACCCCTCTTTGCAGGTACGTGAAGCCTTGCGTTCTGTTCCTGGGAAGTATGAAGACTTCCTTCGTGTTATCTATGAGTTTGAGACCAGCTCTGACAAGCGAACGGCTGTGGACCTCTACTCCACTTTGCAGAACCTTCTGCATGAATGGCCACAACTGCTCACAGATTTTGCTGCCTTTCTTTTACCAGAACAAGCTCTGGAATGTGGACTGGTAGGCAGAAGGGGAAAAGTGCATGGGACAATTTGAACAGAAGTATGTAAGAAATATTATAGGAGCGGAGGAAGAGCGAAAGAGCTAAGCATAGTGAGAAGGATCAATTAGAGGGGAAGTTGATGGCTTCCCCATATTCCAGGAACCTGGAATATTGGAGGAACTTACTTTTTAAGGAACTTTTGCATTAAAATTTCCAGTGCTGCAGAAAGCTTCAGCATGATACAAGCTAGAGTCATCCCTAATTTGGCATTTAATGAAGATAAAAACCTGTTGCCAGTAAACGTGCTTAAGATAATTTCCCTTGTTGTACACTGCATGCCTTTAGACTTTAAGCCAGTTCCCGGTAACTACTCTGTTCTGCCTGAGGTCTGCAGTGCAGAGTCCTGAGTGAGATATAAAGCACTTAACTGGAGAGGGACGCATCTTGCTTAGCTTCTCAAAGTAGATTAGAGATGCCTGTAAAGGTAGCCTCATATGTGAAAAGTGAAAAGCTCTTGTTCTTTCTTTTTGGCCAGTTTGAAGAGCAGCAGGCATTTGAAAAAAGCCGGAAGTTCCTTAGGCAGCTGGAAATCTGTTTTGCTGAAAATCCTGCCCACCATCAAAAGATTATCAAAGTCCTGCAGAGTTGTGCAGACTGCCTCCCCCAGGAGATCACAGAGGTAACCAGCCTGTGCATTTGTCCCCTGCTTCCTCTGTCGAGATCATAACAATGTTAACCAGCCTTCAAATACTTCTTCACATGGGATGACTGCAGAGCTAGATGTTCAATAAGTGCCCCAACCCCCTCTCCAAGATTATAGAGCTGTCTGGCCCATGTGAATCTTCTCTCCCACCTCCACCTTCCTCAAGTTATCTTGCAGGACGGTGCTTTAGTTTAGTGCCTCTGCCTAAGGTTTTGGAGAGGTGCTTCTTTACCAGCATTATACCTGGAAGCAGAATGATCCCCAAATCAGCAACAATCCAGATGTTAGCACTGCAAGCTAGAGCTGTTGTGGTTCTAGCAAAGGAGTTTGCTGGTAGTGCAGACTTAGAAGTAGGAATCTACTTAAATCTTTGTGATTGCCACAAAAAAATGGCATTGGCTGTGATTTCCCAGGAAATCAAGCAAAAAACCCCAAAACTTAAAAATAAAATGCTGGCTTCCGAATGGGAAACAGTAGTCTTCCTGCTGCTGCGGCAGGGGTGGGAACGGGCACAGGACAGGACAGACGCATCACTGGCTGGTAGGGTGATAGTGGCTGCCCCCTAATGCCTCTGGCAGTCGGTGCTAAGGGGCAGGGCTACACAAGAGCTGTCAAGATGGCAGCCACCCCTCTGTTCCTTCTCCAACTGGGGCCTCTCCACCAATCAGCACTGAGGGGCAGGGTTGCCATTAAATGACCACAAAATTGGCTCTTTGGGCTGCCACTAGGCCACAAAATTGCTTTCTCTTGCTGTGAGTTAGGTAGATCCCTACTTGGAAGGCCTAAGTTCCCAAAAAGAAATCTGTGAGTTACTGTGTTCTCCTTTAGGGATGGAGCATTATCTTACTCTGGACCTTCTTTCTGTAGTTGAAGACCCAGATGTGGCAGCTGCTGAAAGGACATGACCATTTGCAGGATGAATTCTCTGTCTTCTTTGATCACTTACGGCCATCAGCCAGCCGCATGGGAGACTTTGAAGAGATTAATTGGACAGAGGAGAAAGAGTATGAGGTGGAGACACTTTCCCAAGACTAGGAGAGAGAAGTAGGAGGCTAGGGACTGATGGCCCTAATAGGGAGGCTATGAATTTGGAGTGGAGGAGATTTGGGATTGTGGGTGCTTGGGGACATATTGGGGGTGGCCATTTCAAGCTCTGTGGCCCATTTATGTTGTTTCTAATGTGACTGTGGTCCTGCTGCCCTGAAACGGGGCTTGATGTTATGAAGCCTCTTCATGGAAGGTGGCAAGAAAGCTTAAGTCCAGTGAAGAGCACCTCTTGCCACTCTGGTAACATAGCCTCTGTGCTTCTTTTAGTTTGATGGGTTTGAAGAGGTGTCATTGCCAGAGGTAGAAGAGGAAGACGAAGCCCCCAAGCTGCACACAACCTCGAAAAATAGAAAGAGGAAAGAGATTGGAGGCCAGAACAATGACAAGGTGGGACTGGGATGTATGATTAGCCCATAGCACGTGGCCTCTTCAAAATTCCTGGCAAATGCATGTCTAGGATTGATGTATGTAGAGAGATGATCCCAGTCTCTAAAGTGTTAGGCAACAGAAAGGCTTCTGTCCAGACTTCACCTACTTTGATCTCTGGCAGTTTATTTGAATTCTCCTTGGGGACAACAGTCTGGCCCTTTGTCCCTCGTGTCTCCTCTGATAGACTATCCATCCTGTGACATACTTCTCTTTGGTATGCATGTGCTATGTATGCAGCTATCAGCTGGCCTTTGTTATTTTTTCCAGGAGATGGAGTGGGCAGATGGGGGAAAAGAATGTTCATGCTCTTGCCATGAAGGGAATAGTGACCTCAAACTAAAGAAGAGCAAGAGGAGGACTTGTAGCCACTGCAACAGTAAGGTCAGTTGAAGGGCAGAACACTGGATAGTGAGAGCAATGGACAGTCCCACTGCATATCCCATTGTTCAGTATTTTGATGTTCTACTGGGTCTTGTCCCTCCTGTCTCCAGACTGTTGTATCAAACAAAAACTTGCAAAACATCAGGTGTCTATGAACCACCTACTTTTTAAGCTCTGAGTGTTGGCGATGAGCCTATTTCAATGAGTGTCCTGCTTGCTGCTTACTCTCCCTCACAACTGTATTAGGTAACAGATTGTTATGCTCCTCCAGGGCAGGGTGTAAAGACTCTGGAGAGGAAGCTTGCATGGTTCCTGTGTGAGCTGACCATTCATCTAAAAACCCAAGAGTAAATAAAGGAGGCTGAGAGGGAACTGGGGGATAGCGAGAGTTGTCTCCAGAGCTGTGATGCTGTGGCCTGGGCAGATTCACTGAGTGTAATAAAATGGTTCATATTGTCATCTGCAGGTGTGTGATAACAAATTCTATAAAAGTAAAGATTCCCAGGAGCTTACTGGCAGCCTTTCTCAACAAGAATTGAGCCCTCAACCTGAAGGAAAGGACCCTGTGATGTGTAAAGAGTCTGCAGAAGAGAACCTGGACTACAGAGATGTGGAATGTGTCCAGAACAAAGCAAAGACCGTGTCTAGGAAAGCAGACTCTCTGGCTTCAGGTTAGTGAAGGTCATATGCATGGACAATAGGTAGTACATACCTGTGCAGACTGGCTCAAGTGAAAACTAAGCAGTATAGGGCTTAAGTGTCTTCTTCACTATTAATCAGTAGCCTCTCTGGGCCAAAAGCATCTATCATCCATTCATTGTGAACTGCCCTGATTGTTCTTGAAACACTTGCCTATGTGGCATGCATGACAAACTTCATATCCTCTTCATATAAGCTACTGGTAGACTTAAGTGCCCTCTCCATCGTTCCCTCTGTTCATGATGGCCTCTAGTTAGTTCCCTCATTCTCATCTTAACACAGCAGTTCAAACCAGTGTCCCTTCAGCTTTCCTCTAAAACATGAGTAATTCAGCCTTTTTTCTGGGTATGCTTTGGGGGTAGGGGGAGGATAGTGATTGGGTGCAAAGCACGGGCAAGGTTCTCTGTGTTCTCCAGTTTATTGGTACTTTGCAACAATCTCTTCATATTCTTCAGAACTTGTTCCTACTAACAGCTCGTCTAATCTTGTTGAAATTCTTGGGTAGGGTCACGCCAGGAAGGAAAGATGATCTTATGCAGAGCTGTGTCTTCTGAAGGAGGAACACTTCCTGATAGTCAGCTCTCAGAAATGCAGTCTGCGAAAGCTGGTATTGCTGATGCTGCAAAGGGAAGTCAGTGTGGCAGCACTCCTGGTTGGCCCCATGTACAAAGAATTAATCTGAAGCTACCTCAGCAGACAAAGAACAGCCTTTGCACAGTAGGAAGTAATAGTGAAGTAAGACTGAATCAGAAACATCAAGGAGATGGCCCTGCCAAGGACATTTTAGGGTCTGCATCTGCTAAAAGGAGAGGCTTCGCAGGGGCTGGTCCAAATCCTGGAAGGAGTTTGCAACAAAACACAGCCTCTCAGTCACATTCATCAGCAAAACCTACTGTCCTTGAAGGAAAACTTGAAGGAAGGCAGAACTGGGCTACACCAGTCACAAAACTAGAACTGAAGGCACTGGGTAACAGCTCACACTCACAGGCCTCCAGTAACCACAGTGTTTCAGAAACAGATTATACAGTCTGTGCTGAAGAGTCTCCTGTTGACCTGAAAGCACAGGGCAGGCTCAAGTCAAATACCTGTGACTGCATTTTCCAAGTGCAGCAACAGTCTGAGGAGCTGGAGTATAGAGCAGCTCCTGCCTCCTTGGAACAGAGAGAAGAGGAGCTGCAACAGAAAGTCATGGAAGCTACTGTGTGCGCAAAAAACAGCAAAGTCAGCTCTACGGGGGAGAAGGTTGTTCTCTGGACGAGGTATGTGCTTGTTCATCAAATACTACATTCCTGTTGTATCCAGTGTTGGTGGAAAGTCCTCTGTTAGTGAAAAACATCCTGAATTTCCAGCTTGCTAATGTTTTCTTTCCTTCTCCCCTAGTGTTTTCAAGCCCAAAGGCAGCTAAAATCATGAAATATGCCTGTCCTCTCTCATTAAAAATACTATCTTTTATGGGCAGCTATAATTGTAATACTGTGGGTAGGGGAAAAGTATGTTTCCTGCAGGATCCCCTTCCAGGAAGGAGGCTAAGTACAACTTGTGTTGGAGCTGGCCTTTTCAAGTACGAATGCCAGGTAGTGAGTCTAGTTTTGCACACTAGATAGCCACCCTCTCTGAAATAAAGGCTCTTCATGTATGAAGTGCCTGAAGGGGCAGTCTCCTTTTCTTGCCCTATATTACTTCCCTAACTGTTAAACTTCTTCCAGGGAGGCTGACAGAGTCATTCTCACCACCTGCCAGAAGCAAGGAGCCCATCTGGAAACCTTCTGTGCCATTTCACAGAAACTGGGCAATAAAACTGCTAATGAGGTAAGAGCTGTGGGAAGAGGCTGCACGCCACAGAGTGAGCAAAAGAAGTGCTGAGGCAGAGTTGGTTACTGCATTAACACACCACAGTCCTGGGTTCTATTCCTCCCTTGTACCATAAGCAAAACCAGACTTCATTCCTGTCAGAGCTGCTGAGGATTACCAAGAGAACTGAAGTTGCACACTGGTGTTGCAAGTTAGGATATGCATCATCAGAAGGGGGACTGGTTCTCTCTAGATTTACAGTTTTACAACCCCTATAGTAATGGTTCTCAACCTTTTTAGACTCAAGGCACCCCTTGGTACAGGTCAACTCTTAGCTTTCACTTATTGCTTGACTATGGGAAAATAGAGTTCTTGCAAAGAACTCAAAAAGCCCACAGCAGCTTATAAAGTCCTTTTACACTGGATTTCTATTTGAAATCCGTGTTTTTCTTGTATTTGCACATTTAACAGACCTAATATTGCACAGCCTCCTTATAAGGGTCTTAATTGAAACTCATAGACCTGTGGAATTCCCTGCTATCCTATACTTGCCCTAACTTCCTTGAATTTCCCTTATGGCTAAATACTCCCTATGGAGAATGTGTGAACTCTTCCCTTAAGAAGGAAGATGACTTTGCCCAACAAGATGAATCCTGAGACTTACAATGGTTTGCTCTTACCACAGTGTAGCTCAGCTCCATTTCTGTAATGCAAATGCAGCCCCTTCCCCTTGTTTTCTCCACAAAAATTTATTTAATCTTTACTCCCACTTGCATAGATCTTTGTTTAGACTCTGTACACTCTTACTATTATACAAACAACTGGGGGGCCTTACTTCTGGTCTGTCTTGTTCCTCAGGTTTCCCATCGATTTAGGGAACTAATGAGGCTCTTCCACACATCCTGCGATGGGAGCTCTGAGGATGAAGAAGATGCAACAAGCACCAGCAATGCAGACCAGCTGTCAGATAAAGATATGCTCCTTTCTGAGGAAGAACAGGATGACTGAAGCTTTAGGTTGTTAAAGAAACTACTTCAAAAAGGTAGCTGCTGGCCAGTTTGCTGCTAGATGGATGCTCTGGTGGAGGTAGGCATGAGTGTTTGCACAGGGCTGTACTTAATATGGCACCTTATTCTTTTGGAATGACACACCTGTGACAAGCTGTGTGCCTATATAAGCACAGACCTGACTCTATCATGTGAAGCATTGTTGGGACAACATTATTCAGCCACCTTTCAAAGGAGAATTTTGTAAGGATTCTTTGGAAAACAGGTGATTGAGTACAGTGGCTTAGACACTGGATCCATAGCCACTCTGGGTTGTGAAGCCCTACACTAAGTAGCTCTTTGAAGTCTACTGGATTATTGTGGATAATGCAGTTAAACTTCTTGTGTAAATAGTGTATCACAACATGCCATTGCTTTCTTGGGAAGTAAATACTTTCCCAGTTTTAATTTTTTTGTTTTGTTTTTGTAAATTTCCTTGATGTGCCCATTCCATATCTGGATAGGTTACAAACAAAAAAAACCCCCATATTTATTGTGAGTTTCAACATACTTTAAAGCATAACTTAATCTCCTATTCTGTGGCGATAAAGTGGCAGTATCTGTGCAAGTACAAGCTTGAAGAACCCCATATCAACTTCAAGCAGAAAAAGACTGGTACTTGTATGAAGGTTCTCTCCTTTACACCAGAATTAAAGGTCGTTGAACAGATTGTAAGCCCCCCTTTATTACTGTAATAGAACTTTGGCCTCACACACTAGTTCTTTTCAGAAAGCTGTTCGTTAGTGGTTATATTAATTTAACACTACTGTCTTCCCCAGCTTGGTAAAAGTAAGCAGTGTTAGTCTGAGTCAGCTTCATCTTCTGACTCATCTGGCTCCAAATTTCTTTTATAGCATTGGGATAGAGTTCTTAATTCATGCAGGGCTTCCTGAAAGTCATCAAGTTCAACTCCTGCAGCAAAAAAGCTAGCCCAGCGCCGCACATCTACCTTCTTTAGTTCCTTGTATAAATTGTAGAGTGCTGTATGCAGAACTGGTGAAGACTGCAGTGCTGTTAGTACAGGAATACTTTCAACAACTGTGGGAGAAAATATCTCCAGTAAGACGACTCTGAAAGCAAAGTTCAAGTACATCACCTACCATGCTTCTTATCCATTCCCCTTTTCATCTTTCCTTACTAGAGGATATGTTTTGATAGACTGAAAACATAAGCCATCTCCTTCCAACTACTCGTGTCTCTTTTCCTGCTAGTTTTTTTTATGTAAACTGGGAGGGAGAAGTGCATGTTAGCATCTTACCTGCTGAATGGGAGCAAGGCTTGTCCAGGAGAAAACCTTGTTTGTTCAGAAGAGGGGAAAAAAACTGGGGATATGGGGACTGCACTTTGCATGGGCTCTGGAGCAAATGTGAAATGCTGCCATGGAAACAAATTGAGCCAGTTAGCCAAAGTTTACCACTGCCAGTGCCCAGTCAGTGACCCTTTTCCTCCAACATTGTATTACCAACCTTAATGTTCCAGGGGACAGCATATTTAGGTAGTTTGCCAGAACTTCCTCTCCAGTTTCATAAATGTGGAGAGCCGAACTAGGTTGTGTCCCAGGAGGAAAATTACTGCAAATAAATGAGCATGCATTATAAAGCTGATAACTATGCCTGAGCCAGGAGGCTGATGTCCTGAAGTCAGTAGTAGCTACTTAAATAATGCAAGGGTCCTGTAATTCTTCATATTTAGCAGACCCTTATTACTAAATCCCAGCCCCTCTTTTAGCAGCCTGAGAGGACAGGTATATTGTCTGCTGCGGCGTCTCAAGAGCTAGACAATCCTTCCAATAAGTTCCTGTTGCCACTACCATTAAGTGCCTGAGCTCAAAAATAGACACAGGTCCATCTCTCTTACCTGATGTGATTCTCTTTGCCAATTCCTCTCAGCACAACAGATTGAGCAAAACAGAAACTGTCCTTTTGCTCCCCACATGAAGACAAAGGTTTCCATGGCACTGCATGCTGATAGCTGCACAAAGCATCTGGCAGAGAATGACCATGTGATACAGAAAAGGGTACCGCAGCCCCTGCAGCCACCACCTGAGAGCCAGAGAAATAACAGGCTTGTAGAAGAGCCTGTAACAAATGGGATCCCACAGCTTCAGCTGAGGATCAAGGAGGACTTGTGCAAAACTGTGTTTGAAATAACCAGCAGACATATGACAGCAGGTCACATAATGTCCAAACACTCATAACTAAGAGGACAAGTGCTGTCACTGAGGAGATAGATGGACACTATTTTGATGGAACAAATTAACTTGCACCCACAGCATTAAACAGCGAGTCTAAGAGGTTGAGCAATTTGCTTTTTAGAATGAACCCAACCTTTTTCCCAGAGAAGTTCAGTGCTTCTGCGAGCTGCATCATGGAGAGCTGAGAAGTATGGAGTCTGTAGGGAACAGTCATGGTGTCCAGTGCTGCTGCCAAGATTGCACTGCTGTGATAGTTTAGAGAGGCCTGCAGAGAAGTAATTAAACCACAGCAAAGTTACTGGATGAAAATGTTACTTAAGTAAAAAAAAAATTTCTGTTACTTAACCAAAGGACCAGTACTGTAGCTTCTATTAGCAGAGACAAAGTCAACAGAGTCAGTAAAACAAAAATTTAGATCATTTAAAAATTTGGTTAAGTTTTTACAGCATAGGCAACAGATGCTCATCGGTTCTGGTGCACTAATCTGTTTTGAGGTTTTATTCAATCAGGAGAAAGCTGTTTAATAAAAAGACTTCATACTGTTGCTCATTCCCTCACTAGCACCATTTCTGTGGACACTAGTGTAAAGATTCCATATGTTACTACATGTGTCCAGGTGGGGAATGCTTCTAGTTGCTCACACGCAGCGAGTCAGTTAAATAAAATCTGAAGCCCACGGACTGAGTTCAGCTCTGGGGCACAGCCCCTCTGGATCTGTTGTAAATAAAAGCTGCTGAAGTTTGTTCAGAAGGGATCACAGAAGAGTAGGGCTGGAAAGGACCTCATGAGGTCTTTTACTTCTGCCCTATGCTCAAGGCAGGGTCATCCCTACTGAGCTATCCCAGTTGGAGTGTCTTGTGTAACCTACTCTTGACATTTTCCAGGGATGGAGATTCCACAGCTTCCCTACATTCCAGTGCTTGACCATCATCATGGTCAGAAAGTTCCTCCTAGTCTTCAACCTAAATTGCCTCTGCTGCGTTTTGAGGCCATAGCTCTTAGTCTTGAGGAAAAATCCACGTCTGTTCTCTTTTAATCACCCTTCAGGCATCTGAAGACTGTAACCAGATCTCCCCCATGTCTTCTCTTCTCCAGACTGAATAGCCCTACGTCCTTCAGCCTTTCCTCTCAAGTCATACTTCACAGGCTGTACTGGACTCTAACCTGTCCATGTCTTTCTTGAAGTGTGGGGCCCAAAAGTAGACGCGATGCTCCAGGTGAGGCCTCCCCAGTGGCAAACAGAGCGGCAGGATCACATTCCATGATTTGCAAGTCTGTTGCTCACCTTGAATTAATTCACATGGTTGAACTGGAGAGTACAGCAGAGGGGAAAGATGAACTATAGGCATGTTCAAGGAGAAAGATCAGTATTTCTCCATTATTGGAGAATAACTTGCCTGTGAATAAACAAGTCACCCACACAACTTTTATAAGGTCACGAGCAAGGGGCTTTAGGTTTTCAATTGAGGGGAAATAAGCATTTAAAATGTGGGATGGCTTTAAAATATTACCAGTGGGTCAGAAGTGTTTAGAATTTGAGAACATCTCTCTACACAGAACATCAGTTTGTTTTTATTGGTACGACACAGTATGGAATAGACAGGCTGTCAAGCTTCCCATACCGTAAATGCTCCCAAGGGCACACAGGGTCAGAGCGCACAGCATACTTACATCATAATGTATGTATGGTAATGTAATGGGTGCTTGTGGTCTGAGTCCCAGGCTTCCATTGAGTGACAGGGGACAAAAGAGTGAGCTGTGACTGGAGATGTGGACAGTTCCTAACACTGTGTTCATAAGCCTGTAAAAATCCTTGCAGGGATCCTGCAAAGAAAAACAGAGATACCAAAAATCCATCTAACTTACATGATCTCCTCAAACCACCTCACTTCCCCACTATTCACTTACTCCAGTATTAGAAATTATTGGTGTTAACCCCCAGGACAGGATTCCTCTCCCTGAATATTCATCACAGAGAAGTTCAGTCACTTTGGCTCCAACCCCAGAGAATCCATCATGCATGTCGCAGAGAATCTGAAAACCCTGTTTAGAGGGACAAGTGGAATCTAAATTTCTACTGCAGTGCAACAAGAAAAGGTTCTCAAACAGCTAAGCCTGGCACAGCTGCACATACCTGCAGATAATCACACTCCTCTATAAAGAAGTGCAGTTTATCTTCCAACTCTTCTAGGTACGTGGGCTCACTCAGGAGACTTTCACCCTGCCCAAAGGCTTCCAGGCGATTGGAATCCCTAGAAGACAGAACAAACTGCAAGTGGCATTTGTGCCTTTTGGGGTATCCTTTAGCAGGAAGGACAGTATTCTTCCCCCACTGACCTATGTGCAATTAGCAAGGTGCTCGAATTGCAGTAAGCCCACTGTACTATCTTGGCGCTACACTTAATGTTGCCTCATTTTACTTTTGAGATGAAAAACCTACCCATCATGATTGTACCGCTGTATCTCAAAGATGCTCCTAGGATGTAAGTGCACTCTAAGGTAATCGGACCAAACTTGTCCTCTGCCCTCCAGATGGCAAGTGTTCTGGGAAGCATCCAGGCATAAAGGGAGCTGAGATGCATCTGCAAACAAGTTATTACAGAAAATAGGCCTGCATCCCTCATGCACGAAGCCATATCTCTAATCCACACAACAGGTAGTGAGGGTTTCTGTTGCCATTTCTTTTCCTACCCCTGGTAACTAACAAATCTTGTTCCATTATTATCTGTGCAACTCACACTATGATGTTATTACAAACGCTTAAATCACTGCCTCTCTCTCTCTCAGCTTGACAAGATGGCACTGAATATCTAGTACCTGTGTGCATAGTTGTGGCATTCTGTCCTAGAATTCTTTAGATGAGACTAGAACTACAATGCAGAGGAAAGCAGGTGCAAAAAGGGGAAGAGCATATGATAAATTTGGACTTTTAACTGGAATACTCTTTTTTTTTTTTTAATGAAATATTTTACTTCCCCGTTGTTACAAAGTCCTGTCCCCATTTCACTCATTAAAATTCTCTGAGTTGTACCTTCTGCGTGCAGACACAAAAGGCCTACGCACCTTTATCCAGAGGAAGCACTCCGAGACCAGTGTCTCCATCAAATGTGTTTTCCTGAAATTAAAAAGACAGACACGCAGGTTTTGGAGGGACTGTCGTACTTCTAAGTGTTAAGTGGTGGGATCCAGCTTGGAGGTGCAATCTGTAGCCGTATAAGATACGAATTCTGAGAGATCTCGTCTCCCTCTGTAACGCTCTTCCCCCCTCCCCGAAATATTCCACAAATAACATGTGAATGGTCGCACCAGTGCAGCTACAGCTGCCGGAGAGCTGAGAGAGAGGAACGGGGAGACTCTGGCAAAGGAGCAAGTACAGTAAATCGTAGCATACATCTTTCTGACCACTCACTGCCAGGCTGTTGCAAGGTGCAATTTGGACCAACACTTTGGTTGTTTATTCAAGTCAGAACAGGTACAGAACATAAAACAGAAGGAGCTGGACAGCAAAGGCCGCATTCATGTGACTGCAGCGATGCCAGTGCCGCTATGTTCATTATAAACAGCCGAATCCAGAGGCCGCACTCCCAGCAGGTCCCGGATAGGGCTGGTGTGGTCTTCAGGAAGGACTTAAGACAGAAATAACTGGGCAAATGTTCTTGCTAAGGAGAGGGGATCCTGCGCCTGGACCCAAAGGAGCATGAGGCCAAGACACAAACGTCTCCCAGCCCCGCGCCTGCCCGAGCTCACCTGTCCACGGAGACCTTGCGGGGCCACGTCCTGGGGAGGAGGGCCCTGGTGCCGCGTCGTGCTGCCGTGCCTGCGGGGGAGAAGGGAGAGGTGGACGCCGCCGCCGGACCCTCAACCCTCCCGGGTCCTGCGTCCCGCTCACCCCTCCCCCGCACTAACCAGGCCGCGGCGCCGTCGCTCCCGGCGTCCCGCGATGAGCTGCCGTCGCGCCGCAAGCTGCCCAGGCTGCCTGCCACAGACACGGCGGGTCACGGGGGACGGACGCGCCCCCGCCCCGCCCCGCGTCCCTCCATCCCCCGGCCCCGCTACCTCGCAGGTCCAGCAGCACGAGGCGCGGCGCGCGGGGGTCGGCGGCGCGCCCGGCCCGGTGCAGCGCGTCCGGCCGCAGCTCGGCCTCGGCCCCGTCGCGCGCCTGCAGCTGCCACCAGTGCGCGCCCACGAAGCCCGC
Organism: Caiman crocodilus; assembly: GCA_030014935.1. NCBI lineage: Eukaryota > Metazoa > Chordata > Crocodylia > Alligatoridae > Caiman > Caiman crocodilus. The sequence goes on along the minus strand of JAGPOW010003528.1, from coordinate 1,586,479 downwards.
GTAGGGTCCGAGCTGCAGCGTCACCACCGCCATCCCGCTCCCGCCACCGCCCGGCCGGACGTGACGGCCCCTCTGTGCGAGAAGCCCCCCACACTCCCATTGGTTGCGGGGTCGGAAGTTGCTGAGTCGCACGTCACTGCACTTCCGGGATCCCCTGAGAACACCTCCCCAGGCCCAAGCATGAAGACAAGACGCGGCGGCTTCCGTTCGCTGCCTTTATTGCTCGCTACAGACGCGGCCTCGCCGCGCCCCCTCACAGCGCGGCCGCCAGCCGCTCCAGCCGCAAGGGGTTGGCGTCGCTCAGGAACAGCAGCTCCGCTCTGCCATCCGGCGTCCGCGCTGCGGAGACACGAGCCAAGTGTCAGCGCCCGCGTCCGGCCCCCGCCCCGGCGCGGGAGAAGGAGCCGCGACGCGCCCCTTCGCTGGAAAGGAGCTGCACGATGCACCAAGTGCGGCTCAGCCGAGCCCCTCCCGTACAACCCGCCCCACTCTAAGCACAGCCCTGACAGGGATCCGCAGCTGAGGCTCCACACACACCTCTGGGCCCAGCGGGTTTGTGTTTGAGAAGCGCACCTTCTTCTGACCTCCCATCTTTCAAAGAAAGCTGTACCCACACTTAGCAACTCTAACGGTTGTTTGTC
>JAGPOW010003528.1:1565332-1585738 GCA_030014935.1 Caiman crocodilus | reverse complement strand
CGAAAGGTGCAAGGCTCATTTTTTTTGCAACAGAAATGGAGATGGGAGCTGAAAGCGCTGCACCTAGTGCATACTCTTTGTTCCCTAGCATAGATCTCACCTTTTTCATGTTGAAGCCACTTGCTGTCCAGGTAATACTGGTAACAGCTCTCAAATTCCTTTTCGTTGTACTTGGCAACTTGGATGGGAAGGAACGGTTCCAAGGCACTGAAGCCCTCCTGAAGGGGAAGAAGTGAGAGCATGAGGCATGTAACAGACCCTCCAATTTCCAAGCGTCAGACACGCTGAGCAGGAAACCTTCAGCCCAGCTGCCTGAGCTGCTGAGGGATAAGGCTCTGCGAGGCATGAGCAAGTTCAGGAAGAAGTGATTCGCAACAGAAGGTATCTATTGCATGTTACCTAGACAGGAACAAAGCACAAAGAAGTCAGAGGCCTAGCTAGGTTTTTTGTTCAGAAGGAGGCTGGTGGAAAAAGAATAAAAAAGGGAGAAGCCATTTGTCCAAGTTCTTTCTTCCATTTGGGGGAATTTACTTTGGAATATGAACAGTCATGCACACGGGACAAACTGCAAGGAAGGTCAGTAGACACCGGGGAACAGGGAGACTGAGCCAAGAACAGCATGCAAAAGGCTGAATGGAGCAAGGTTCAGGTAGTAGCAGACTCAAGCCAGCACATGTACTGAAATTGCTGCTTCCACATCAGCATGCTTCCATTTCTATATATGCTCCAACACCAAAGGAACCACAGGTCATGACTTACATTTCCCAGCAGCTCATGGGGTAAATAAGCGGTGTGTGATTTGAAGATGGAGCCTGTCTGGCAAAGAGCAGTCACAATGGCACCTCCACTCTGAAATACGGAGATAAATTAGGAGCTTGTAGGGCACATACCTGGATATCATGTATTTTTCTCCCATATGCTTTACCATCAGTCCCTTGTTTTGAGGTGCTGCCAATATGATAGTTGCAGCAGGCAGCCAGTGTCAGTCCCAGCCTCTTTCAGGAGACAGTGCTGAAGGGAATGGAGCTCCTCGCTGGCAGCACTGCCACTCAGTGTGGATGGGCTTGGCTCTCTATAGCAGTGGTTCACAACCTTTTTTGTACCAGGACCAATTTGTAAACACCAATGGCTGACCTGGTGCCCCTCAGTCCTAACTCCCTGCCCTACCCCAGGTCCCAGTCTCCCAGTGTGTGAGGTGCGGGGGGCCCAAGCAGCTCCTTGCAGACTGGAGTGCTGCCAGCCTGCAAGGGAAAAGCTTGTTTCCCACACTTTTCTCCTTTAAAGGAGAATCCATTTTTTAAGTTTGTTCATGACCCTTTTATATATTCTTGCAATCTGCTTTTGGGTCATGACCTACGGGCTGACAAAAGCTGCTCTACAGCATCTTCCACAGGAGAAGCTCTCTTGTGAGGTGTACACGAGGTTATGGCAAGATACTAGTTATTCTAGTTCTGGCCACTCCAAGCAGATATTCAACACAAGTTAGAATGGTAAGCATTGGAAACAATAAATACAGACAACTAACCAAAGCATTACATAAAGGGTTTTTTTTCATCTGCCTACAAAAGAAAGAAATTAAGCAAGCATAAGCCTATTAGAGTATACTTCCCAATAGTAAGCCCTAAAGATGACAGCGCTGCTCTAGGTGTCAACTTTTAGCTGTGAGGACCCTGCACAGTAAGTTCTCCACAGGTTTCTATCAGCACTCACCCAGTCATTTATCATTATCTTCCTCAGGTTGTGGACCAGGGCCAATTCCTCTGGAGAAACCTGTTGATAACAGAGTGTCAGAAGCAGGTTGTTGAGGAATTGCATCCCAAGCTCCTACCCTACCCATGGGGAAAAGGTCAGGGGAAGTTAGGGGCTGCCTGGCGTTTTGCTGAGTGAAAAAGGCGATAGCAGCTCCGCAGCAGCAAGAGCTTTGCCCTGAGATGAACATGCCCCCCTCCCCGCCCCTCATGGATGTGTGCATCACTGTTCTAAGGGAGGAGGTATTTTTAAGGGAGTACATTTTTTGTGTACGAGACTTATGGTCACACTAAATTTAGACACTAGCTCCGAGGATTAGGTGAAAGGGTGCCACTGAGCAAGATCCCTAACTTATACAGACTCCCAGTAAGCAAGTCTGGGGTCTTTCAACAGCCTAACCTCAGAGGTTCCCAACCACCGGGCCATGGCCCAGAAGGGTTGGCTGCCGGTCCACAGTATGCCAGTCACTTCCAGTCCGCGGCATGCTGGTCCACAATCACTTCCACTGCAGACCGCAGTATCAAAAAGGTTGGGAACTACTGGCCTAACTGGTATGTGCTCTCTTCACTGCCTCACCTTGATCATTCCTTTGCCTTTTTGGAAAATCTGGCATCACCCTTGATTCCAATCTCCTGTGTTTGCAGATCTAGTCATGTCTCACCTTTCCAAGGCCTTAACCTTTTCTTACAGGGACTACTGCATTCCTGTTAGGAATACAGATTGCATTCCTTGTCTCCAAGATCTTTCCAGATCTCAGCTCTCTAAGGTACAGCATTGCCCAGAATGAAGACATGGCTTGCCCACTATCTCCCTCCTAATGGCCTGGCTCCCTTTACTTTTCAGAATCCAAATCAAGATTGCCTTCCCTGTATTTAGAACCCCTCGTACATAGTCTGCACTCTTTGCATCCTCTCCTGTAGCACTAGTTTTTCCAGGTTTGCCTCAGCACTGGTGCAAGAACCTTCTCTACAGCACTTCCAACAGATTGTGTGCTTCCTCCAGCTCTGCACCTCAGGCCCTCTCAATGAATACCCTGCTGTCCCTTAGAACAGGAAGTCAATTTCATGTTCTACACTACGATCTTCACTGAAAACTTTGAAAGGACCCTTTGAAATACAAAAAATGATATCTAGCTAAACCAGCCACAGATCAGTCATCATCCAGAGGGCCAAATAAAACCTGCCCCTCAGGTCTCTCTTGCAAAAAATGTACTTAAACACACCAAAAGCAGTAATTTCTTACAAAGGTTTTGTCTCTCTTCCTCAGTGTGGTCCTTCCCCAGAGGGCATTGACTCCATCCACTGCCACCAGAAGTTTAAATGAACCAAGGGAACTCTGTCTCTTTAACTCTTTAAGCAGAGCCCCCATAACATCAGTGGCAGTCTTCACTCGAGTTATACCCTAGAATAGGGAAAAGCACAGCATTAGTAGAAAGATGACTACCAGCCACACCATTTGGAGCCTTTGCTACCCACCCCTCTGAGAAGCACAAAGGAAGATGAAACATGAGGTTTAAACCTTTGTTCCCAAATGGGCACCCAGGTCTAATGGACTAAGTGCAGGGATAAAACCCAGAAACTCTCAAGTTCTAATCTGAGTGCTGACAGACTTCTTCTATGCAACTCCTGCTGGGGCCCAGGTTACTAACTTCTGTCTCAGTTTTCCCATCAATAACATGGGGACAACAAGTCCTTCCTGCTTATCAGGATTTAAACCATTAGAAGCACTAAAAATTGTTCTCATTCCCTAATCTGGCCTCAGCATCACTTTTAGTTTATCATCCTGTTCCATTAATACCAATGGCAGTTATTGTTCTCACCTGTTCTAACATTTTACTTAGTGGTGTGCCTTCTTCAGTGGTATCCCACTTGTTCCAGATGTATTTTTGTTGTGTTTTTATCTGTAACAGAAAGAGGGGTCAAAGAGTTCGGGTGGATCCAACTGATATAGTCCTGCTCCCATTTCCATGCAGGGTCAGCAAGCCTGGGAATAGAATCCTTCCCCTTTCTATGTTTGCTGGGAGATAGAGGGGCAGAACAGTATCTTTGTGCAGCATCCAAGGAGGCTAAAGAAGTCTCTAGCTTGTATTACCAAGAGCTCTTTAAAGTGTTTCCACTCCCACTGAAACCTACATCCAAATAAGTTGCAGGGGTAGAGGCATCTTAAATAACGTTAGTGCACTCTCACTCCCAAAATAATAAAATGCATCTCAGAAGAATGAGGTGATCCAGGCCATCCCCACCCCATATTGGTAGTGAGAAAGCATATCTCCATATTGTCCTGTGGGGAAACTGCACTTGTGGATTCTCATTTGGTTCTTAATGCAAACAACTTGATCAGCTCTACCAACCTCTCTCAATAAGTGTTCATTTGTAGTTTTGAAATTCTTGAGCAAGGAAGATGCTTGCAAAGGTTGGTCAAACCGTTCTTTTTTATAGGAAGACTGCAGAAGCTCCGTACAATTCTTTACCAAGAGATGAGCTGCGAGGTAGAAAGAAAAAAGGTGGCAAACAGTTATCACGTTCTGTTACTAACAAATCCTTACGTTTTTCTCTTCTGAATTTTTTCCCTCCTTGCTCCACTGTATTCACCACAAACACTCCACAACATACAGTGAACATAAGAGCCCCAGATCAAAACCAGGAGTTGCACAGCTTTGCCTAGAGCAAGGTCCCTACCTTGGGGTACTAGTATCTGACTCACTAGTTAGTAGCAACACATCAGAAGGCCATGTGTGTATGCGTGTCTGGCAGGGGGAGCTACACTGTTCAACTGTAGTGTATTTCACTTCTTACCTTTAATCTCCCTATCATAAGTCAAGTCTCCTACTCCTTAAGGTTCTCTACCAGCAATACCTTCCCTATAGATTAGTTAGAGGCACAGATGGCATTTCCTACTCAAAAAACACTTCTAAGCTTACCATCTGGAATGTGCAGCACCAGCCAGCCCTGCTTTGCACAGTAATGAACAACATGGCACAGAGTCATTGTTTTTCCAGTTCCCCCCTCTCCATCTTCAACACAATCAATTAAGGAAAACCTCAGGGCTGCATATCCAGACACGTGGACACCTTGTGCTGCCACTAGCTGCCACCAGGGAACGCCTGTGCCATGTGTGTTCTGGCACGTGGCAGGTTACCCAGGTGGGGTAGGGGAGCATTGGGCTGGCCCCGGCAGCCTTACCTGGGGTGCTCCCAGGACTGCAGCAGTGGTGACTCTGCAGTGCGGAGCCTGGCCGGCTGGCTGGCAGTGGAGTGTGGCTCCAGCTGGCTAGGCTCTGACTCTAGGCACTGCATGCTGCTGCCACATGCACCACTCCACGTTTTTTTCCCCACACCACTCTCTTGCAGCATGGAGAACAACTGAATGTGCAGACATGTCTGTGGCACCACATGTTGCACGGCCACGCTTGTCTGGATGTGGCCGAGAAAGGCAAGAAATGGGGAAGCTGAGGCTATTCCACATCTACACCCAACCCAACGTGAGGCTAGAATCCCACCAATGCTTTCAGTTTGCTGGAATCTCTATTGAATTCCAGCACAGAGAAAAGCAAAGGATACAGAGGACATATCTGATGACTGGCTGGGCAAAGTTGGTGCTTTTTAGGTAACTGAAAAGCTCTAGAGCTGGTTTCCGCACCATCAGACAGGCTTCTCTTAAGGTCCCAATCTGAAAGAGAAAAATGTGAACAAAGAGTTGCTTGTTAGCATCCATTAGCAGCTGCTACCCTGCAGTTTCACATGCAGAGCTGCTAGCATGCACTAGCAGCTCTACCCCTGCAGGTCTTTTTAGGCTCCATAGCACCATCTGTGACAAAATTAGCCTCTTCCTCTCTCTGCCTCAATTGCTTAGGCTTGTAGTTTAATGGTAGAATTCTTGCCTGCTATGCAGGAGACCTGGGTTCAATTTTCAGGCTTGTATACATTTCTCGCCTCAGGGAGGGGGTTGGACTAGAGAACTTCTAGAGGTCCTTTCTAGCTCTTTGACTCTGGTCTAACCTTCCTTCATAGGAAGATTTTTACTTTCAAGCATATTTTAACAATACTTGCAGCAGCAGGACACTGGCTGCTTTTGTGTCCATGCTTTGTGTCACAGGTTAGGGTGCTACACCCTGTGACAGGGTTGACTGTAGTTTTAGTTAATAGGTTAGACAAAGATGTGTATGGGATGGTTTGGACAGAAGTGATCCTGACTCTGGCAAGGAGTTGGACTTCCAGAGGTCCCTTCCAGCCCTACTTTCCTTTGTTTCTGTGGTAACTAATCTTCACTGGCCAGATGACACGCTCAACTCATAAAATCTGTCAGATAACAACAGATCAGCGTATTTTGATTTATAATACATACAAGAGCATGATATTACTTGAATGCTAAGTCCTTTTGGTTGACCTCACTGTCACATTGGAAAGTAACCTGCTTTCTGAATATCAAACCCAAACAATACTCCTTGCTATTCAGTGTCTGGGTAAATGCATAGCAGTCTTAAGGACGTGTCCCAAGCTGTATCCAATGGCCAACACCTAAAGGTGCAAAGAAAGAAACCAGACAACCCTTCCTCCTACTGTAACACATTTAAGCCAGTTGGCCTTTTTTTTTCATGGATCACATCAGAACCAGGTGTAAATTCCCCTTCAGAAATACAGAGGCTTCATTCAGGCTTCATTTATGTCTTGTTATTAATGGGTGAAACATTAGTCTGAAAACACTTTGGGGCAAGTAGACAACAGTAGCGTTTCAGTTTTAATCTCCCCACATGCCTTCAGGAACTACAAAGGTCCAGTCATAGCCAGGAAGCTGATGGCACTGTGTGGTAAGACCAAGGTGAAGAGAAAAGAGCCATGGAAGACTTCAGAGAGATTGCTCCACTGCTGACAAGCACTTTACAGAGCAGTTTAGCTCTGTAACATTTTGGATTTGAAATGGAGAGATTTAGGCAATATCCCACTGATCTCCACCCCCTTGCCTGAAAAAGCTCTGCTCTGGCTCACATACAGCTGCACATTATCATTGCCAAAAAACCCAAAGCAATCTTTCTTTTCAATTTACAGACTGCTTAAACATGTCTGTATGTAGCCCTTCTACCCCAGAATAAAAGAATTCCAGTCTCAATTCCCTTCCCAATCCAACCTCCAAACCTTCATTGAGACAGAGTTACCTGCTTTTTGAACCGGGGGGACAGTCCATGGGGAAAAATCACCTTCACCTCCTCTAGTGGGATGCTATAGTGCCGACAGTCATGTTGCTCTGTATGGTTGGCCTGTGAGTAAAATATAAAACACTAACAAACAGGAGAACTGGACTGTGCTGCTGTGCAGAGAGGCCCCTGAAGGAACTGGGGGTGGGGGTAGTGGGCAAGGGCAAAATAAAGGATCACCCTGGCAGAAAAACTATTGTATTCTGTAAGGTCAGAACCATCTTGCTTCCAAGCTTCATTTATTTAGCATGGGAGTGGTACACAACGTCTTTTGAAGTGGTAAAGCAGGTTAGTCAGCAGGCTATGTTGCTTCCTGCTGGCTATAGCATTGTCCAGCTCCCTTTCAAGTTTTCCAGGTGCTTTTTGCTAACTAAGATTTGGACACCCCCGCACCCCATAGAGCTAGGGCTTGGGGACAGATACAGGAGGAGGGCCATGGCACCTTACCCTTCCATTTCTCCAGTTTGTAAAATGGGAATAAAAATGTGGACCTCCTTTATAAGGCACTTTGGGATTAACTGATGAAGACAGCTGTTTTATCTAGTCTCCTCAGCATTGGTTTAATGAGGCTTTCCTATAACTAGACACTGGTGCTATCAGAAGCGATTCTATACCTTAAAATATTATCTACAATATGGACAAATATTGTAGGGATTTGATGCACTAAGCAGTGTTGATTGTTGTTGTCAAATATATTTCAGTGAAATGTGCAGTGAAAATGCTAAATAAAATTCAATTATCTAGCAACATAAATCCTAGGTACAGGCCAGTAGAGACTATTCTTGCCATCTGGACTCTTCTGTGCCATCTATAGAGATGCTCTAATCACATGACTAGATCATCTGCATGCTGCTGTTTCCATAGAGACCCAGAGGAATCAGTGGAGAAAGGAAACTCCAATTATAGCAGCTGCAGAAAAGCACCTCAAAGGTTTATTCCATTCATTTATTCTGCTTCACTTTGTGCGTGAGAGAGATGCAGGCTAGAATTGTGAAGCCTGTGCAGCGGGGAGACATTTTGGATAATGAAGTTACAGTACCATCCCCCCTCTCTCAATTTGTGGTGGTTAGTTGGGGAAGACTGATCCTGAAGTTGAAATTAATGGTGTCCGATACCAAGTTTGCCCTCCTCTCCAGCTGCACAGCATGCCTGTCTGGACCCACGATAATAGGTCTGCCTATTCCCTTCATTCCTACTTAAGAAGAATGGTCTGGTGAGCACTGATATCCAGGGTACTTAAGGATAGATTGACAATCTTAGGGTGTTAGCTGTGTGGCACGACAGTAAATATGGTAGTAACTCACCGGGTTGCTCTCACTAGTACGGAAAATTGCCCGGGGTTTCTCTTCAGGGATTTGGACATCCTGGTTAACAGTAGCATTTGAGCAAACCCTGGCAGTGATGTGCAGAAAACGTCCAGCATGCCACTAGGAAGAGAAAAAAAATGCTTTTCGGTCACCAAAAATTATAGGCAAAGTTCAGCGACATACCCATTATAAACACGTTAAGAAAGGGTCAGTGTAATGCACCCTGCTCAGGAAGTAAGTTACAATACTTAGAATACAGTTCTGTGTGGAAATGAGCAGTAATGTTGTTATAGCCATAGTGCAAGTTCAGTTGAATCTTTCTAAACCATTTTAGTTTACTTAAGTCTTCCTGCTGCCAGTACAGAGCTGAGCCTTTGCCTAAAGGAGTGATCCCATTAAAGGGCTGCTCAAGAGCACAAAACAGCCATTAGAAGTCTTATTGCTGGGACGTTCTTGTAATGTTTCTACTTATGTGATGAATGGCACCAATACTGTGCAAATGACAGCTTTTTAGTAATCCATAATGACCTCAGTTACTACAGGATTAGTGTGGCAGCTAGTTTATATTTACAACTGCATTTCCTGCATTGGTTTCCCTCTACCCCCACCACTGTGTTCTGACATATAGCATCTTCCCTAGGAATAGAGGCGTCATGGAAACAAACAGCTGCTTATGCTAATGCAAGCTCCTAGGTAGGTACATGCCTGGAAGTGGGTAGGGTGTAAGAGGTAAAGGGACAACAATTTTAGTAGGCCAAGGTGAAAGAAAGCATGGATGGTGTATCTAGAAGCTGCGCCTGGATCAGCGATTCTCAACTAGGGTGATGTTGGGTGTATAAACATAAATCACAAGATAAAACGAGAGATTTCGAAGAGGAATCCATACGGTCAAAACATTCCACCCTATTGTGTTCTTTCTGAGTTCTTTGCAACAGAATTGCCATACTACAGCATCTGAAAACTAAGCACTGTTTTTTTCAAGGAGTGCCTCAACTCTAACAAGGCTGAAAACTGTTGGTCTAAATATTGTTCACTGACAGAGGAACAAACTATCCCACACACTCCAGGCAGAGGCTGAGAGGTGACCAAAGTATACAGCTTTACAGACTGCAACAGCCACCATCTCCAACTTTAATTCAGCCCCAGTGAAGGCTGGATTATCCATAAAGCACAAGGCATCCTTTTAGTCCCCAGACAGCTGATCCAAAAAAGAAGATAGCAGCATAGAAGTGTAAGATAGAGCTGTGAGAGGGGTCAGCTACCCATCAAGCATAGCCCCTGGTTCTCGTAGGCAACCCCCTCTTCTTACTGCCTTTGGAAAAGCAATCTAGTTATTTTCTGAAGCCAGTTAAGTTTCTTGTTACCCACCGTTCTGGAACTATACCACAGTAATCCTCAGAGGAGTGATGGTCTCTCACAATCATCAGTGTAAACTAATCTATGCAGGATTCTGCTTTTGCAGTTTCCCTTTGGGATCTCTGGTTTGTACCCTCCTAAAAGTAGGGCATGAAATCCATCTACACATGCTAAAACAGGCACGGAACCAAGACAAGCTTTTGGGTGATGGGTAACAAGCTGTTGTCTAACAACTGTCCTGGAGCTTTACAGATAACACCCACACTTTCTGAATTCATTCAAGTTCATGGATCCATTTCATTTGGCAAAACCCCTGAGTAGGTGGTTCACTGAATTAAAAATATTCCCAGTAGACTGGTAATTCAACAGGACACATTTTTTAAACAGTTTTTCTGGCACTGCAGGGTGATTTGCATGTTCAGATGGAGCTGCCCTTTGCAATGGAAACCAAAGATTCAGCAACTCACCAGAGCACTGGACTTTTGTCCCCAGCTCTATAGCTAGAACTGTTCTTACACAGGACTGACAGGAGTCACAGCTCTTGGAATCAACATATCATCATGTTAGAAAGGGTGACTGGGTAAGGAAGAACACCACATTTTGCCAGTCATTGTTTAACAGATTTTCAGCTTATTTTCATTTTATACCCACAAAAGGGTATATCAAGAACACTTTAATTAAGTAAAAAGTCAACCTAAAGTAATGCAGTACAGTTTGTTCCTTGTTAGCAGAGAAGGAAAAAGATAGTGGTTTACAATTGATCCTCAAGACTAAGGTTAGTCAGAGGCTTCCCATGCCATTCTGTGCACTTCTCTAGTTCACCATAGAATTCCATTTATTTAACCTCAGGGAATAAGTATATAAAAAAGCAGTGAGTATTTGAAATGTGACCTGAGAACAATTTATCATAGTCCTAGAAACAGCCTCCTGTGTGGCAGGAAGGCTTGAGTCATAAGCTAGTAACCAAAAGCTAGCAGTTCAAGTCTGGGTGTGGGCAAGTCATCTTAAGTCTCAAATTATAGAGCAGAGGTGAGCAAAATGCAGCCTGCCAAACCATTCTATCCAGCCTAAATAAAAAATGTAGAAAATCAATATTTATCTGCCCCTGGCTGCCTGTCATACAGCCCTTGATGGCTTGCCAAAATTCAGTAAGTGGCCCTCCACCCAAAATAATTGCCCACCACTGTTATAGAGGGTTTGGTTCTTGACCCTGTGCTGTTCAACTTCTTTATCATGAAGAGCATGCTGGGTAATTTTGTGGACTACACTAAGTTATGGGGGAAACGCTGTAGTCAACAGAGCTAATAACATACTGAAATGCATTTGCCCAAAGCATCTCTACTCAGTGCTTGTGAGACCCCAGCTGGAGTACCGTGTCCAATTCCTCAAAAAAATATGTGGAGAACCTTGAAAGGGTGCAGAAAGGGCCAGAAGAATGATTAAGGTTTGTCCCCTAGGCCCTTACAAGAAAAAACTAAGGGACCTGGGACTGCTCAGCCTGGGAAAGAGAAGACTAAGGGGGGACTTGGTGGCCATTTAAGTATATAAGGGGTAAATATCAGGAGCTGGGAGAAAAACTGTTCACTAGGGTGCCCCAGGGGAAGACACGGAAAAATGGCCATAAACTGTTAGACAATAGTTTCATGTCAGATGTAAGGGTGAACTACTTTGTGGTAAGGGTGACCAAAATCTGGAATAGATTTCCCAAGGAGGTGGTGCAGCTCCAAAGCTTGGAAGTCTCCAAGAGAGACACCTTCCTGGGATCATTTGATCTCAGCAGTATTCCTTCCCGGAGCAGGGGGGTTAGATTCAATGATCTTTCGAGGTCCCTTCCAGCCCTTAATTTCTGTGATTCTACAATATGACAGAAAGTGCCATTTACATTCCACTTCCATCTACCAGAGGGAATCAGCCTGACTCAAACCCCTTAAATGGCAGCAACTATCATATGGTAAATTTAAGACTTGTCAGGAGAACAAAAACCATAAGGTGGAGCTGTTTCCAAAGGAATCCATGCCACATTAGCCACAAGCTGATTAACAAGTCATTAGAAAAGATTCTCTGTTCCTCATAGGGCTCAATGATGAATAGGGTTTTGTACAGCAAGTGTATGGTCTCCTGAAACAAGCAGAAGAATAATGATCTAGTTCTTAACGAAAGAAAATTCAGATATCAGTTCAAAAGTTTAGCTTGCGTAACATAGCAAAAGAAACAACTAAATGACTTTGTTTGCTATTAGTGATCCACTCGAGACATGCAAAGCAAATACATGAGACACTCTACCAATATAAAAATGCAGTATGTTCTACTTGCAAAGCACGCCTTGTGTGCATGATGCAGAGCTGTGCTTTGTACCCATACAGTAAAAGCATCCTGTTTTCTGCAAAACAGTCTGTATTACTAAAAATGCAGTTTTGCAGGCATAACCATTTACATTAGGGGCTTCTGTTAGAGATCACACCCCCAGAGAAAACAGGACCAGTAAGAGTCTGTAGCATAGATCTACCCTTAGCCTTCTGCTTTTTCTGATCAGAGCTGTGGATTTTATGTCATGCACAGCTCTTTAAATCCTATACACGGTTTATATGTCAAGACCACTGCCTGACATGTAGAGTTTGCAAGTATAATCACTGGGTTAATGATATAGTGAAATATTCTGTGCTCAGTGGACCAATTGAACCCAGGGTAGGTTTAAGCAGGGCTAAATTACAGTAAGCTTCTCCTGCTACACAAGAGTTCTCTGTTGAGGTGGTGTTGGCCAACACTCCCACTGCCCAGTCACAACAGGTCTTGGAGTTGGCACCCAGCAAAAGCAGACAGCAGGAACACAGTACTGCCTGGGCTACATTTAGCCCATATTTTCAAAATGTCCTTTCTAAATCCAACCAGTTAGAAGTTTTGACTTGGTCTGCATGCACAGAGTTTTATAGTTATGAAAATGCCTCCTATTTTATTCCTGTAGATCTACGGGAATTAACTATAATAGTAGAAATCACATTAACATTAAAATTGGATCTATGCTTGCGGGTTATATCCATTTTAACTACGTTTGTACCAGACAGATGTAGATGTCAGTGCAAGCTCTACCTCAAAAAGCCCTTGCTTTTCTCAATTAATAGCTTAGATTTTGACATAACATGAGACTCAAGAGCCTGAAGCATCTATCTATGCCTTAATCCAGCATTTGGTTTGAGGTTTCTAGTTTGTTTGTTTGTTTTGGGGGGGTGTTGATATAACGTTGCAGTTCAAAGCACTAATAAGAGCTTCTACAGATAGCTAAAGCTTTACAGCAGCTTGCAAACAGGCCAGGTGAGGTTCTAGTATAATCCACTGGTGCTCAGAAAACAGGAGCCCAATTGCTCATTTGGAACCACTGAGACGGCAGGTTTGTTGACAAAGATTAAGCGATTCCTCCCTCACTGAATGTCTGCAGCTTAAAGGACATACGGGCTAGAGGTGGCTCAGACTCGCAGGTAAAAGGACGTTGTTCTGATAGGTAATACTTTTTTTGAACCGGAAGCTGCAGCAAAGGAACCACAACATCAATTTTACCCAGAGCAGAATGGGTTCCTATCAGGCACAGATAGGGTCCTTGTAACAGCACCGTGCTTCCCCTTCCCTCGCAACCCCCCAAAAGGAGCATCTGAGAGCAGGTCACGACCGCAGGCTCTTCCCCAGGTATTTCTGGACAGCCAGGAGGTCTGCTCTTGATTCCTGGAGTTGCTCTGATCTATGCTGAAGCCTGCCGAGAGGTTCAAAGAGTAGATGAAGTCCCCTTTACCCCCGCTCCAGCCCTCCCGGACCTGACTCAGAGCAAACTCGCGCGACAGCTTCTCCCAAAGAGCGCCGGGCGCGTGGGGAGCGGTCTCTTGGCACCGCCCCGCAGGTCTGCTTCCCCAGTGACACGCGGCTAGGGGTGTCGTGCGAGTGCCACAGCACTCGCCCCTGTGCTGGGACGAAGGCCTGGCAGCGGCACTCACCTTCGACCCGCGGCGCACCGCGCTGCTCAGGCCTCTCAGCATCGCGCCCCCTGCCGCGCACGCACAGTCACAGGGCTGCGACGGCTCCGGGAGCAGTCGGACTCGCTGCGGCCAAAGCAGGTGCCCACGAGCCTGTGGCAGGGTTTCAGCGGCTGCAGCAAGGCCGCAGGATCACAGAGGCGCCATGTTGGAGGGGTCAGAGGTCACGTTGCAACTCTGTACGGGTGCGGAGAAGGGACAAGCCGCGCCACCGCCAGCGCCGCGCTACCCGGCCCAACCCCGCCCCGCCCCCTGCCCGCGGCACCCCGGCCCCGGGGGGCGGGGCCCGGCGCGCGGGAGGGGCGTGGTCACGCGCCAGGAGGGCGGGGCCCGGCGCTCGCTCGCGCTGAGGCAGGAGCCGCCGCCATTTTGGTTTCGCTGCCTCCGTCAGAGCGGGCCGAAGCGGCGGTCGCAGCGGTGCCGCCGGGCCCGTGCGTACGGGGCCGGCCGGGGGGATGCGGCGCGGAGGAGCGCGGCCCCGGCCTCGGCCCCGGCCGTAGTGCCGCTGACACGGTGAGCGGGGCCGGAGCGGCCGCGGCCCAGAGCCGGGAGGGGGTCGGGCTGGCGGGCCCGCCCCGGCCGCACCTCCCGCGACGCCCGGGCCGCGGCGCCTGAGGCGGGCCTGACAGCCGGGCCTGGACCGGGCTGGGGAGGCCGGCGCCTGGCGGGAGCGGGAGCGGCCGGGTCCGACGCCCTGCGGGCCCCCGGGGCGCATCCTCGCAGCCAGGCCCGCGCCTGGGGATTGGGCTGGGGGCATCCCTGCGAGGGGGATCCTTGACAGCTGGGCCTTTGCCTTGCAGGCATTTGGGAAATCCTTGACAGCGGGGCTGGGGAGCACATGATTCCTGGCATAGGAGGGGAGGTGGGATCTGACAATGGGGCTGGTGAATCAGGAAGCAGGAAAGCGGTGGAAGCCGCCAGGTTTCTGCCCAGGGGTTGCACGCAGGCTGGTGGCATCCCCCCTGCCTGTGGGAGTTGGTGGTGGTAAAGGAGCGCCCATAGCCCCTGGCGCCTGACAGAGTACGTGTCCCACAGTCAGACCCAATTGTTCTTAACTTTTTTTTCCCCCTCGTCGGGCTGCTATATTTCTCTGCCTTCTTGCTGAGACCCAAAACATTTACAACACGCTGGGTTCAATTTCACCTTGTTCTCTGCTTGGCAGAGTGACAGGCTGCTTGGGGGGAGGGCTACCATCAGGTGGCTGCAGGTCAAATGTTCACTTTCAACTTGAGTGTTATGAGAACAGGGAGGGGTATTGGGGGACTGCCTGTTGCCTCCCATCCTGAGTGCAAGCCTCTCAGGAGCAGAGGGGGAAGGCAGACCGTTTTCAAGCAAGAGTACCTGGCCACAGGAACGCGTGCTGCAACGTGCTGGTCTCCCGATGGGCAAAACACCGATTGGTCTTTTCTCCTCCTTTAATTTATCCAGTTTTCCCAGAGGCTCTGACCACAGCTTGGGAAACATTGCCGTTATAATCAAGATGTCAGGATTAGGACATCCTTGACTTGGAGGCCTCTGGGTGATCAGAGGATTGATAAGGGTCAGGTCTATAGTCTGAGGCTGTGGCAGAGGGGAAGGAGTCCTTGACATACCTAACTATGAGGCGTGATAATGGGCAACTTCTGGAAGTGAGGTGCATGTGTGAAGAGTTGGTGGTTCTTAACAATTTCATTTGCGTTTGTGGGAGTGTGCGCGGTGGTGAGATGTTCAGCCCAGCCTGTGCCTCAGTGACTTCAGTGACTGCTTGATGTTCAAGCCTTTGTTGAGCATGGCAGTTTGTTGTGGCATTGTAGAGGGGAAATCCCTAAAAACCAAGCATGTGTGTAGGACAGTATGGTTCCTCAGCAGACCTGTTTGGGTTTTTTTTTATGGACAGAGAGAGGAGCTTGCCTGACACTTTTTATCTTGCGGTTCTCTGGAGCTTGCAGGTAGCCTCATCATATGGCTTTGCTTTGTGTTCAGAGAAACCCTAGCCATTCTTCCTGTGCTTTAGGTGAAGAAGCAGAGGACCTTCTGAGAACTTCACCAGGCTTGGAGATCGGTAGCATCACAGATCTGAAAGGCCATTTTGCCATCCAGATCAATGATTATCCATTGCTGAGTTTCATATTCCTCTAAGTTTGTTATGCTGCCATAGCCCATGACTCTGTGTCATGATTAATAAAAAAAATTAATAAATTCCTTATTGTACTGTCATTGGAACTGCAATGTAACCTCTCCAGCAACCTACAAGATACTATAGTATTATTCTTTTTTTTTTTATTTGCTCCTTTATTTATGTTTATATTTCTCCTTTTCCTCTGTCTGCTTTCCTTTTCCTTCCTCTTGTGTACCCTCTTAAAGTTCAGTGCAGATATCAAGGGGCACATGTACCCAGCTTGAGAAACACTGACCCGTGTAAGACAAGCCATAAAATGGAAAATCCCAGGCAGCCCAGCACTGAAGACATGTATGGACCCTTTGCCTTGTATTTAAAGTGCAGAAAAGGGGACCCCTGGAAATGGGCTATGGCATGTTCTTCAATGGGATAGGCAAAAGCATGATCAGAGAGATTTTGGATTGACTAACATAACTTGCTTGGGAGGTAGACCTAGTCTATGAACTCTTCCTAAAGAAAGAAAAATGACTACAATTATCACTGTTCTCAGAACTCAATGCACAATTCATGTCTTTGACTTGGCTTTCCTCTACAAGTTCTTTTTGTGCAGAGATATAGTCACTCAGCACCTGCTGACTTAAGTGCCTGGGGGGTCTTTAGGACTGCGCCTGTTTGAAGGTGGTCAGGGTTCTGTTTGAACAGGGGTGGACAGGGAAACTAAGTGAGGGAAATGTGTTTTCTGGGGTTTTTCATTAGCAGATACTTGAACAAAGAGAGTAGAGTTTTTGTTTTGGTTTTTTATCTGTCTTTGGTGAGGGGAGAATCCCTGGCAACTTATCCCATAAGGGTTTTGTGCAAGTTCAGGGTTGTGTGCAAGTAAACAAACTTGTTAGTAGGTTTGGTAGTTCAGTTTTGACCTAGCAGGTCTTTGCCACCCCTTGACATGATGAAGGACTCTTTTAGAGTGGAGGCGCTTCAGTAGTCTGTGCAGTAAGTGGTTGTTGGGGTTGCAGTAGACTCCTCAACAGTTGAGCCCAAATCTAATGAGGTTGGGGGACTCCACAGATTCTCTTGAATTACGGAAAATAGAAGACATTCTTTCTGTATCCCAGCGGGGACAATCAGTGGGGAAAAATGCATTCTCTCTTGCTAGCCAGTGGAAAATGTCTCTTTATTCATCCTCCAAATAAATCTTCATTCTTTGAGAGAGTTTTGGAACTGTATAATTGCATGTTTTATTTACTGACAGGATAGTGTCACTAAACCAGGGTGGCTAACCTATGGCATGGGTGCCACAAGTGGAATGGGCAGCTTCTGTGTGTGGCACATAGCTGACTAAGGAAAGGCCCTGTCATTTTGCTGCCTGACATGGAGCAGAAGGCAGAGCATCAGACCAGACAGGGCACACAGGAAAGGAAGCAGAGCAGCAGCTTGGGCAGGGAGCAGAAAGCTGAGCAGCAGGCTTGGTAAAGAAAACAGATCAGAGTGGCAGCTGGGAGGGTGCAGGGCTAATTTGTGGAACACCTGCCAAAGAAGGTTGATCCTCACTGCTCTACGCTGTCCAGTTCAAAGAAAATACTACATCTTTTTAAATGCACATGGAATAGGCCAAGTGGCTCTCTTTTGAAGGATTAAGACATGTTCCACATAAATCTAGGCCTGTGGTTTGTGTAGGTGAAGGGAATGAGGCTCTTGCAGCAGGGACGGTTTCATGTTACCTGCTTGCATGGTGCCTGGCTGCAAAGAAATGCTAATGCTAAGGCTGTGCCTGCTCCTTCAACTTTGCATTAGTCTTAAGCATGCATTCACACCTGAAGGTTAAGTTCTTGAATAATACTGAGGTATGTACATGGAACAGGCCTGAATTTGTACAAGTACTTCCTACAGTTTTGGATGTGTACATGTAGCCTCTTCTGCTGGTGCCTATTAATTTACATGCCACAGACATGTGAGATAAGTCGTTTATGAACTTGCTTTCAGAGGAATTTAGATTTTTTTTTCTCTAAATCAGGGTTGTATATATTCTGTTATAAAGTAAATAAACCCAAAAACGGCTACAGCTAGGCCAGATGGCACTCCTGTTTCCTTAAAACTAATAAAGAATCTGTTTTTGCTTATTATAAATATATTTCTTCTACAATCTAACAAGCTGCAAGATGAGTGAAAACCAAGAGTTAATGTTGTAGATGCTAGCATAGAAAATTGAGTAGGCTGGTTTGTTTCTATGGGTTTTTCTACAGGCTAATTTTTAAATCCTTTTGGTTTTCTAAAATGTTAAAGTATCACTTGCTGTAATACCTTTTTAGTTTTTAAACGTAAAGTTATTCTAATTTTTTATTTCAGTTGTACTTGATTTGCCACACAGTGCCAACAGTTCTCTAAACATTGCATATTATAGTAATACTGAACAACAGAATACATTCAGTTGTGGTTTATAAAAGGAAGACATTTTTACTATGTTTTCAGTTGCTGAAATTGGAACCTTTCACATGTAGGACTCTTATATCTGTATAGAAATCATCTTAGACCATGCATGCTCAACCCCTGGCCCACAGGACCGTGTCCTCTGGCTTGCAGGGCTCTGCACGGGTCTAGAAATTTGGTGGTGAGGAAGCAGTGCTGCCAACTTTCCAGGCCCATAGAGAGCTCCAGGCCTTGGAAGCTGGCCAATCCCAGTGCTCAGTGTTGGATAGTAGCAGTGCTGGGCCCCCAAGTCCCAGTCCCTCTGTGGGAGTGTGGGGGCCCATGGCGCCCAATTCTGGCATGCAGGGGCAGAAGAGGGCAGTGCTGGACCCCAGGGTCCAATCCAGAACTGAGAAGGGGTGGTACCAGGCCCTCCAGGGCCCAGTCCTGGCATGAGCAGCATAGAGGGGTTCACCTTGCCCCTATGCTCAGGATCAGACCAGTTGCCATAGTTGAGGTCAGGAAGGAATTTTACCTCATGGTCAGATTGGTCTGGGCTGTGGAGAATTTGCCTTGCTGTGTGGGGGACACGACCCTCTTCCTGGGATCTCTCAAGCTTATTTTAACAACCTTTGCAATACCAGGATGTTGGTCCCTGTGGTCCCTCTGGTTTACCTGTGGCAGATTAGGATGTTATATCTTGGGTTTTGTGTCAAGGTTGACTGTAGTTTTGCAAAGAATGGATTGGTATAGGATAGTTTGGATAAGGATGATCCTGCGTCAGGAAGGGGCTTGGATTAGATGACCAGCCCCACTTCTGTATAATTCTAGATTCCATAATGTATAATATGCTACTGTACTACTAGCCCTACTTCTGTGTAATTCTGTGATTCCAAGAACACAACACTAACTTTTTGTTCATCTACTATAAATCTATCTAACCTCTACTATAGTATTACTTTGTTCTTGTAGCAATTACTTGTTTTACACACACTGTCTTTGGCGCAGCCAGATAACACTGGGATGTCGAATGGCATGGTGATCTCAGCTGGTTCGTCCTGCCTCTTATAGCTGATATAGTGGAGAATCATTTTGTATAGTGTTCTATCTCTAGATGAAAGAACTGAGTAGAGAGGTTCATGAGAGAAAAATGCAGTAGCTTCCAAATTAAAGTAGTGATGGTGAAAGCTGTAATGCTGAGAGAGATTGGCAGAGGCAGGAAAATCAACAGTAATACCTGATTCCTTCAAGCATTCAGGAATTAACGGAACATCCCACTGAGATGCAGTTTAAAGAAACATTGTCTTAATACTATAAACTGCTTCTTGAAATAATGGCAGAAGGCAGTGTCTAGATATACCTTATAGACTGAATCAGAGGTGTATAAGCATTCTCGAGCCAGAGCTTACTTCATCAGTGCAGTCAAAGGACATGCATAGAATAGTCTATCAAATTGAGTGATATGAAAGGGGAGGTGGTGAGGAAAGGGAGGCAGTGTTGTGGGAGGTACATAGTACTTAATAAACCCATCCAGTCAAAGGCATCACAAAAGCTAATCCGGATAAAGGGATAAACACCTGTGGTCCCAGTTAGATTGTACTTAATGCAGTCCAGTCCATGGATGATTGTGTTCTGCAGTTTCCCATTCAGGTTGGCTTTTAAAGTTTTGCTGTTTGAGAACAGCTACTCCCAAGTCAGCAGTGGAATGTCGAGGCATTTGTGTGTTTTCGGGCTTGATGCCAGATTGGTGTTCCCCTCAGTCTTTAAACGTGCCAAGGGGCACTGTAACAGGTGATGGCACATATGATGTTGTCACTGGTGCAGGTGAATGAATCTCAGATGTTATACTGTGTGTTATTTGGTGCAGCTATGTGGTCTGCATTGATTGGGGTCACATCTTGCATCTGGTGTCCCTGTAAGAACTCAGGAGTTAGGTTGCCTGTTGCTAAAGAGACCTGTTTGAAATTGGGGAGCTGTCTGTAATCCAGGACAGGCTTGTTTTCCATGGCTACATTGAGATAGTTGCCATTTTCCTGGAGGAGTGAAAGGTCATTAATTATATGTTCAAGCTGGGGGTCATGGATAACAACCTGAGGGATTCTCAGGTTGTCTCAGGTTGGTATCGCAGCAGGTCAGAGTGGGGTCTGTGTCTGACTTTGTTAATTTGAGTAGCTGTGGTTTTGGGATTGTATTGTAAGTGTAGGAATCTGTGCTTCAGATCATTAAAGCATGTGTCCCAACTGGTGGAATTAAAGCACACACAGTTGTAACACAGAGCTTGGCT
>JAGPOW010003528.1:1537728-1564932 GCA_030014935.1 Caiman crocodilus | reverse complement strand
ACACAGTGAATGCAGTGGAGTGCTTAGGATGAAAGCTGGTGGTGTGAAAGTAAATGTTGTGATTAGTAGGTTTCTGGTGCAATGTGGTGGTGACCTGGCCATTGCAAACGTTCACCATGGTGTCTAAGAAATGAATTTGCTCAGTGGAGTATCCCAGAATCAGTTTGATGGAGTACTGGAAGTTACTGTAAGTTGTTAAAGCCTCAGGGGAATTTATGCAGAGCTTCATTCCCATGTGTCCACACACTGAAGATGTCATCAATGTACTTCAGTTTTATCAGGGGTATGAGAGGGCAGCTGCAAAGGAAGTGGACTTCAAGGTCTTAAAATAAAACTACCTTTTGCTTTTATTTTATAAATAAAAATTCCTTAAATTTACAGAAACGCTATACACCTTTTGAAAAAAAAAATATATATGCACACATTTAAACACCATGTTATTTATTACAGCTAAAGGCAAAAATCATACCTCTAGGAACTGGTCTCCCTTTTGTGCTCAGGGCACCATCTCCTAGAAAACTGTGACAAAAAAAACTTAGAAGTCTGAATGGATAACTGGAGCAAAACAGTTAGCTTGATCCTTGGATGTGTAAACAGGGGATCATGAAGTAGGAGTGGAGAGAGAGATTGTTGTATTACAGAGACCATTACTAGGTGTAATGTCCAGTCCTGGTGTCCTTACTTTAAAATGACTGTTAAAAATTGGAAGGGATTTAGAATAAAAGATACAAGAGCAGTTTGAATTTAGAATGAGAGACTAATGGAGCTCTAATAAATTAAATGGATAAAGCAGTGGCTAAGAGGCAACTTGAATATAGTGTGTAAGGACCTACATAGGAAAAAAACGTGATGGTAGATGGCACTTAATCTCACAAAGGCAGAATAAGTTCCAGTAATTAAAACTGAATTTATGAACATTCAAATTTGAATGATAAAATGATTAGCAGAGTTTAGTTTCCATAAGTTGGAATTTTGAAAGAAATAGCTGTTTGTCCAGTTGCCTCTTCATCATGGCTGTCATCAATCTTTATCATGACACCTACGAGAAGCCAGCTAACTGATCTTAAGGAGCAATTTGAAATAAATCCTTCTGTGGAGTGGTTTAGGGAAAGTGCCCTGCATATAAAGGTCAGCACAGAAGAAAGCACACAAGTGTTAATCATGAAGTGAGCCAAGAGGTATAAGAAGGTTATTGTTATTCATGAAGCAGAAAGCACAAAGGTACAAATCTCAGAGGCAGGAGAAGGGTTACATAGGGCCTTGAGAGCAACAGCAAGAAGCTTGAATTTTATAAGGGGCTGGGAAGAGGAGATGTCAGTACTCAAAGAGATGAGGTGTGATCACATCAAGCTATGGAAATGATCTACTTGGCAGAAGCATTTTCAGTGAGTTGCAGCAGTGTAGAGTAAAGGTGAATGTGAAAGCACACTCTGGGCATAAGTTAGCTGGTTACCTAAAAGGGAGGGTGAAAGAGGAGGAGACTCCAAAAGATTATCTTGCCTAAATGAACATTTTCATCATCTGGACAGAGAAGAATTAATGAGTAAATTAAATAGCACTGAACATGTTCATGAGTGCCATCCATCTGTAATCTACCTCTTAGGATAGTTACCCATTCCTTGTTATTGAAGAATCGGATTTTCACCTAGTTTCCTTTCAGCCTTTAAATCTGTCCATAAATGTTGTCCTGATCTTTTGCATTGCAAAATTAGCATGAGTGAACTTGATTCGGCCTTTCCTTTAGAAGTCCTGCTGTTGTGAGCAAATGTGTAGCCAGATGCAGCAGCAGAATTCGGAGGGTGTAGTATGCAACCGCTGATCCTTGTGGATCATGGTGTGTGTGTGTGTGTGAGAGGTCATCAGGACCATTGACATGTACACCTAGGCAGGAGCATGGAAGAGTGGAGGCTGCCCTGACCTTCCATCCCTTCCTTTAGGCCATTGAGACTGTCTAGACTTTGGACATTAAGTCCAGTGCCTCTGGCTGTAGTTTTACGTGTGTCCAGGGTCCCCCACATGGCGGACAAGAACTCTACCACTGAACCACAACCTATGCACTGCCATGCTATGCATCCAGTTGATCTCTACATAGTGTGCTTCACATTCAGCTTAATCTACAGTGTAGTGTAGCTAGTTAGCACTTTAGAGTTGATTCTTTTGCCAGCTGGTGGGTTCAGTAAACTTCATTTGTAAGAAAATGGCTGAAAGAGTTGGAGGTATTTTATGTAGTATTTGCTAGGGGAGCTGAGCAGAGGAGAAAAAACAGCAGAGGTCTAAAGAGGTGTGTGTTATATATCAGTCCATAGGATTTCTTCCTTTTCTATATAGTTTCTTTATAGTTGAAAGTCTTGTGCTGTATGAAACCATTTAGTTTCTGACCAAGTTTTTCTTTGTAGGTTACTTTTAACACTGCAGTATTATCTACTTCATTGGGCCTACACATGGGACCTCCTGAGTTCTTTAATCTGCTAGTGACTTAATGTGGCCCCACACTTACTAATGTGCTTTTCAGTATTTTTTTAATTGATTTGCAAATTTTCTGTTTTCTGAGAGAGGGAGAACCTTTTATATAAGCTATGTGGAACATTGCTGTGGAGGAGAGGGAGGGAGGAGGGAATAGAAGGTGCTTTCCACTTCTTTGATAATAATTATAAGAATCTTTTTCAGCAAGTCTTAGAATGGCAGCATCAAGGTGGTATGCTTGGAAAATGACTTGGGACTCTAGATGTCTGGCTGATTAAAGACTTGCATGAGGGGGAAAAAATCATCTGGTCCTCTCTCTTAATAATACCTCTTCTGAATAGCTATTGAGAACAATTATAAAGGCAATAAGAAAAGGGAAGTGTAAACCAGTATCTTGTATTAGTTCTCCATCTGTACTACCTTTCCTTTTACATACATAAGATTCTTTTCAATATATAAATTGAGACGACTACTTCTTTCTGACACATTTGCAAAGTACCTTGCACTTTTGGATGCTATTTGGGGGCAGGGGAAAGGCATATTTAAACTTTTTTTGTAGACTGTTCCATCTCCCAATACAAATATTACATGCATGTAGAATGCTGCTTTGTAAGATTGCTTTAAATACAAACACTATAAGACTCAATAATTCCACTGGAGATTGGATTCAAATACGTCATGGGTTGTGTCTACCATGGCCCAAACAGGCTTTCATAGGTTGTCATACTGAAGACTTGTATGTTTTCCTTGAAGTTATGTATCTTCCATATGTCAGTGTACAGTGAAGAAATTGTATGCTGGTCTCCATATGAGCAGTTGGCAGCAGTGACCCATTGGTTAGCGAGACTTACATCCCTCTTTAGAATTTTGTTTTCTCCTGCAGACATTTGCAGCAAATGGGCCTCGGAGAGCAGATTTCCAAAAATGTGTGAGATATCTATAAAGTGAATAAGATATTCTAACTTAGTCTCAAGCCTAGTGATAAAGCTCCAGAAAGTTTTGTGTTAAGGACTTCCTGCCATATCAGTAGCAGAGACTTACTTTTCTTTTCACATTATCCTTCCTTTTTCATGACCCATTAAACCTTTTATGTCTGCCATCTGGTCTAGCCCACTGCAGTGTTTCATAGAGGATTTCTTTTTATAGGCCAGGCTTATGCAGTTCATGACCTATGTTCCTGTTTTTTGCAAACCTCCCCCACCCTCCTTTCTCTGTGCACACATGCACACACGTTTTTGAGAAGGGTGTTTCCCTCTCAGGTTGGTAGAAGGTACGACAGGGTGACAGCTAAATAGTTAGTCTCAGGTGCAGCCCGCTCTGCCTTCTGCCTGACTTAAGACTAACAGGATGGACTACCTCTTGCTGCACTCTAAATTGTGGACATTAACAAACTGTCAAGTAATTTTTTCATTTCTCAAGATGAAGATAGAAACTATCCTTGGACAGCAACAGGGAGCTAAAGCTCCCACTAAATAGTTTAGATTTTTTTTTTTAACTTGGAAAATGTTAGTTTTTAAACATTTTTTTCCAGCCCTATTGCTGGAAATCTAGATGAAGAAATTGGAAGCTTGTCTAAAAGCTATCCTGTACTTTAAACAATAATCCAGGAAAGTTTGCTGCAATACTAGCTGGTCAGAATGTTCCCTTGCACTCCTATAATCTATTATGTCTATTGCCTGTCTCTTTAAATTGAAAAGAGTTTAAGAACTGAAATCTGAGATACCATAGGGTCCATCTTTCAGTGGGTAGCTCACGTACATTAGCAGCTTATCCACAGCATCTGCCAAGAGCTTTCAGGAATGTATCACCTGGATATCAGGACTGAATTGGTAGGAAAAGTTGCATATGCATGCTATTTAATAGTCCTGGCTGATTGTCCTAGGTGGTTTATCCATTTTCTTTATCAGTATAGGAGTGCATACTGCAGTTGAGTTGATGCTCAGATTGATTTGTTGTAAAATAATACAGAGAGACCATCCTGGAAAGAACAGCAGTGTAGTTTTGTGCACATCTTGGTTTTAGGCTTCTATATGACTTACATCTTTTATAGAAGTTTGTAGTTTGCAACTCAGTTTAAAGGAGTTAAAAGAGTTTAAAGTGTTTATTTTTTGAAGAAGAAATATTTGTCAACAGGAGGAAACTAGCCCAAGAAAAAGTTCACCACTAGAGGGCCTCCGAAAGGTCCTGTGCGTCATCCGCTTGCCTTTTGAAACGGCTTAAACGTTTCATTTGTTCATGGCCTCAGTCACTTGCTTGACTACTGAACTAGCAAGCCAGCCAGTCGTACCTATTCCCAGTGCAGAAAGACAGTTGGCAGATGCATTTCTTTTTTATTGTATTTGGAACAGCTGTGGGGGAAGTGCAATAGAATTATTGAACCTGTATCCACTGGTAAATTTGAACGTGCTCTTAAGTTCTGGGTAAACTTCAGTGATATGAAAATGCAGTGTGCTAATTCATGTTTGGTGAAGAGTTCGTTATGCTAGTAGTTGCTATGTGTTATTTATATTATAGTAGCACTTAGATGCAGTAGTTAGAATACAGGATTCCATTTTGATAGGTGCAGTACAGTGAAAAGATGGCTCTGTCCCAAGGTTTTCACCATAACAAGATACATTATTTTGGATAAGTAACTTTAAAGATGAGGAAAGACAAGGGAAATATTAATGCAAACTGAATTTATGTACGTCAGATGCACTTTGCCAGATATTTTTCAGATTGGACTAAATTTTATTTGTAAATAAAAATTCCCCTGGGATGTTGCTAGTATTCCAAGACATGGAAAATCAGCTTTCACGCTCTATGGTGCCATCCTCTTGCAGCTCTCTTAAAGCTGGGGTGCGAGCTTTCTGGAGTTACTCATTTTGCGGTTATCTACTGTTACTAGCTTTTTGATACAAATACAGTGCCCCTCTCTCCCACTGCCTAGATTTAGGGCAGAAGTATTCTTTTAGTACTTCTGCCTTTTCTGTATTATTATTGATATTGTTATCATTTCAGTTAATAGTAATTCACCAATACAATTGTTAGGATTATTTTTGTTCCTGATAAAGTTTATAGTTTTTAACCCTTCCAACTGCAGACTTCTGTGTGTCCTCTTGCTTCCCTTACCAGATTTCCACTGTTCTCATGTTATGGTTTGTATCATTTGTTATCACTTCCCCACTTTTCCATTTGTTACCTATATATTTTATCCTTTAATTACTTGTGCTTCTCTAAACCATGTTTTGTTTTGTTTTTTAACCTGTGAGGCCTTTTTTCTCAGTTGTTAGTTTGTGACTTTCTTTCAATCTGAAATACTCTTAAACTTTTACTAATTATCTTTTATATTTTTTCTACTTAAATTCAATCTATGCTCATAATTATTCTTAGCTTTATATAATATTGGGCTTTTTGAAATATGTACACACTTATTTACTGGACTTTATGTTCAACGAATGTAGTCAGGTTTTGATCACCTGTGGCATAAGGGACCACCACTGTGTTTTAATTCTGCCATCAATTTTATTCCAGTCATATAGAATTGTAGAGAAGTATGGCCAGAAGAGATTTCAATAAGTCATCTAGTCCAACTCCTTGCCTGAGGCAGGATCATCACTATCCAAATCATTCTATACTGATCCACAATCCAATCTCTTAGTAAAACTGCTCTGTCAACTCTGATACAACACAAGACACAGCATCCTAACCTGCCACAGATAAAGGGGACCACGGCAGCCAACATCTTGATCCTGCAGACATTGTTTAAATGCTCAGTAAATCCCAGGAAGAGGGTCATGCCCCCCTGCCACAGAGAAAGGCAAAACCCACCACAGGCTGTACCAGTTTGGTCATGGTAAAATTTCTTCCTGACCCCAGCCATGCCAATCAGTCTAACCTGAGTGGAGAGGCAAGACTCTCTAGCCAAGAACATCCAGGGTTAAGTCTCAACAGGAGCATTGGTACACCCAGTAAAATCACCAGCCTTGGCTGCAGCTGACACCCAGTGCCTCTAACATGTAACAGCAAGGAGGATTGAGTGGGGGTGGAATTCCCTCCCAGTGCTACCAGCCCAGGAGCATGGGAAGTTCCCCCATTAGAAGGTAGGTATAGCAATGCCTAGAACATCCCCAACTAATGGCTGTCCAGCCTCTTCTGGAACACTGCCAGTGATGGAAAATCCACAACTTCCCTAGGTGTCTATTCCATGCTTCGCTGTTCTAAAAGTGAAGAAGTTTTTCCTGATATCCAATCTAAACCTATTTTGCTGCAACTTCAGGCCATTAGTCTGCATCCTACTCTCTGCAGCAAGAAAAAAAAAGGGTTTTCTCTCTTCCTTATGGCAGCCCTTCAAGTATTTGAAGATTGCTATCAAGTCTACTCTTAAGCACCTTTTCTTGAAGCTGAATATGCCTAGTACCTTCAGCCTCTTCTCGTACGACTTGCTTTCCAAGCCCTTTATCCTCTTTTTTGCCACCTCTGGAACCTTCTCTATCTTCTCTATGTCCCTTTTACAGTGTGGATGCCAGAACTGCAATCAGTCTTCCAGATGAAGCCCAACCAATGCAGAGTAGAGAGGCACAGTCACTTCCCACATCTTGTACTTAACGCTTCTGTTGCTGCATTCCAAGATCACATTTGCCTTTTGTGCAGCTGCATCCTACTGCAAACTTGTATTGAGTCTTTTTACCAAAACTCACCTGGCAGTGTGCCCATTGCCAGGCAGCAGGAGCCCTAGGGGTGGGTATTAGAGGCAGCTCTGGTGCTGTGTCTCTCCACCTGCCTCCTGCAGTGATAGTGGTAATGATAATGGTAGCAGCAGAGCAGGACCCCTCAAAAGGTGGTGGTGGGCAGAACCATGGTGGAGGGCAAGCTGCCCACCAGCATGGAGAATGGGGCAGGGACTAGGTGCTGCACAGCAGTTCAGGCACCCCCATGGCTCCCGAGGAGTAGGCTGCCAGGTGGGAGGAACCAGCCCACGTTGGGTGCCCCACCTAAGTGTCTAGCAGCAGGTCTGCCTGAGCCTTGGCGGGGCTAAGCCCCCTGAGCTTCCTCTCAAACAGCCCCTCTCCTACCCAGTGCCATCTTGGTGGTACTGGGAAGTGGAGGGGCTATTTGAAAGGAAATTCAGGGGGTTAGCCCCCCTGAGGCTTAGGCAGTCACATGTACAAATTGCATTTTTCATGAAAATCACTTAAAACTTTGTGATTTTTATGAAAAATGCAAAATCAGGATTTAAACCAGGCCCTATATACAAGTAAAAAGATATACTAGACCCTACTGGGAAATAATTATTCCATAACAGTATAGTAGGACACAGCTGGAGAGCTCTCTACTTCTGAAGTATCTACTCTGAGCCTCTGTACTGGCTGCATTGATCTTTAGTGAATTTGTGGTTGCTGAGTAGAGATGTTTTATTAGCTATTTCTATTGAAACTTAGGTAGAGAAGAGTGCAGGAAACTGGTTATCTCTAATTATAATTATAGCTGGGGTGGGTTTTTTTTTCAAATGAATGATTTGAGCTTCCTTAAACTGGAAACAAGTTAAAATTGATATATAATTGGAGGGGGGGCAGTAAAAAGGATGAAAACATTGTTTAGAGAGATTTTTAAGTAAATGTGTGCTTCTTGTTTTGTGCTATTACAACATGGAAGTAAATGCAACTGACAGTCTAGAAGTGCTCTCACATCAGTAATCAGATTAATTTTATGGCCTTACAAAAAAAGAATTGCTAGGTTTCTTTTATGGATCAGGGGGAGGGCTCACGGTGTTGGCATGATAATTACATGATTCTTATGTTTGTTGTTTGTTACTTACTGTTTAGAAATAAACTTGCTAAGTTTTCTTTCTGGTTATTTAAGATAAAATGTTTTTGTTTTAACAAGGTTTATTTTCTTCACCTAAATAGGCAATTTATTATTTTTCCTGCTTTCTTACAGTGTAAAAAATGCTGGATGCAAATTGTAGAAGACATTTTCCTGTGGAACTTATCCGTGTGAATCTTCTCTAAAATTCCCTGAAGGTATATACTGCACTTGTGATGGACCCTCTGAATACTGCTATGTTAGGTTTGGGTTCTGATTCCGAAGGGTTTTCTGAGAAAAGCCCGTCTGCAGTAAATACAGGCACAGTGGCAGGCAAAAGAGAAGCAGAGCTAGAAAGTTGCACTAGGGAAGAAGAAGAAGAAAAGAAGAACCAAGAGGGGACCAACAGTGAGGCTGGAAAGAATGAGGGCTTGACTGATGAACAGCAACAATTTTCAGTGAAGGAAACAAACTTTTCAGAGGGAAATTTAAAATTGAAAATTGGTCTTCAAGCTAAGAGAACTAAAAAACCCCCAAAGAATCTTGAGAATTATGTGTGCCGGCCTGCCATAAAAACCACCATCAAGCAACCCAGAAGGGCACCAAAAAGTGGGAAGATGACAGATGAAAAGAATGAACACTGTCCTTCAAAACAAGTGAGTAGTATGAAACATTGTTTAATTTCCACATTATTCTAAAACAGGTTGTGTGCACTATTGGCCAAATTACATGCCTACAGAAAATGTAACACAGCCTTCTAAAGTGCAGTTACAATAAAAAAAAGCAATGTCTCCCAGAATTCATGGTACATATCCATTGATAAGTTTAAGGTCATTGATAAAGTCTGAGTTAGCTTACAAATCTAAAAGGGTTTTTTTGTCTTCAAAGCAAGACCATGCTCTATTTAGACTGCTCTGTATGTTATCATCCACAATGAAGATTCTGACTTCATAACTTAGCTGGACTGTCTGTTAATATTGGCAGAAAATTCATTTTGTTCTTCCACTTCTTGTTTGACTTTGACAAAGTGTATTGCATCCTAAATGGATAACCTTAGGAAAGTACTTGAACAGTATCAAAATGATTTTTAGTCTCTTGCATGGAAATTTGCTCTTCCTTCTATTTGAACTAACACGATGTATTTATAACATCACTATCATAGATGGATGTATACCGCTACTTAATAGTTGTGTTAATGCGTTGCTGCTAGCCATGTCCCTTGCTACCCATCTATGCCCTTTTACATTGTCCGTGTTTACTACCCAAGGCCTTGATTCAGCAAAGTATTTAACGTATGTCTAAATCCTGTGGAAGCAAAGCTTAAAGTTACCAATGTGCTTTATTGAGTTAAGGCTGAAAATCCCTGCTCCCAACCAACTGTTCTTGAAAATCCTTCTTCCTTTATTCCTGAATCCTTCCAGTTCTCCACCTCTCTCCTTGTGCTTCCCCAGGATTTATTTTATAACTGCCCTCACTTGATACGGCAGCCCCCAGGCAGTTTGTCCTAAGACAGGGTTGACAACCTAGAGTCTGCAGGCTGGTGGACTTTGGGAGCTTCAGCTGTCCTGTGCCACAGCTAAGTGGTGGGGTGCTTTGTTTGCATTATATTGCAGAGACAGTGTTATTTTCCTGAACTGGTAGGCAAGCAGAAACAAAAGCCTTGAGAAATATGTGCTTGTTGTGTTTCTGTGATGGATTTAAGGTCTGAAAGCTTTCTTTAAAAAAGAATTTTGTTTTTTTATTTTAGTAACATCAGGAATATCAGCTATAGATTTTTCTTTGTGTTGTTTGAAAGTTTTTTATCAGAGATATTGAAGATAACTCTTGCACCGTAATTCAGTGATTCTTAACTAGGGTGCTGCGAGATCCTTCTAAGGATCTACAGTTTCACACTAGAGCAGTATTAGTGCTATTAGGTGTGTAAACATCCAAACAGGATTCACCAGAAAAACCCAGTGATTTCAGATAAGAAGACCACAGCAGGTCAAAACATTTTTGGCATTTTGGCTTCCTGAGTTCTCTGCAACAGAAGAACAGACTGACTTTTATTTGTTTGGGATTGTGAATCCAAAAAAGATGACAAAGATGATGGGGAAATACAGATCGCCCGAGCAAGGGACTAACATTAAAGGGATGGGGGTGAGGAGGGGAAGGCAACTAGGTTACAGGAGATGCAATGTTAGTCAACTAAGCCTGGGGGAAGGGGAAGGAGGAGGTTCACGACGCTGAGAGAGAAAGAAGATAGATGCACACAATCCCGTTACAGTGGTCCACAATGGTGGAAGAAGTGCTTTGAAGAAAAGTGTCTCAGTCCATTTGGAGTCTCATCACGGGTGTCCTCTTTGGGTGGAGCGGGATTGTCCGTTGCTGAAGAACCCTCTCAAAATGAAGGTCCAACTGGTGCAGAGGAGGGGGTTCAGGGGGTCCCCCCTGGGTCCGGTCTGGCAGCGGTTTGTCGGGTGGGTTGGGAGTACGGGCGATTGCCTGTGATATGTTCCACATAGATGTCCCAGGACCAGCAGATGGTGTCGGACACCATGAGGCAGCGCATCAGTTTGGCATAGTGTCAGGAGATGCAGCAGGCACGCAGGATGCTCTTGTTGCTGGGGTCCCAGGCTCCGAGCATGCCCACGATGAGTGCGTTGACCATCACATCATAGCCAAAGCCCCTCAGGATGTCGGCCAGCAGGGCATACTTCTCCCACTTGTGAGCCCGGGCATCAATGAAGGTTTGGCACCGGTTCTCGAAGGGGGTGATTATGTCCACGATCATGACCTTCTTGGCCTCTTCGTTAGTGATGACTATGTTGGGTTTCCTTAGCCAAAAAAACCAGTGAAAATGAAGAGCTGATCTTTTCCAAGGGTATGCCTAGAGTCTAAGGAGCTATGCTCTGAATCTGATGAGGTGTGCCTTGAGTCTAAAAAGGTTGAGCAGTACTGCTCTAGCTGAAGCTGTAGGAATGCCAGATCTTTTAACAAAATTATCTTTTTACAAAATTCTGATTACTTGAATAAGCAGATGACCCCCCAAGAATTGTACACAGTCTGATTTAAAAAATTACGTTTCCTCATAATTATGTATCAATTTCTTGTTGATCAAATTCTTCAAAAATTATACAATGTTTCAGGCTGTACACATTTTGAACCCTGCTGTATGTGGCTTTGTATATACAAAGAGCCACTGCTTCTCTCTTACATTTTATTAATTAAAAAGAAGCAAAAGAGGAATCCCGTTTGTTTTCGTTCAGTTCAAAACCCTTATTTCAGTTTAACTTTCCATGTCGTCTTTTTTTTTTTTTTACCTTTGAGACTAGAGTGCATCTTAGGCTACCTCTACACATAACAGGTATGGCACAATTAACTTGTTAGCTGTGCTGTTACTTTAAGACCAGCTACACATGCAAAGTAGCAGTTGTACCATAAAAAACACCATTCAAATATAAAGTTAGACCTCAAAAATATGTATTAACTTTATAGCTGGTTGCTGTTGCATTTTAATTTGCCTGTATAGCAGAGTTTTAGCTGATAGGGCTCGTAGCTGTAGGGGTGCACAAGGCTCAGCAGGTAAGGGGACTCAGCCTCAACAGCTGCTGACTCTGAGTCCTGTGGCTGGGGTCCCCCTGCACTGGCAATAAGATACAGTGGGATCTAATGTGCAATCCCACAGTCATGCCTTCTGCCATGCATGTGTGCACATGTAGAGGGACCCTTAGTGTATCTGAAAGAGAAATTATGTTTGCTTTTTCTAGACTAATCCCAATCAAGAGAGTGAGATGAGGAAATCTAAATCTGCCAGGTGCTTTCTGATAATTGGTTGAAAGGCTGACTTTGTCATTGTCTAAAGGTACCTACAGAGGAAGGAAATTTATGAGAATAGATGGTTCTTTAATGTAGCAGAAAAAGACGTAATGAGAGATTTAGTGTTTGGGAGCCAAATCTAGGCAAATTCAGGCTTGAAATGAGGCATAAATTGTTAAGGCCTGAGTCTAAATCTTTCTTATACTATTGGATGTTGCTTAGGGTATGAACAGGAATCTGCTGTTCTCATTTTTCTGCTGTTGACTGAAACAGAATAATTATTACAAAATATCTATTACTTAGCATTTTAATAGGGTTGGGTTTTTGGCCTAGTGTTCAACCCCCAATTTGGAGGATGGTTTGACATGCTTTGTTTGCTTTCTCCTTTTGATCAGTTGGAGCATCACTATCTCTAAAACTACTGCTGTACTTCTCAGAGTCATTGGAACAAGCAAGCTATTTTACTACATCAAAATATAGCTAACTTTCTGGCAGTTTTTAACAATGGACTTAATTAAACACTGGAATTTAACCACTCATGCAATGGATTCCCTATCATTTAATCTTTTCATTTAAGTATCGCATAGCTTTTTAAAAAATGTAGTAGTGTGTAGCTCGGACAAGAAATACAGGCTTGATGCTGAAGTTATCAAGTGAGTTTTCTGACCTCATTTATAGCACAAAGTATATGATTGAAATAGTCATCTTGGTCTACACTAACTGTATTAAACTCTCTCTCACTTTTTTGAAATAATTTTCATTTTTGTTTATATTTTTCTGTTGCTGCTGCAATTACATTGCAGAGTTGCCAAAGGCATTTGGCTCATGGTGTACCTGAATGTATGGCATAGAGAAAAGTATTGATATAATTTTCCCCTACAATTTTGCTCACCACTGACCAAAAATAGTTCATTTTAAATCTCATATACTTAGGAACCTACATAAATTACAGTAGAAGCTTGCCAGTGCAGTGGCACCTTTTAATCTCACTTTTTTTTGCCAGTTTCCCCCTGCCCCACTGAGTGGCTGAGAGGTACATAATGTTGTGGTTTTTGCCTTGGCCACACAACAGGGGCAGGTTGTGTGACAAAAAGAGTGACATTAAAGGCATTGCTATGCAGCAAACTTCCGCTGCAATTTAGGTAAGTCCCTACATATATGAAAACCTATACTGAACACTATTTTTAAATTAGTTTTACTATGCACAATCCCCACTCCCGTTTCATGTTTTGGCATTCTGACTGGATTAGAATGGTCTGCTTTTCTGTCTCATGGTATTTCTAGCAAGACGGTTCAAATGCACCTTTTAAAATAAACGCTTAGCATGATTTCAGATAAATAATGGGTTTGATGTCTGAGCAATTTCTGCAGTCTGTGTGGTGAAATGCAGTAATACCTTTTCCCTTTGTAGCTATATTTCAGAAAATGAAAGTGAACACTGAATATCTACAACTCCTTTTCTTTCTACAAAAAGGTAAAGGGACTTTGCTACATTCCAAAGTACAGGTACTTTGGAGAAAAAGGAAGCTGAAATTGAAGGGGAATTTAGTCCTTGTCATGTGCTCAGCTGATCAACAGGGACCACAGAGAAGTAAATGAAATGCTCTCTTGTTAGCCTCTTCAGGAAAATTAGAATCCTTCTTAACAAAAATTGCATTTCTTACCATGTTATGTGTCTTAGTTCAGTTTGCCTATAAAATCAGTTTGGGAACTTGGGCAGTGAGATTTCAGATAAATCTGAATCACCTTTGGAGAATCTTTGTCAAAGATGAATGGATTTAATGAAAATAATGAGTTTCATGCTTATAATGTTCATGGTTAAAACAGTGAAACAGAATGGAACCTGCCTGCGTTCTTCTGCCTTGTTGTTTCTCTGTTAAACTGCTGAGTGAAGATATTTTGTAGCTCCTTTATTGTCCTTGGTTGAATAGGTGAACACTGCAGGAAATTTTGCTGATGAAATCACAGCTAGCTGCTGAAAAATTCACAAGCAAAAGGTGGCAAACCTGAAAAGAGTTCCTCATTTTAGCTTTTCCAGCCTTTGTGGTAATTTAGGGGGGGAAAGCATGAAATCATTTCTGCAGTTTCATTCTTTGAGGAAAGCTCACTTCCTCTTGAACAAAAATATTACACTTTTTTCCCATTTGGTTATGGTAGCTAGTTAAGACTGACTGAATCAGGAGTATGTGATGTGTGTATGAATAATTTAGCTTAGAGATATTTCACATGGTATTTGAGAAGTTTTGCAGAGTATGTTGATGGCAACATTTAGTGTGGTTATTCAGAACATTTGTTTGTATCATATGATATGCGGTACAAAGAACAAGACGAGCAAAAATGTACAAGTGTAAAGAATATATAATATGGATTGCTGCTTGCTAGTAATTCCCAGGAATGTAAAAACTTTCTGCTCAGCAGAATGCATTGTTACCAGCAGATATTTTCAGAATATCTGCTTGCTTTGGGCACCTCTACTTCTGGGGGCTAAACTTGACATCCTGCACTTGGTTGGTGGCCCCTTTTTGAGTATTTTGGCTTTAGTGCGAACCATTCAAGGTTCACACAAAGGTGAACACACTTGATAATGCTGATGATTTTGCCTGCAAATAAATATAAAGGCAAAACTTTGAAGTTTCATTTCGATGTCTAGTTTCATAATGTAGCCAAGAAAATTATTTTAGCACTTTTTACCAGTATTGAAATGAATGTAGCTATGAGTGTGTGCCCATACATGACTACACCTGCCAAACAGAGGTATATGTTATAAGCACATACTGGATGAGGCATTGCTTCCCAGAAACAATTGAGAGTTTGGTCAGTGCTGCTTACTCCCAAATCTTATTAATAAATTGATGATTTTTGGTCGTTTTAAAATGTCTTCATTTGAAAGGTAGAGCCGGGGGAATTCTCGAGCAATTATTTCCTCCGTTGATAGAATCCTGTGCGCAACTGTCAAAAGCAAACCACAGTGCAGAGCTGTTGAACCTATTGTACCACATCAAAAGAAAGAAAAATGCTTATTCAGCTGCATATAGACCAGCTTGGAGCAGCAGAAACAAAGTGAAAGCAAGAGGATGGATATACAGTGTAGGGCTATGGATAAAAGTACACCTTACAATGTCATGGTTGTTCAGTGCAAGGGAAGTGAACTTCATTTCCTTTCCATTTAAGCAAACATGCTTCAACAGAAGATATTGTGTTGGAGAGGAGTGGCATCTTGCTGTACCTCTGAGGCTGTAGGACAGATATTGGCTGCCCTCGCAGCTGTCTCTTTTGTTTATACAACAGGAAAAAGTTCATCTGAAGTGTGAAGCCCTAGCCACAATTTACGCAAGATTATGGCTGCCATAGACAAGCTGGGCTCTGAGCCAAACTTTTTTCAAAACTAAAAAAAACCTTTAGCACTAACAGCTTAAGAGTTAGTAACAGAGAGGAGCTAAAGACATCATCCCTCTGAAACATCTGGGGCTGGAGAGACCTGGCCACAGGTGTCTGCTTTAAAAATTATTTTAATCAACAACCTTTCATTTGGGGGAAACTTGTTTAATTTCTGGAGTCACTCCTGGGACCACAGGCAGTGAGCATTGTTGAAAGCAACATTCAATTGCAGGGGCCTGCCCTACACTGAAAATTTTAGTGTAGATTAGTGAAAACGTTAGTCAAGATCTGAACTCTAGCACAGTCTGGACACAAGCATATTTATACTGACCTATTGTTTCCCCTACTTTGAGCTGTGTTAGATGACACTTAAAACCTGTGTCTGGCAATCATACCATGGCTAGCACTGCCAGAATTGCACTGATAGTAGATGAATGGTAGGAGACATCCCTAAAATTCTCAGTGTTGACCCAGCCTGGAGGTAGTTTGAAGTTGGATCAGCAGCCAGGTGCTTGGCCAAAATGGAATATGAGCCTGACGGAGTAAAAATAAATTAGAATTGGAACTGTAGAAATTACATATACTCTAAGAAGCTAACAAAAGCAAAGCTTTGGGGCAGTATTTGAAAATAATTTTACTTTGTGTGCATCAGCCTTGAATTCCAAAGTCAAAGGGCTGTCAGCAGCTTTCTGTGAATCTCCTATTTTTAAATCAGGCAGCTGAGCTTAGCTTATGGCGGGGTGGGGGTTGCCATCTTCTGCCACGAAACAGCTGAAGGAACTTGAACTACTGATGCTATAAGAATGTGAAATCAGGACATTTTCCCTGTACTTTCTGTATTGCCACTGGCAGTTGTTCCATTTCAATCCAGGTGCCGTCCCTGTTTTTATAATATAAACAGTTTAAAACGACTTCAAACAGAGCAACTAAAGTCCATTAAGATGACTGCAATGCTCTCAGTGCAGTTGGACTTTTTATTGTAATTCCTGTCCTCGTCTTTCCTTTCCCAGCCCCATTGCGTGTTTAATCAGATTGGAAGCACTTCAAGGCAGAACCCATGCGTTTCCTTGGCAATGTACTCTTTTGGCTGCTGTCAAATAGTATGGAATGCTGTAACAAATTAATAACTATAAAATTTAGGTGATTGTTCTAATGCTAATGTGATATCTTCCTCAGTGGAAGGAGGACTCCTTGGATGGTGAAACCAGTGAAGTAAAATGTTGGCCAAAAGCCTTAGTAATTTCCTACTCATCCAGGAACATTTAGCGGTCATTATCATTTTTTTGAATACCAGAATTGCTTTATAATTTTCACTCTTAGCTTTCTTTGTACATTTGATACTATTACTGCAAAAAAAAAGCCTGAGGCACATGAAATGTTTTGATTGCTGAGCTCTTAGTAACTTATAATGGGAAAAGGTAGCAATATATTGCTTTTGCAGTCCAATTGATTGGTTAAATGCATCTGTAAGTTAATCTAATAGTTGGACAACAGCATATGAATAACTTATTTTTATTTAGAAAAGTCACTTAATACCACCAACCTTCAATTACTAAATATTTCAGAATGTAGTAAACAAACAGCGGTTCAACTGATCCACTTTATAAATGTTGCCTCTCGTATGCCTTGTAAATACAGCAGCAGCCTGTTGATGCAATAGTCTCTGAGAAACAAAATGTTCTCATTGAGATGTACCCATTTATTGGGCTTGGGCGGGGTTAGTATCCAATTGGCAAAATAAAATTGGTTCTCCAAAATTGTTTATTAAACAGATTTGCTTCCGTTCACGGTCCCTATAGTAAAGTGACTTTCTGAAAAAAATCTAAATATCTGCCCTTCACTAGGAAAGGTACTTGTTCACTGAAGTTGTAGGCCAAAATACAGATTTTTTTTCAGCTTCCTGTGTTTAACTTCAGTAGTGGTTTTAGTTTGTTTTCTGTATAACTGCCTGTTATTTTCAATGGGCTTTACAAATTCATTTGCTCAGAAGTGGAAGGAAAAGAGTGTCTTCACCTTCTGTAGAACTTCCGTTTATTTAAAAACAAATTAAGATACAAGATCTGGGTCTTTCATCCAGTCCAGGATTTGCTGTGTCCCCATTTTTCTAAAGGCATGTCTTTTACTTATTTAGATATTGGCCCAAATCTAGTGCCTGATTTGAGAAAGAGAATACCTGTGCTTATTATGTGGGAAGGAGCTTTCAAATGTTATCTGAGCTTAAACTAATGCAGTGCTATTTTTCTGAATCTTCTCATTCTAAACAAGTCTTTCTGTTGTTTCATTTGCATACTACTTGGAGCTTTCAAAGTTGAGCAGTGGCAGAGGTGCTAGAACTATGCATTGAGACCAGAATTCAGAGGCTACACCTGTATATTATAAGACAGGACTGTAGTGCGACTAGCGAACAAGCTCTTGAACCAGAAGCAGAATATCCATGTCATTAGCCTGTATGGATTACTGCACTAAGCTCTCCATTCTAAAGCTGATTGGCTGTTGCAGAGTACTGCACTAAAGCAGCTTTACTGTTTCTGGCTTGTGGTATGTGCCAACACAGTGCTTCCACATCCCATACAGAGGCATTCAGAAACAGTTGGGGGAAGGGTTTGAGTAGCTGAGACCACTTTTGAAGAAATCAAGAGAGCCTAGATTTGGAAGAAGGTGATTATCATGTTTGAGAAGAGCTGGTTGAGGTGGGAAGGCCTTCAGTAATTATCACTGTTACCTACCATAGTTTTTTTAAAATGATGATGCAAATTGAGCAGGATCCAGGGACCTGTACCTAACATAAATTCTTTCCCAGAAGCTCGGGACGGCAGAAACTGCCTCATCTTGGTCTTGGCCTTGTCCCTGGGCAGATGGTCTTTTAATGTCTAGTAAAATTTCAAAGAGTGGGCATATTGATAGTAGGTTAGAGATGTTCAACGCTCTGAGAAATATGGGACAAGAAAAGAGAAACAGAAAAACATATGATGGGGAGATGGAATATGCAGTGTAAGGAAAGGGGAAGAAAGAACTGTATTGAGTGGGGAGAAAAGGAAAAGAGTAAATAGACCAGTAGCCCACATCTTCTAAATTTGGGACCCAGAAATTAGGCTTCCCAAATCCATGTTTTGGTGTCTTAACAGTGGGATTTTTCAAAGTGCCTTAACAATTTAAGGCACATCCCAGACTTTCTATGAACAGGGAAACCCAAAGTTAAGCTCCGAGTTTTAAAAAATGTTTGGTCCCTGAAAACCATAGAAAACTGAGAGTAAAGCCAGGAAGGAAAGAAAGTCTAACAAAAGGATGAAGTAATTAAAGCTGCTTAAAAAGAATAGTGTTAATATTCTAGCAGTGCTGCTCATTCATACAACTTATTCAACAAATATTTTTATATTGTAGTTGAGCAGCTCCAGAGCTTTCTAGATGCTATTTGAGAAATAACTACAAATGAATTCTGGTGTTATTTGTTCAGTATATTCAACTTCCTTCTGCTATTTGGCCAGCTTGGTTAATTTTTTTGTAAACTATGTTGAATATAAAATTGCTTGCTATTAAGTACAGTAGAAAAAGCAGTTTTCTTATTAATTTAATTTGCAGAAGGTTATATCTTTCACTCTGCCTGTTAGACTTAACTCTCAAACAAGCAGATGACATAAGTTTACAAAGGCCTGTACAGTTAATTGCCTAACAGTTATAAGGGTTTGTTGCATCCCTATGCCCCCGTAGAAGTTATTTTGTCAAGTGTGTTTCAAAAGTTTCTGATAGGCGTTGCACTTAAAAGATGAAGATTCTTTAAAGGCAAAGATTAATCTTTTGAAATGCTCTCATAGGAATGCTTTGGTTTGTCTGTCTATGTCCTTAGACCAACACAGCTACAACCTAAACACCTATAACACTGGTTTACCATAGCATTTTAGCTCAGAAAACTTGCATTTTAAATATGGTTGAGCTATAACTGAAAGTAATGATTGTTTATTATATTATACGTTTTCCTTTTCACAGACCAACACAGTTTGGCATATTTTAGCATGTTTAACAGTCTACTTTGGAGAGAGCCCCTGGCTGCAATAGTAGGAAGAGTTGTGGGACAAATTTGATGAGAATAGACTAACGCTGCATGTGAATAACTTTACACTAGCAGTTCCCAGTCCTTTTGAGCTGCAACCCAACTGCCAGCTCTTT
This sequence comes from Caiman crocodilus, assembly GCA_030014935.1. NCBI lineage: Eukaryota > Metazoa > Chordata > Crocodylia > Alligatoridae > Caiman > Caiman crocodilus. Next base: position 1,545,345 of record JAGPOW010003528.1, on the reverse strand, counting down.
CGTGACTGAGTGTGACCCCACTTCTCATCTGAGCCCATCAGGGTAATTCAGTGTCTGTGGCACTTATGTCCCCACTCATAATGGCCATGACCTCTTCTGGAAATCACTCGTTTACACATTGCCTGTCCACACTTGGGATAGTGTGTGGAGTCTAATTCCATATAGCCTGATATCAGGTGGGGCCTCTTGGTATTACTTTGTTATTCAGTTAATTGTTCAGCTTGGTCTTGTTAGTGAACACTAATTTTTGTGAACACTAAATATAATCTGTCTTTTTAAAATATATATATCCTATGATTAAAATAGAATAAAAGGTTTGTATTTGGTGATGCATTGTGTGCTTTTGTATGTTTTTCTATAAAAAGCCTCTGCATATTCATTGCAATGTATTTGATTTAAAAAAATAAGGTATGAGAGTAAGTGTTTCATTTACAGGCTTTTTAAAGTACTAGACAGCATGGTTTAAAGTACATCAGCATTACAGGATAGCATGGTAAGAGGAAAATAACTTCTCTGGTTTTACCCAATTCCTAAAGTATTTTTCTTTTTGTAAACTTTTAGGACTCTGCAAAATTGTACAAGAAATCTGGAGAAGTTGCAACAGTTGAATTTCATGCTGAGGAAAGTGTACAAGGAGAAACAAATCCTGCCTCTAAGAAGTTCTCTCCACTACAGTCTGAAATGACAGATTATATAAAGTCAGTTCCTCCTCCTTTTGTTGGTAGCCGTGATCCTGACTTGAAGGACCGAACACAAATTAATGGAGCAACAACTGTAACAGAAAAATTGGCTCAACTTATTGCCACTTGCCCTCCCTCAAAGTCTTCCAAAACAAAGCATAAGAAAATAGGAACTGGGACTGCAGCTGTACTGAGTAATAAGGACTTTGTAAAGAAACTGCCAGGAACTGGGACTGCAGCTGGACTGGGTGATAAAGATTTGGTGAAGAAACTGTCAGTAACTGGCATTGCTGCTGGATTGGTTAACAAGGACTCAGGGAAGAAGCCACTGGGGACTGGCAGTGCAGCCATATTGGTTAACAGAGATTCTGGGAAGAAGCCAGCGGGGATTGGCCCTTTAGCTGGATTGGTTAACAAGGACTCTGGAAAGAGGCCACCAGGAATTAGCACTTCAACTGGGTTAGTTAACAAGGACTCTGGGAGGAAGCAGCCAGTGACAAGTTCTGTAGTAGCTGGATTAATTAACAAGGACTTTGGGAAGAAACCACCTGGGGTTGGCACTCAAACTGGATTGACCAATAAGGAGTCTGGGAAGAAGCCACCAGGGATAGGCACTCCAGTGGGACTGCTCAACAGGGACTCTGGGAAAAAATCACCGGGGACTGGCACTCCAGCAGGGTCAGTTAACAGGGACTCTGGGAGGAAGCTGCCAGTGATTGGCACTCCAGTGGGACTGGTTAACAGGGATTCTGGAAAGAAGCTGCCAGGGATTGGCACTCCAGTGGGACTGGTTAACAGGGACTCTGGGAAGAAGCTGCCAGGGTTTGGCACTCCGGTAGGACTAGTTAACAGGGACTCTGGGAAGAAGTCACCAGGGATTGGCACTCCAGTGGGACTGGTTAACAGGGACTCTGGGAAGAAGTCACCAGGGACTGGCACTCCAGTGGGACTGGTTAACAGGGACTCTGGGAAGAAGTCACCAGGGATTGGCACTCCAGTGGGACTGGTTAACAAGGACTCTGGGAAGAAGCCGATGACCCTTGGGAGTTCAACGGTATTGGTTAACAAGGACTCTGGGAAGAAGCCACCAGGGATTGGCACTCCGGTGGGATTAGTAGTTAACAAGGACTCTGGGAAGAAGCCCCTGGGGATTGGCAGTCCAATAGGGTTAGTAGTTAACAAGGACTCTGGGACTCTGAAAGCTGACACATGCCTTTCTCACATGCCTTCTACCGAGCCCTTCAAGCTTTCTTGCAGTTCAAACCTCAGTAGCCTTGAAAGCCATGAGACTACAGATTTACAGAAAGACAATAACAACAGTAAAACATATGAAAAGCATATTATAAGACAAAATAAAGAAAGTGTCCTGGAAAAATTTTCTCTTCGGAAAGAGGTTGCTGATGTAGATACAGAGAAATGTAAGGAAGGTACTTGCATTCCACAAGACTGTTTCTCATCCAGTGAAAAGGGGACTTTTGAGGCATCTAAGCATGAAAAGCAGCCTCCAGTATATTGCACTTCACCAGACTTCAGGACAGGAGGAGCTTCAGATGTATCTACAGCAAAGTCCCCATTTAGTGCAGTAGGGGAGGGAAACCTCCCATCACCCTCACCCACTGTATCTGTTACTACCTTAAGTAGGAGTCTCACAGCATCTTCCTCTCAGTTAACTTCAAATCCTCTGCATTTAAGTACCACAGCAGATCTGTTAGAAGGAATTTCTGAGCAGAGTGGAAAGACCCATTTTTCTTCTGACAGTACACTCCTGAACCTGAACAGAACATTAAATCACAGTCTGAGTACTGACAAAGATTTAAACGATTCAAAAGGCACACATGTAGAAGCCCCAAGAACTGTTCCTGCTATAGGGAAGAAATCCACCCTGGTAACTGAATCGAGCATTCATGCTCCTCTCACCCCTTCGGTAGTTAGTTTCACAAGTTTGTTTAATAGCAAACAGTTTCTAAAGATTGGCGCAATAACTGCATCAGAGAAATCCTGCCAAGGCACTGAAAGTCTAAGCGCTAGTCAGCAGTCAAAACCATTAAAGAAAAGAAAAGGAAGGAAACCACGATGGACTAAAGTGGTGTCTAGAAATGCATGTCGGTCCCCAAAGGGTCTAGAATTAGAAAGGTCAGAGCTTTTTAAAAACATTTCATACAGTACATTGTCAAGCAGTAATCTGGAACAGGCCAAGTTCTTGAAAAATATAGGGTCATCATCATTTATAGAACATGAATTTGTCAAGCATCAGTTGCCAAAACTGAGCAAGTCTAGTAGTGGACAGTCTCTTGCACTACTGACAGAAGCTGACAAACAGGCTCATAAGTTCTATAGTACCCACAAACAGTCCTCCAGCATGTGTATAGCAGATGACCTCTTACCTGAAATGTATAAGCCCAAAAGAGGAAGGCCAAAATCAAAGGAGATGCCTGAGCTTGAAGGTCCCCCAAAGAGAACCCTAAAAATCCCAGCATCAAAAGTTTTCTCTGTGCAGTCAAAGGAGGAGCAGGAGCCACCTGTTCTTCAGCCAGAGGTAGAAATTCCCTCCCTAAAACAAAGCCTAACAGGCCAGGCTTTTCCAAAGAAGAGAGGGAGACCCAAAAGGCAGATCAGATCCTCAGTTAAAATGAAACCACCTGTTCTTTCTGTAGCACCTTTTGTTGCTACAGATAATTCAAATAAGATCGAGTCTGAAAGTGACCAGCACCGGAGTGGGGATTTCTTTGAGAGAAAGGAACAGCTCAGGGGTCCAGAGGAGGTTCAGCAAACTGTATGCAGCATGTCTGACCTTGAGGTAGAATCAGACAGAAAGGTTACCAAGAGAAATAATGGGCAATTAATGAAAACAATTATCCGAAAAATAAATAAAATGAAAAGTTTGAAGCGAAAGAAACTTTTGAATCAAATCCTCTCTAGCACAGTGGAACCAAATAACAAAGGGAAAGTGCAATCAAAACTCCACAACACAGTGTCAACTCTTGCTGCCACGTTTGGTTCTAAATTAGGGCAGCAGATAAATGTCAGCAAGAAAGGAACCATTTATATAGGAAAGAGGAGAGGTAGGAAGCCTAAAACTGTCCTAAATGGTATTTTAAGTAGTAATTCTTCTGGTTTAAGTGTTCTTGAGAAGTCTGCCCAGCAAACGAATGGGACATCACTAGGTCAAGTACTTCCCCCACTGCTGCCTTCAACTGCTAATAATTCAGAGGTTCTTCCATCTCCAGTTTGCTCTCAGTCTTCTGCAGCAAGTGGGGGGCAGAGCCCTGTCAGTAGTGATACAGGTTTCATTGAGCCGAGTTCAGTGCCATATTTACACATACACGCTAGACAGGGCGGAGTGGTTCAGACCCTAGCAATGAAAAAAGCCTCCAAGGGCCGGAGGAGATTATCTCCTCCTACTTTATTGCCAAACTCTCCTTCTCACTTAAGTGAGCTGACATCTCTGAAGGAAGCCACTCCTTCACCAATCAGTGAGTCTCATAGCGACGAGACCATTCCTAGTGACAGTGGGATTGGGACAGATAATAACAGTACTTCAGACAGAGCAGAGAAGTTCTGTGGACAGAAGAAGAAAAGGCATTCATTTGATCACGTATCCCTCATTCCCCCCGAAACATCAACAGTTTTAAGTAGCCTAAAAGAAAAACATAAACACAAATGTAAGCGCCGGAGTCATGATTACCTCAGCTATGACAAAATGAAAAGACAGAAGCGAAAAAGGAAAAAGAAATACCCCCAGCTCCGAGGTAGGCAGGATCCTGATTTCCTTGCTGAGTTGGAGGAACTAATAAGTCGCCTGAGTGAAATAAGAATTACCCACAGAAGTCATCATTTTATACCCCGAGATTTACTGCCTACTATTTTCAGAATAAATTTCAATAGCTTCTATACCCACCCCACTTTTCCTTTAGATCCTTTGCACTATATTCGAAAACCTGATTTAAAGAAGAAAAGAGGCAGACCCCCCAAAATGCGAGAAGCTATGGCAGAAATGCCTTTTATGCATAGCCTTAGCTTTCCTCTTTCCAGTACTGGCTTCTATCCTTCTTATGGCATGCCTTACTCTCCTTCTCCCCTTGCAGCTGCTCCTATAGGCTTAGGCTATTATGGAAGGTACCCTCCAACTCTTTATCCTCCACCACCTTCTCCTTCTTTCACTACCCCACTGCCACCACCTTCTTACATGCATACAGGCCACTTACTTCTTAATCCTGCCAAATACCACAAGAAGAAACATAAGCTTCTGCGTCAGGAGGCCTTCCTTACAACCAGCAGGACTCCACTCCTGTCGATGAGCACCTATCCCAGTGTTCCACCTGAAATGGCTTATGGCTGGATGCTTGAACATAAGCACAGACATCGTCATAAACACCGAGAACATCGTTCTTCAGAACAACCGCAGGTTTCTATGGACACTATAACAGCAAACAGTTCTTCTAGAACAGTCCTAGAATCCTTGAAGCGCTATAGATTTGGGAAGGAGGCTGTTGGCGAGAGATACAAACATAAAGAGAAACACAGATGTCACATGTCTTGTCCGCACCTTTCACCTTCAAAGGGTTTGCTCAGCAGAGAGGAGCAGTGGGTCAGGAGAGAGCCTTCGGAATCGAATACGTTAGCATTGGGATTACAGACGCCATTACAAATAGACTGTTCTGACAACTCCCCAGGTCTGTCCTTGGGAGGATTTACTCCTAGCTCTGAAACAGCCAGCAGTGACGAACATACAAATCTTTTCACAAGTGCAATAGGCAGCTGCAGGGTGACCGCCTCTACCAACACCAGTGGACGTAAAAAGTTGAATGACAGCCCTGGACTCTTCAGTGCACAGGACATTTCTCTCAGTCGACCTCTTAGGAAGGAGCCATTGCCTTCTATTGAAAAGTCACTACAGCCACTGGCAGGTAGGAGAGCTCTTCTTGGTACATCCCTTCTTGTAAGGCATGCTATTACTTTATCATATTTCAAAGGTAATAAAATAATTTTTGTGAAGTGTGGCAAAGGTAACATTGGGTTTATAGGCAGCCCTAAGTACTATTATAAAACAACTTGAAATGATGGTACAGTAAAAGCTCCATTATCCAGCATCCCCCAGGAATGGGGGATGCCGATTAATCAAATGTGCACCGTCTGGTGTACTCCCCGGCATCACTGTGCCAGGGGACAGGGCAGGGGGGCCCGCACAGGCTGCTTTGCCCTGGGCCAAAGAAGTGGCAAAGAAAAACTTGGCTTGCGACAGCAAAACAGGAAGTCCCCCAGAAGTGGTACTTCTGTTTCACTTTTGCCATATCCCTCTCATGCTAGTTAATAGAGTTTTCCAGCTAATAAAGTGCTGGTTAACACAACTTTTGCTGTAGTAGCATTGTGTGACCCAAAGGGAACACAGGAATTTTTAAAATCTTGTACCAGTTGATCTTTATTAACTGTAATTAGGGAATTCATATTTTTACTTATAAACTGAATAAAGCAAAAAAAGGAAACTAAGGGTTATTTGATGACCCAAATATATTTTAATGGAATTATTTTTCAGAAGGTTAACCTGCATTCTATTATTTCCTAGCTAGATTAGACACAGTGTCAGTGAAGAATGTGGGCTTTAAAATCCCAAAGTTGATTTCCTTCCCTCCCCCCCAAACAACTAAAAAATATTCTGCACAAGTGTTCTACAGAATTTTGTGTACTAATTTAGGTGTTACTATGTGCAGTATTTCCTTTATTTTTTAGAAATTTGTATTGGAATAAATGTTTCTCGCTTTAGCCATTTCTGTCATAATTCCTGCAGGCATCCTGGTAACATCACAAAGCAAAAGTAACCCACAAAAGAACTAAATAGTACTTGTGCTCTTATTTGCTTCTTTATGACATATAAAGAAGCTGTAATGGTTTTTTTTTCTGCTTGAAATTCAAGTCTTGTTTGTCCTTAAAAGATTGTCTGAAGATTGGACAACTAGTTAATGATTCCACAAGAGTTAAGGGGGTGAAAGATGAGTTCTTTGAATTGCTCTTAGTAAAATTGTTTTAAGGCAGGTTATCTTTGGATGCTTTTATTAATATGATCTGTCTTCAGTTAGGCAGCTGTCCATCCTCTGGATCACAATGTACAAGTGGTCTTGTCAGGTGCTTGATGAACAGAGATCCTGGTTTTCTCTAATAAAAAATAGTAAATTTTCTGATAAAAATAGCGAATTCTCTGATAAAACCCCTCAAATCCATGATTAAAATGGAACGCTGCTGTATATATAGGTGTCAGTTGAACACAATGTTTTATTGTTATATTTATAATTTTAAAGCAGTTTGGAAGTCTGCCAGTGCCTCTGTCATTACAGTAAAATAAATTCTAAATACCTATATATTTTGGCATTTGATATTGTTTTCCATCATGGAAAATTAGAGCTCCCCTGCCCCTTTAGCTTACCAGGACACAGATCTAGGCCCCTCACTCCCACACACAGCTTCCCAGCCCTGCTACGCTGGATCCTGCCTGCTGGGGTGCAGAGGCTCTGGGGGAGGGCAGTAGGGCAGGGAGCCTGAGCCTACAGTGGGCAGCCACCCCCATCCCACACACAGAGCTGGGAGGCACTTGTCCCCATTGCCCCTCCTCAGGAGTGTGTGCAGCACCAGCTGCCCGCCCTGCTGCCCCCCTTCTCCCCCCAACAAGCTTCCCATGGTCCCATCCTGCACCCTGCTGGGGCTCTGTTGCTGCATGTGGCCCTGGGCTCCAAGCTCCGTGCACCTCCCAGCTGGGCAGCAGCTGCAGCCACAGCCCTACCCAACTCCCTCCCTCTGGGGGCTTCAATCCCTGCCCCCCCAATTTACCAGCGGGGGAATGCATGCTCAGGGGCAACCAACATGGGTTCATCAGGGGCAGGTCTTGTCAGACCAACCTGGTGGCCTTTTATGATCAGGTCACCAAATCGTTAGACGCAGGGGTTGC
>JAGPOW010003528.1:1524408-1537628 GCA_030014935.1 Caiman crocodilus | reverse complement strand
GTCATCTGACCCCGGTGCTCTTTCCTGCCAAGGCAGGGGGTCGGACTAGATGATCTGCCCAGGTCCCTTCCGACTCTAGATACTACGATACTATGATACCTGCATGAGCTGCTCTCCAGGCTGCCTGGCAGCCATGTCATATACATGCACATGGCACTCCCTGCCTGACTGCCCTGCTGCCGTTCCCTCCACCCCCTTGCAGGCTGGAACTCTGCGAGCCTGCAGAGAGCTCTTTACAAAAGTATTTCTCCATCAAAAATGAGAAATCTGTGTTTTTCTCAGGCAAAGGAGGAAATTTGCGTTTTTCTCCATTTTTCCATGGGAAACGGAAAACCCAGATCCTTTATGGTGAATCCACTTGTGGCTGACTAGCCCGGTTTGAGTGTGATACAGTTTGTTATAAATTTCACAGTTCCTTGTGTTGTCTGAGTTAGAGTCCAAGTTTACAGCCCACTGATTCCTCCTCTCTTGCCTGGCTTCCATCTCGGGATCAGAGCCCACTTCACTTTGGGCTGCATGTAGTGCCAGATGTTCCCTCCAGATTGGACAGGATCATGCTGGGGATATGGTCTCCCTTCTATTCTCCTGATATGGTCAAACCATTGCAACCTCCTCCTCTTGGTAGTGGTTTGTAAGTGTGTTAGTCCTGTGCACTCCAGCACTTTGTGTTTGGCATTTTGTCTTCCCACTTTATTTTCAGGATCTTGTACAGGCATCTCATATGAAAGCTGTTAAGTCTCTTGATGCATCTGGCATATGTAGTCCGTGTTTCTGAACTATAAAGCCAGGATGATAACACACAAGTTTTGTAGATGTGCAGCTTCACTTTAGTTGATAGTTTGTTGTTATTCCAAGATTCACTGTGGTTATCTACAACCAGGAAATCTCTCAGAATCAGCTCTTTCACCTTGTTTTTTGCTCTAAACTTTATGATGTTAAACAAGCCTCTATGTAGTCTGGTGTGAGGATAAACCATCATTGCTGTCCTTAAATGCATGAAGAAGTGGGAATGAAAAGTAGATGTTAAAAGAGCATGTGGGCTAAGACACACCCCTGTTTCACCCCACTGTTGATTTCAGAAGCATTTGATTCTTTGTTTTTGTATGCTACAGTTGCCTTCAGACCTTGATGTAGTGAGTGAATGGTGTTTAGCAGTTTGGGGAAAGAACCCAATTTCTTCAGAACAGTAAAAAGGCCCTGTCTCTTAGGGCTGTGCGAAGCTTTGGTTCCTGATTTTATTTGGTGGTCAAATCTCTGACTCCGAATCAAATCGGGAGACCGTTTAATCTCTCCAAATTGAATTGGAACCCTCCAAATCAATTTGGAGAGATTTGGAAAGATTTGGCGATTCAGACATGGACACAGCTTTAAATGTTTTTTCTACATACCAGGTGGCTTGTGAATGCTGGAGCATCCCACAGGAGTGTGGGGAGGGCCTCTCCAGTATGCTCAACAGTGGACCCAGAAGCAGACCAGAAGGTCAGCCAAGGAACACACTGGGGGAGCTTCCTCGCACCTCCCCCGGCTCAGCAACTTGTTCTTCCTGGGTCTGGGGGGCACCCAGGGCTCCCCCGCAGCCAATTGCTGAGCTGGAGGGGGAGTGGGGGCTGCACACTCCTCGGCAGACCCAGAAGTGGACTAGAAGTAGTTCCAGTTCACTTCCAGGTTCGCTGCCAAGCACATGAAAGGGCCCCCTGCGCTCCTGTGGGACACTCCATCTGTCCCAGCATTGCAACACTCACGAGCTGTGCCTGGTACCTCAAGGTATGTAGAAAGAACATTTAAAGCTGTGTCTGTGACCAAATCACTGATTCTCCGAATCAGCATCGAATCTTTAGATTTAGCCAAATCAAATCGGGGACAGTGATCCGAATCAACAAATCAAATTGCTGCCCCCAATTCAGGTCAAATCCAAATTGAATACAGCCTGTTTTTCACACCCCTACTGTCTGCTGACCATATTGAAGGCCTGCATCAGATTGACGAAGGCTATGTTTCATAGTTGTTAGGGTTGGAAGGGACCTATTAGATCATCAAGTCGAACGCCTGCCCTGGGCAGGAATGAATGCTGGGGTCAGATGACCCCAGCCAGGTGTCTGTCCAATCTCCTTTTAAATACCTTCAAAGAAGGGGACAGTACCCACCTCCCTTGGAAGTGTATTCTGTATTTTAACAACCCTCAGAATAAAGAATTTTTTCCTGATGTCCAATCTGAATTTGCTGTCTTTTAGTTGTGGCCATTATTCTAGTTACCTTGACAGGTGCCCTGGTAACCATTGTAACCCCTATTTCTTGTTGGCCTCCCCAGTGAGTTTGTAGGTGGCCACAAGATCACCTCTCATCCTCTTGCAGAGGCTGAAGAGGTTCAGGTCTCCCAATTGGTCTACATAGGGTTTTTTCTGTAGGCCTTTAACCAGACGAGTGCGCATCCTCTGAACCCTCTCCAGGCCATCCACATTCCTCCTGAAGTGCATGCCCAAAACTGGACACAGTACTCCAGCTGTGGCCTGACCAGTGCTGCATAGAAGGGAAGTATCACCTCCCTAGACCTGTTTGTGATGCACCTACTTATGCTAGGAAGGGTGCTGTTAGCTTTATTTATTATCTCATCACGCTGGTGACTCATGGAGTCGACTACTACTTTGAGATCCCTTTCTACAATTGTGCTACTCAGAATGGTACCTCCTAGGGTACAGGAGTATTGATGATTCTTCCTCCCCAGGTGACATGACACTTATCCTTGTTAAACTGCATCCTATTCTGTTTGGCCCATTTCCCTTTTCTGTCCAAATTCTCTCCCTGCCATCTAGTTTGTGTACCACCCCCATAGTTTGGTGTTGTCAGCAAACTTGGACAGGGTGCTTTCTACTCCCTCATCCAAGTCACTAATGAAGGTACTGAATAGTACCAGTCCCCAGACAGAGCCTTGGGGGACTCCGCTGCCTACATTTGTCCAGATAGAAACCAACCTGTCCATCACCACTCTCTGGGTGCATCCCATAAGCCAATTTTCTACCCACAGGACTGTGTAATAATCTACGTTGCAACTGTTTAGTTTATTTTTAAGAATTGGGCGTGTCAAAGGCCTTTTTAAAATCTAAGTAACTAACATCTACCTCTGTTCCTTCATCCAAGCATTTTGTGACCCGGTCATAAAATGAAACTAGGTTAGTCAGGTAAGAGCTGCCTGCTGTGAACCCATGCTGACTGTACAGTGGTATTCATTTTTCTCCATACTTCTCTTGCAGTTGCTTCACCAAAAATATCATATCGCTGGTAGAGCATCCTGGGTACAGCTACACATGCAATTAAACCAGAGCAATAACTGGCGCAATATGCGCTGGAGTTGACTGCTCGCAAGTAGAGTATCTACACATGCGGCTGGGACCACAGCACTTTGAGTTGGGGCAGAGCAGCCCCAAACTGGCAGGGGGTCCTGGGCAGCAGAGGGGCAAGCTGGGGCACAAGTCTGCTAAAGTGTGGGACTAGGTGATAGGCAGCAGATGCACTTTAGCACCTTCATGCTCCAACCAGCCCCTGTCATCATCTGCATGTGCATTTCATTGCATATAGGTACTCAGCCATAAGATGACAGTACTATCTTACATCAGAGTTAATTGATTTATGTTGTCCTAATACTGGCACGTGTGCCAGTGGTGATGATTTACTGCAGACCTACTTAGTCTACTCTGCAGTAAAACACGTGTAGATGTACCCCATGAGTGAAGACCTCATTGACTTTCAGGATAGATTCTTTCACGTAGAGATTGCAACCTAGGGAGCATAATGCAAGTGACAACTTTTCCAACAATGTTTGACAGGGAGATACCTCTATAGTTGTCTCAGTTGATTCTGTCCCCCTTGTTTTTGTATAATTGTACACACCAAGCATCTTTGAAATCTTTTGGTATCATTTTGTCTTTCTAACAGCAGTATAACTTCATGGCACTTTCGAAGTAATTCATTGTTGGCACATGTAGATTTCAGCAGGCAAGCAATCGTTGCCAGATGTGTAGTTCCCAGGAATCGATTCAGTGGCTTTCTACAAATCTTCTAATGTAGGCTTATTGTCCTTATCCATCATAACTTCAAACAGTAGTCATCCTTCAAGCTCTTCGTGTTTGATTTCATTCTCACTGCAGTATACTACTCCATGGTGTTCGGTCCGGCACTTGAGTTATTTTGTTTATCAGCAATGCCATTTCCATTTAAGTTTTTCAATGGAGTTGCTTTCTTTTTGACTGGACCAACTGGTCATTTGATGCCTTTGTACATTCCACAGCTATCACCTGGGTCAGCTGCTTTCTGCATATCATCATAGAGTTTCAGCCAAAAATCTTGGGCACACCTCCTAGCCTCCTCTTGCATTTCTCTTCAAGCCTTTCTCAAATTTTCCAGGGTCATGGTGTTGGGAGATTTCTTGTATACGATTAGCACTATCCTTTTGTTCTCAACCAGTGGTAGTAAAAGGGGTTTTAGAGTGCTCTTCAAACCAGTCGGCATTTTTCTTACATTTTTTGCCAAATGCTGTTACAGCAGCATTGCATATGTTAGTTTAAAGCTTTCCTAAGCCTTGTTGGCCAAGCCGTTAGATAAACTTGCTTTCACAACTTCTTCATTGGATAGTCTGCATCTTTCTATATCTTTATTTTGGCTGATTTCAATTTGAGGATGACTGGTAGTTTCTCTATAGCGGATCTTCGGGCATTGATTCTGACTTTGCATCTGACTAAGGCGTAGTCAGTGTCACAGTCGGCACTGTCATAAGGCCTTGTGTGCAGGATTTTTCTCTTCAGTGAAATACTAATAGTTTGGATAAATTAAAACCTTTTTAAAGATTCAGTATCCTAACCCTTTTTGATAGTGTTTAAAGCTCACAATATGCAAGTTCTGAGATGTGAAACCAGGGAAGAAAATACTGTAAATCATTTATAATTCTAAGATAATTTAACCAATATTAAAAAGTTGGGCATTTGTTCTATGTGTTTATATTAAACCTTTTTGGGCCTTCTTATACACCATAAAAAAGCAAAGAGGGCAGAGATGCAATTAAAAAGAATCCTTTTCAGGCCACCATTCTGTGTTCTGATATATACCACCAGGGGGTTATATAAGAGTGACTTGAAAGGGCTACATTAATCACAAAGGTATTATAAAATAAGCAAATTGGACAATAGTAACAATTAGTCAGTTGTACAGGCTTACATTTTTCTCCATTGTGGAAGCTCCTCTTTAAAACTTGAAACCATTTGCTGTGTTCACCTGTTGAGGTCTCTAAAATTAAAGTAGTACAATAAAAAAAAAGATGGAACAGGTTAAAGTAAGAGTGCAGTTTAACTTGAGTTTCCTTTCTACCATCAATTTAAATAAAGGTTAAGATCTAAGAAACTTTTATTTTTATCTAGATTTCTTTGGGTTTTTTATTGTGTAACTCTAGTTTTTCTTTTATAAAATGATGTTCTGTGGTAGGACAGTGATGCAGCCCTCAATCAATCAGTCATACATTTGGAATCAGCACTTCAAGAATTCTGATGGAAAATATTACCAAATAAGGCTAAGCTGTAACTACTTTACATGTCTTAATTTTTCAACCTCGATAATGTCTGCCATTAATCAAGTGTATATTTTTCAAGGTCTTTATTTAAAAACTTACACTGCAGAGATTTTGTTCTTACATCACGTGTGTGTGTGCGTGCGCGCGCGCACAATTTAACATAGCTTATGTAAGGTTTTACTTTAACAAATAAGATTCCTGGATTAGTGCGAAGACAGAGGCTAACGTGATAGGAAATCATGGCCAGCCTTCCAGGACAAAACATAAGATTATGAAAAATCTTAGAAGAATTGTGTTGACTAGCTGTGGGCTACTAAAATAGTGTAACTCAGGCACTTTGAAAATACTACCCTTTAATCTACAGTGCAGTTGGCAGCAGGTAAGTTGACTAACATGATACTGAACACAACTTTTTCTGTTGTGAAAAACAACAGCTCCTGTTGTTCCTATGGGAGCCACTGGTCCAGTGCTTGCCCACTGGTCTGGCAGCTCCTGCCACTGCTCCTGCTGCTTGTCATAGAGGGCATGGTGGGGAGTGTGTGTGCCCTCAGATCTGCGTGGAGTGGGTTGGGGCCAGGGCTGCTTGGGGCTGTTCCTGGTCTGCCCCACGCAGATCAGGGGACCACCCCCTCTGCCCTTCCGGATGAGCAGCAGGAGCCACTGAACAAGTAGGCAAGCACCAGGCCAGTAGCTCCTGGATGAGCAGCATGCAGCAACAGGAGCTGCCCCCCTCTCCCACACCAACCAGGCGAGCCACAGCTCCATCCTGCACCTGACCTGCCCCAGCAGGGCTGCGCTTGCCCCTAGCCACTGCCCCAGTCCTACTCCCCCCTAACCACAGGGGCCTTGATCTGCACCCCCACACCCCTTCCCTTCCCTCCCACCACACCAGACTTACCAGCTGCACACAGCTCTCCAAGTTTCTGGGCTGTGCTCCTCACTGCCTATGTGCTGCACTGCGACTGCACACATGCACAGGCATTTATCGGCCAAATTATCAGACACATCAGACCAATTTTCAGTGCAGTCAGTTTTCTTTATATTGGTGCCGATCCAGTATCCGACTGATATATCAGTGCACCTCTAGTCAGATATTACTTTGATCTTCATGCTACCTATATTATCCATGAGTAACTAAGTTCACACTTACATTCAGAGGATTGACTTTAGCTGGAGGACTGAGGTCTCATCTACCAAAGACCAGTTCTCTGATTGTTAGTGCCTATATTTAAGAAAGGGAAAAAAGGAGAATCCAAGGAACTACAGATCAGTCAGCCTCACCTCAGTCCCTGCAAAAATCATGGAGCAGGTCCTCTAGGAATCCATTTCTAAGCACTCGGAGAAGAAAAAGGTGTTTAGGAACAGTCAGCATGGATTGGGGCAAATCATGCCTGACCAACCTGATTGCCTTCTCTGATGAGGTGTCTGGCTCTGTGGATATGGGGAGATTGGTGGATGTGATGTACCTTGCTTTTTAGCAAGGATTTTGATACAGTCTCCCACAATATTCATGCAGGCAAGCTAAGAAAATATGGGCTGGATGAATGGACTAAGATAGAAAACTGGCTGGAGCATTGGGCTCAGAGAGTAGTAATCAATAATGTGATGTCTAGTTGGCAGCTGGTATCAAGTGGAGTGCCCCAGGGGTCGGTCCTGGGGCCAGTTTTGTTCAGTGTTGTCATCAGCAACCTAGAAGATGGCATAGAGTGCACCCTCAGCAAGTTTCCAGAAGACACCAAGCTGAGGGAGGGATAGATACACTGGAGGGCAGGACTAGGATTCAGAGTGACTTTGACAAATTGGAGGATTGGGCCAAAAGAAATATCATGAGGTTCAACAAGGACATGTGCAAAGTCCTGCACTTAGGACAGAACAATCCATGCACTGGTACAGGCTGGGGGCTGACTGTCTAGGCATCATCTCTGCAGAAAAGGACGTGGCATTTACAGTGAACAAGAAGCTGAATATAAGCCAGCAGTGTGCCCTTGTTGCCAAGAAGGCTAATGGCATCCTGGGCTGCATTAGTAGGAGCATTGCCAGCAGATTGATGGAAGTGATTTTTCCCTCTATTCAGCACTAGGGGGGCCACATCTGGAGTTCTGTGTTCAGTTTTGGGCTCCCACTACAGAAAGGATGTGGAAATGTTAGAATTCAGTGAAGGGCAACAAAAATGGTTCAGGTGCTGGGACACATGACTTGTGAGGAGAGGCTGAGGGAACTGGGCTTATTTAGTCTACAGAAGAGAAGACTGAGAAGGGGTTTAATACTAGCCTGCAACTCCCTGAAGCGGGGTTTGAAAAAGGATGGAGCTAGACTGTTCTCCCTGGTGGTGAATGACAGAACAGGAAGCAACTGTTTCAAGTTGCAGCAGGAGAAGTTGAGGTTAGATATTAGGAAGAATTTTCTCACTAGGAGGGTAGTAAAGTACTGGAGCAGGTTACGCAGAAAGGTGGTGCAGTCTCCATCCTTGGAGGTGTTTAAGACCTGGGTAGCCAAATCCTTGGCTGGAATGATCTAGTTGGGAATGGTCCTGCTTTGAGCAGAGGGTTAGACTAGATGTGACCTCCTGAGGTCCCTTCCAACCCTACCTTTTCTGTGATTTCTGCCTTTCTCTAGGATTCTGTCTCCATTCACCTCTGATTTTGTTTTTTAAAGACATACGGTTAATGCATGCGTTTAGGAATACTTGGTAAAAACAACAACCTATTACACACATTTCCCTGAGAACATTTTCTGCATTGCACACGGTCTACCCTAGGACAGTACCACTTAAGAGCTACATAACATTAGTACACTGACTTGTTGCTATAAGCAGGTATTGACTGTATTTCATTATTGCTTGTGAGGCACATATTTGTGCCATGACCTAATAGGTCCATTTTAAGTTACAATGCTTAAAATGCACTGCATACCACACTAATAGAAATACGTACTCAGGTGTAATTAAAATTGTTGTGCTTCTGTCTCTTTTGCAGACTACTGAAACTTTTTAGTTTTAGAAACTAATCATTTTAAAACTTGGCTGCTTGTTGAAAAAAGCTTCAAACTATTAAGTCATCATCAAGGAGTTAAGTTTGACTAAGAGGAACAGAAAATTGGTTGTGGTGGGTAGTGTAGGTCTGGGAATTTCCTGAGGAATTCCTTTACAGTGAATGGTTTGACTTGGGTTTTATGAGAAACAGCCTAATTAGAGGAAAAACAGAGATGTTTTAGGCTAAAACCTGCTGGTGCAGGCTCTGAATCATGCTCCCTCTTGTAGTGCATTTAATTGGTGAGTCAGATGAAATGCATTACATTCTGTAAGTGTATTTCCCACAATTGAAAACAGCTGTTTGCATTGTGGAAGCAGCTTTTAGTTCAGCATTGACTTGATTCACAAGAATCTTCTAGTGCTACATATAAACTGTGCAATACGTTGGAAGACTAAGAACAAGAACCCTGATCGTAACCCTTTTGAAAAATATAAGTGGCCATTTCATGTGTGCGTTTACCTCCATTTAGTAGGATTTCAGATTCACAATCTGTGTTCCTGAAAGTTTTAATATATGCATAATTTAGAAAACAGTGTGGAAGAAAAGGACCTCATAGGCCAGTAAAGACGGTTCATTTTATTAAATTACATGTTAGTTATATGCACGATGGAGAGAAGACTGAATAAGTATAATTAAATTACCTGGTGTGAAGGGAGACTGGCAAAAGGGAGTGCCTTCTACAATTGTTTTAATGGTTCTTAGAGGCCACCTACAATATTATAAACTGTCCCATCCACATGCTGCCCTTCGTACAGCAATAGTCTTCTCATTGATCACAAAAAGTTTGTGTCCAGTCTGGTACATTATTGAGAGGTGTTTGCATCATTCCCAGATATCTCTAATACCAGAAATCTCACAGAACAGCTAGTAACTGTCATCACTGAAACATGGATTCTGGGACAGCTACAGAAAGTCAGGATTTTACAGAGGATGAGAAGATTTTGGAAAGGAAGTCAGTTTTGTGTGTTCAGTGCTACTTATGGCTAGCAGCAGCAGGTAGGACATGACTTAAAATCACCAAACCTTTTCAGGCCACCTTTAAATGACAAGACTGGACTGTGCCTTGGATACTTATTGTCCATAAACTCATTGTTCTCATTAGCTGCTTGGGCTTTTCAGTGATATAGCAGCTATACAGCAGTTCTTATCAGCAGGGAATATATCACAGAAAAGGTATGGAAGCAAATCAAATGACACAGTTTAGTCTTGCTTTCAGCAAACATACCTAAGATTTCTTGTAGACTCTCTTCATAGTCACTTTTTACATCAGAGGAAGAGGTAGCAGGCTGAGCAATTCATCACTGTTTTTAGGATCCTGAAGATTAATGGGTTTCTAAAATACCAATGAAAGGTATGTAATGAGGATCTCCCAATCACTAAATTCAACCTTCTTATTTTTCACCTCTCTAAAATAAGGTTCTTTCAAAATATTTCTACCTCCATCTCCCTATCTGATGACTGTTGGAAGACTGTTCTCCCCTTCCTAAAGGGCAGAGAGCTTCACACTCCCCAGCTTGCTGGCACACATCTGGCTTGCCTCAACGTAAAGGAAATTTGGCTCTCCTTTTTACCTTGCTGCTTCCAGTTTTTGCTTTCAATAAAGCCTACTTTTCCTTTTGCAAACAGACTGGAGCTGGTGAAACAAAAAGTACCAGTAAGTAGAGTAAGCTAGAGAGTACAGTTCCTGCCATTATTGGATGCAGATAACTTGGATTCACACTGTGACTGAAACATAGCCTGTTACTTTTGCAAAACAGTTTCATCCCATGTCTTCCCTATCTCCTGAAGAAGCAGGTAAGTTGTTAGTGACATCCTCCAGGAATTCTCTTGCTTTTCTAAACTAAGCAGTCTGATGGCAGCTATTATATTTCTCCTATAGCCTTCTTTTAACATATTTGGATATATTTTATTTCTCTAGAAGTTATTCTTATATTTAGAAAATTCCCTTTCTCTCCCCCTTTCTCCATAATGGTTATTTTTGATCAGTCTAAGTCTAAACATACTTGATACAAGCCATTGTCAGCCAAAGGTAATGGGCACATTTGCATCTAAAAATAGTGACATTCTTTTACACCAAACTCTGCTTTTTCTCTTAGGAATAGTTGTTTCAGGCTTGTAAACAACAGTTTAATGTGTAAAAGAGGCACAAGTTGCAGTAACCAACATTTCCCTTGGATGTTTCCCATCCAGATAGAAATATCTTGTCCACCTGATATTTTAAAATAATGAGATAAAGTGAATCCAAATTGGCAAGCCCTGCTTTTCAAGCATAGACTGACTGCCTGTATTTGTAATGTCTCATGACTCCAACAACATATCCAGTTGTGTTTTTTTTAAATTGCAGTTCACTGTGCTCCCCACACATTATAATCCAGCATCAAAGCAGGGGAAAGGACTGCTGAATATATGAATATGCACAACATTAGAACCTCAGTGCCATTCATCGAAGATGTGTCTTCTTAGTAAAGGATCCGATGAAGAATTCATTGCATTTTTAAACTTTACTCCAACCATGCAGCTGGGCCAGTGAAATATATTGCCTTAAAATCCTTTTCTCTTGCATAAGTCCCGGATCATTGTGGCTACATCATCACTCTGACACTGTCACTCTTCTCGATAAAGGATTGTTCAGCAATTTCAGGTGCCACTTATTGGGCTGGGTCTGTTTTCCTGGGTCTTCAAATCAGCCCTCAGCAGCTGGCCAGAAAGGATCCTGAAGAGCTTGGGCTCCCCCTGCTGGACTTGACAACAATCCTTCCCAGTTTGGGGTAGCATGTGGCTTACATGTTGGAGCCCCATTTCCCTGCCATAGCACATCCCATCTGTTATACATGCCCATGTTTAGAATATTCAGAGAGAGAACACTTTAATCGCTCTTTATTAACTTCTTTTCAAGAGAAGAGCTAGCAGAGAATATGCTTTTAACACTTGGGCCATGAAAGCAAACACAGCACATACTGGCTAGGACCTAAAAATAAGGGCAATGAGGTAGCAAGGCAAGTGAATCTTCATTAGTAGTATTTGAGCCCAAAAAATTAATAGGCAGGTAATAGCAGCTCCGCTTGGGATATGCACTGAGGGCTAACTGCGTGCTCCGATCATTCGGAGTCAGTAAAACAAAGGTGTGAGTGACCTGTGATGTTAGGGAAACTGCCAGGATGAGGAGTCTAATGGCTGTCAGCAACCAGAAACAGCCTTGCAGACTAGACAGCACTCAAAATTTCTCCAACCAGTTATGCCTACAGATTTGCAATTCTTTCTAGTAATCATTCCTTCTAAGTCTCAGGAAAGAGTCCTTTTACTGTGGGAGAAGAGGTGGAGAATCATTCTCTACTCGTCTACTCTGCAGGTTTCTCTAAGGTAGGAACATTCTGATGCGAGCTCATGGCAATACCTTTTGAGTCCTAGAAACTTCTCGAGGAAAAGCAGTTCACATGGAGTTCGTATTGAGTTCAGGTTTGATTAATATTCCCTCTGTAGAGACTAATGACTTTAAAATGGTCACTAGGCTAGAACCTTAGCAGACTACACCCAGGATTTGTACAGTTTCTTCTCACTACTGACACCTCCATGATCCAGAAGGGCAGATAAGCGTTCAATAAATGGCCATTTCCACTTTTGTTTTGTTTTGTTTCCCTACCATGACACTGCTTACAGTCAAAGAATCTTCCCGGGAGTGCAGTATGCAGCAAAGTGCCATATCAAGCTTTCTGGCATTTAATTCTCCTCAACAAATTAACAGGAAATTTAGTGTAATTTCTGTGCCCCCTAAAGAAGG
Source organism: Caiman crocodilus (assembly GCA_030014935.1). Lineage (NCBI taxonomy): Eukaryota > Metazoa > Chordata > Crocodylia > Alligatoridae > Caiman > Caiman crocodilus. Next base: position 1,525,264 of record JAGPOW010003528.1, on the reverse strand, counting down.
ACATATTTTGGATATACTTTAGTTGCAATCCCAAATAACTTGTCTGATAGTGAAATTCTCTCCCAAAGAAACACCAGAATTTCTGTTCCATGAGCCGGCATTCTAGATGTCGTCGTATGAAAGAGAACCCTTGAGATTCAGAGCTCTTGGAGACGAGACGAGAAGTATGCATTTAGATGAAAGGTTTTTGTAGGAAGTAAAGTGTGTTCTGCATTTGAATTAATGATTTCCCCTAGGTTCCAGGATTCTCCCATTTCCTGATCTCTCAAACACATGCAGGTCTTGAGGCAGCATGTCTGACTTTGGCACAGATTCCTGGTCCTGGTTTAGAGTGTAAGTGGTGTAAGTGGCTCTTTGTAGCCTGCTAATTAGAGATGAAAAAACCAACATAAAACCTCTAATGCTAACTTTGTTCACTCAGAGAGACTGTTCACATTGGAATAGCCAGTCTTCTAACCACTACATCCATAAGGTACCTTCCAGAAGCTTCTAAGATCATTACTGACACACACTCGTTGTAGATTGCCACCAGCAACGCTATATCGAGGTTTTTCCAGGACACTCATCTTGCTAGTATCTGCATGCTTCCCATGCCAGCCTAGCTGTCAGGACTAAGGTGAAAGTTGCTTGAGGTGTTGCATTTTGTTTGCTTTGTGGTACGATAAATCTATAAAGCACAAGGATCTTGCTGGTATGACAGAGCCATTGTGGGTAAACTAGTCCAAAGAGAGCACTTGTTGGCATGGCCATTCCTAATGACTACCTGGTAAAAGCAAACATATACAGTAAAGCAAGTTTGGACAAGAGGTTAAAAAGCACCCTGTTCAAATTTGCAGACGACACTAAGATGTGGGGG